>CM067373.1:116571882-117016882 GCA_034401795.1 Chaetoderma sp. LZ-2023a
ATGAATAGGCACTGAGTGCCATTAAAGTTTTTTCAAGGGAAAGCTCTACGTCACAAATATGGCTGCAGTGGACCAATCAAAATGTAGCATGTTTGGTGGCCATATTGGACTTGCAAAAATGTCCACAAACTCATTTAGAAGACTACTCCTAAACCACTCACCAATAATTGTGGAAAAAATGCATAATGCTCCAGGTGAGCGACACGTGCCCCTTGGGCCTCTTGTTACAAATGTCTTCAAAAATCTTCTCCGAAACTGCATGGGTATTGCTTCGAAACTCCTGAATCAAGTTTGTGCCAGAGAACTTTATTGGGCAAATTCTTTGGCAGCCATCTTGGCTGACCTAATTTTCACAAAAAACAAAATCGCAAACAAATTGTGGATCAAATTTTCGGTGCCTATTTTGGATTTTGCAAAAAAAATGTCCCTGAAATTATATCAATTATCTTTTTACAGAAATGTGTCACTGGCCAGTAATCCAGGTGAGTGATGCAGGGGCCTTGTTTTTTTATGTCAACCATGGACAAAATATCAAGATAAAAAATGTGACTTAAATCAAGATTAGGCCTAACCATAGCCAAGATTTACCATGGTAAATTAATTTCTTCCATGGTCAAATCAGACCCAGAAAATTTTGCCATGGTCAACATTTACCATGGTAACACACGTGCTATATATAAAAGTTTACCATAGGCAAATTATTGCCAGCCATGGTGGACTAGGAAACCATGGTCAGCTTTTTACATGGGTAGTAAAAGCTGTCAAGCATAATATAGAGCTATCATGTAGGATTATCCCACTGTTCTGGCACACATGGCATGGAGAATGCTGGTAAATGAATGTTTAGCTTTTACTTAGCCTAATTAAATTGTAACATGTGTAGTCATGCCCCATCATGATGGAAAACAGAATGTGTCTTTCTTCAGAGATTAGTCGCCTTTGATTAGATTGCCTGGACATGGTCCAATTTGTTGTAGCGCTTCAAAGCATGTTTCTTGTAATTATGTTGACTGGTCGGTGATTGTGTATGAGTTACCCGCCTTGGTGGGTGTGTTCTGTATCAGATGTACGTGTGGTATAAGTCTGTATCTAAGTCGATATCGTCACGACAACAGGAAGAGAGCCAGAGTATAACCTGATAGCATTGCAATAGCATGTTTGTGTCTTTTACATCTTGTCACATTTCTAGTGTTGGGTGTTTCTTGGAGATAAAAGAGCCATTTTTATGGATGAAGAGTTTGGTTCCATGTGTCTTTTCATAACTTCGCCGAATTGTTTAACACTTTAATGGACAAGACGGTTAATCTGGCCTGTACAGTTGTCTTGATGAATGTCCATTCACAGGCCAGAAGACATTTTTAGCTCACCTGGCCCAAAGGGCCAAATGAGCTTTTATCATTGCGGCCATCCATCGTCCGTCCATCTGTCCGTCCATAATGTTGCATCTCCTCATTTATGCATTGACCAATTTCAACCAAATTTGGCTGGAACGATTCTATGGTGCTCGGCTCCAGAACTTTGAATTGGTCAATTTTTCTGCCGGCCATCTAGGATTTTCCGAAAATTTCTGGAAATCAGTTAAAAGCCTAGTCCTCATTAAACACTTGACCGATTTCAAGCAAACTAGGTAGGGAGGACCCGAGACTGGTATGCTTCAGAATGTCTATACAGGATTTTGATTGGTCTATTTTTCAGCGACCATCTTTAATATTGCAAAAAATGTCATCCTCGGGCAATTTACAGGAGTCTGATATCCTTCAAACCCTCTTATTACATTTCAAAAAATTAATATTGAGCAAAAATAAGCTATAACAAATAATTTGTAAGCATGTGATTCAGGCCAATAGTCAAGAATGAGGAAGTGTCAGTCTGCGCATGCGTGAGGTTGGGGTTATCTGACAGCTGATTCCCTGGCCAGTAGGGGCACCTTTCCTTTTTAAATTTGGGGTTATTGAGTTAATTAGGTTGATATTTATGAAATATCTTAGTGTTAGGGAGGTAAATATACTCTAGAAGTGAAATTGGTTTGGAGAACCCTAGAGTAGTATGATTCTGAATATGTCTACAGAATTTTGATTGATACATATTTTTGACGGTCATCCTGAATTTTCCGAAAAATGGCAGGAAATCATTTAAAATGCTATTCCTCATTAACTGCTTGGGAAATTCCAACCGGACTTGGCTGAAAAGATACTAGGCTTGTAAGTTTCAGAACTTGTATACAGAATTTTTATTGGTCAATTTTTCCGGTGGCTAGCTTGAAATTTCTGGGAATCAGTTAAAAGCCTACTCTTTAACCACTTGGCCGATTTCAAGTAAACTTGGCTGGAAGGACCATAGGGTGGTTCAGAGTTTGTATGCATAATTTTGATTAGTCAATTTGTGGGGTGGGCATTTTGAATCTTCCGAAAAAATCGAAAGCACTACTCATTAACCGCTTGAAACATTTCAACCAAACTCAGCTGGAAGGACCCTAGGCAGGTATATTTCAGAACTTGTATACAGAATTTTAACTGCTTGATTTTCTCCGAGAAATGGGAATGGATTTAAAACACTACTCATTAACCGGATTGGGCATTTTAACCAAGTTTGGCTGAAAGGATCCTATTGGCTGCACGGATCAGGCTGAAACTCAAGAGATTTAATTTCATCGATAACTAAGGGTGATTAAGGTTTATTCAAGAGAACTTGATCCTCGATAAAACATGTTTGTCATGGATGAATCAAAATTTTGTGTTTGTTTGCCATGTTGAATTTTTGGCTCACCTGGCCTGAAAACACCTGGCCTGAAAAGCCAAGTGAGCTTAAAAACATGGCCGTGTAGACCAATCAAAATGTAGCGTGTTTGGTGGTCATTTTGAATCTTTTTATTTGCTGGATTCTGAAGCTGAAATTAGTTTTATATAAGTTTTTGGGGATGCTGATTTCAAATTTGTCACTTTCGAAACTATCGGATAAACAGTTTGGTGGCCATCTTGAATTGTTTTCCCGCTCAATTCTCCCATACGAAAGCAATGGGAAATTTAAAATGCTTTCTCGAGAACCACTGGCCTGATTCCAATTATATTTGGCAGAAAGCATCCTTTAGGGCATAGGGATCCAAGTTTGTTCAAATGAAGGCGATCGGCAAATTTTCTCGGTGCCCATCTTGGATTTTCTGAAAATTTCTGGAAATCAGTTAAAAGCCTACTCCTCGATAACCACTTGACCGATTTTAATCAAACTCGGATGGAAGAACCCTAGTGTAGTATGCTTTAGATTTGTTATACAGAATTTTGATTGTTCCATTTTGTCATCGGTCATCTTGAATTTTCCGAAACATGGAGGGAAATCGTTTAAAATGCTACTCCTCATTAACTGCTTGAGCAATTTCAAACAGACTTGGTTGAAAGGATACTAGGCTGGTAGCTTTCAGAACTGGTATACAGAAGTTTGATTGGTCAATTTTTCAGGCGAGCATCTTGTATTTTCTGAAAATTTATGTAAATCAGTTAAAAGGCAACTCATTAACTGCTTGAATGAGTTCAAGCAAACTCGGCTGGAAGGACCCTAAAGTAGTATGCTTCAGAGCATGTATACAGAATTTTGATTGGTCAATTTGTTCAGTGGCCATCTTGAATTTTCCAAATACATGGCTGCATTTCATTAACCGCTTGTCCGATTTCAACCAAAGAACCCTATGCCAGTACGCTTCAGAACATGTATACAGAATTTTGATGGCTTGATTTTGATGGTGGCCATCTTGGATTTTCCAAAAAACGTGAATTTGTATAAAATGTGACTCCTCATTAATCGCTCGGGTAATTTCAACCAAATTTGGCTGGAAGGATCCTATTGTCGTAGCCTCTAGAAATTTTATTCTAAATTTTGATAGGTCAATGTTTTGGCAGCCATCTCTGATTTTTCTGAAAGTTTTGCAGAACCTTTAAAAATGGTACTGCTTCAATCAATAGCCCGATTTCAACAAAGCTTGGGTAGAGCGATCCTATAATGGTAGGTTTCAACATATTAAACAAGAATTATGATTGATCAATTTTTAGCTCACCTGGCCAGAGTGGCCAAGTGAGCTTATGGCATGGTGACCATCCATCGTCCGTCTGTCCATCCATCATCCAGCATCCGGCCATCAACATTTGCTTAAAAGCGCTACTCATTAACATTTTGGTGGATTTCAACCTAATTTAACTGGAAGGTCCCTATGGGGGGTAGGCGTCAGAACTTGTATACAGAATTTTAATTGGTCAATTTTTTTTGCCAGCTATCTTAACCAGACTTGGCTGGAAGGATACTAGGCTGGTAGCTTTCAAAACTTGTATACATAATTTTGATTGGTCAATTTTTCCGGTGACCATCTTGGATTTTCTGAAAATGTCTGGAAATCACTTAAAAGCCTACCTCTCGATAACCACTGGGCCGATTTAAATGAAACTTGGATAAAAGAACCCTAGCGTTGTATACTTGAGAACTTATATACAGAATTTTGATTAGTCAATCTTTCCAGTGGCCATCTTGAATTTTCCAAAAAATGCCGGGAAATCCTTTAAAACGCTACTCTTCATTAACCGCATGAGCAATTTCAACCAGACTTCGCTGGAAGGATACTAGGCTGGTAGCTTTCAAAACATGTATACAAAATTTTGATTGGTCAACTTTTTCCGGTGGCCATTTTAAATTTTCTGAAAATTTCTGCAAATCACTTAAAAGCCTACTTGATAACCACAGGGCCGGTTTCAATCAGACTTGGATGGAAGAACGCTAGGTGAGTATACTTCAGAACAAATTAAAAAAATTTAGATTGGTCAATTTTTTTGCCAACCATCTTGGATTTTCTGAAAAATGGCGAGAAATCGTCTAAAACACTACACATTAACTGCTTGAGCAATTTCAACCAGAATTGGCTGGAAGGATACTAGGCTGCTATATTTCAGAACATATATACAGAATTTTGATTGGTCCATTTTTCCGGTGTCCATCTTGGATTTTCTGAAAATTTTGGGAAATTAGTTAAAAGGCTACTCCTCATTAATCGCTTTAACGAGATTAAGCAAACTTGGCTGGAAGGAATCTAACGTGATATGCTTCAGAGCTTCTATATAGAATTTTGATTAGTCACTCTATTCGATGGCCATCTTGAATTTTCCAAAAAATGGCTGAAAATCGTCTACTCATTAACGACTCGGGCGATTTCAACCAGACTGGCTGGAACAAGCCGAGGGTGGTAGGCTTTAGAAGTTGCATATAGAATTTTGATTGGTAAATTTTTCTGGCAGCCATTTTGGATTTTCTGAATATTTTGGGAAATCAGTTAAAAGGCTACTCCACATTAACCGCTTGGCCAAATTCAACCAAACTCAGCTGGAAGAACCTTAGGCCCATACACTTCAGAACTTGTATACAGAATTTTGATGGCTTGATTTTAATGGTGGCCACATGGGTTTTCCAATAAATGGGAATTCATATAAAATGTGACTCCTCATTAATCACTTGGACAATTTCAACCAATTTTGGCTGGAAGGATCCTATTGTCATAGCCTATTGAAATTCTATTCAGAATTGGGCATCTTGTTTTGATGACCATCTTTGATTTTCCAAAAATCACCCATCATGTCTATTTAAATGCAAATAGTTTAAATTCCAATGGTCCAGGTGAGTGTCACAAACCCTTGGGGGCCTCTTGTTTTATTGACTGGTGAGAACCGAATGTTCAATCTGATTGTGTGATCAGCGTCCATCATTAATTTTCAACTAAATATCATTTGTACTGAATTCCAATTTTGTTTTTTATGTCTCATTACTGAAGTATTGTCTGTTCAAATGTTAATGGTTCAAATCATATTGGTCCAGGTGAGCGATAAGGCCCTTGGGCCTCCTCTTGTTTTAAATATACCACTGGCATGCTTTGCTCAGTAAACCGAGTCAGGTATTTCAGTTGTAAAATTTCAAAGAGTTTCCTTGGTTTGCAAATTGACATTCAAAATGCAAATATTTGAATATTTTTAACCCAGTTTGGACCAGTATAGGGTTACTATGAATCTATGGATAGTCTTAGTATCTAATTCCAAATGACACCATTTGGTTTCTTGCAAAAATCCAGATCAATATTCTTACAAATGTACTTCAGTCATGAGTACCACCATGTCCTCTGAGAACTATCATGTCCTGATCGCTTGACAGGGTAAACCCATCTAAATCCATCATGGATGATATTTGATTTCTGCTGCTTTTCAACTCAAGTGCTTTATTTGACTGCTCTTAATCAGCATCATGGATCACAGTGAGTATTCAGTAAATGTCTGACTGCCATTTAGCTGATTTACACAAACATCCCAACTCGCGGTTTATCTCTCAGCTTATCTAACTGGAAATACACGATCATTTATTGATTTGCTCATGATAAAAGATAGCTATTATATGAATAATATCCATCCATTTTCATATTTTGCAATAAAATACTATTTATTACTAAGTGGAATGAAATAACATTTTCTGGAAGATTTACTAAATGCCCATTAATGCCTTAAATGTCAATCTTTCAAAAATTACTTGTGTGATGATCTTGGGAAATATCCATCTGTCATAGACAGCACCATAGTCTACCAAAATTGTTGAAAATTGTACACCAAATTCTTTGCTATTGATACAGTAAAAGATAGAATATTGACATCGGAGTGGTATGTGTTAAAGAGATCAGATTTAAAGTTGTTATTACATGTCAACCTACTTCCACATATTACTATATAGCTCTTTCCTTTTCAAAATTTTTCACTAACTGTCTGCTGGGTATTGTGATTATTGAGTATCTGAAGGCGCCTTGCAGTATCTCTACTCTCTCTATATGTTGAGAATCCTAGTAATTCTCCTGAATACTAGAGTTCAAAAGATTGGTATTCAAAGGGTTAATGAGCAATACCCATAGGTGGCGCTAGATGGCGCTTCTGCTAAGAAGGTGTCTGATTGGCTAGCAGCAATCACATGTCCCTTGTTGAGAACAATGATGGCATCATTCTAATTTCATACTCCAATCATAGAATCCAGGCTTATGAAGACCAATGAAGAGGATGATGGCCCTTAAGATTGACTTTTCTCTGAATGTCTACATAAAGCTGGAAACAACTTTAACTATCTGCCTACTCTGTGACTGAAATCTTCCCAGACGTATATCTGGCATTTTGTTAACTCCTATAAATACTTACCACTCCATTCACTGTTTTCACATCAAGAGTATACTTAACACCCTGATACTCTATGATAATTCCCAAATATCGACCTAGCTTCAAGAAGACTCAGAATTAAAAGGAAACCACCCCCACTGGGCATGTTACTCAACTGACAGTCCGACATTTGCGCTGCCAAAACTCATACATGCACGCGTAGGCTGTCTCTTCCTATTCTCAAATTATTGACCTGCCATTACACACGCCTTTTACTTTTGCTAAAGGATTGCTTTTGCTTTAATTATTTTTTTAAGCTTTCTAAGTTATTTAACTTAGTTATTTTGGACTACTAAGATGTCTGCCCTCGTCAAGTCTCTGGAGGATGTGCCTGGTCTTAGCCCTCAGGTGTATTTTAGTAAATTTATTGTTGTATCAGATGGTATATCCGGGATTCGCGCTTACATGTAACGGCATCTATATTAGGGTAGCTCATTTTGGAGATGCCTAAATATTAGTTAACGCATGTTATGCCTTGTATTTTCAGATACTTTTAGCTGATTTGTGATGTCTAGATTACATGTATCCTTCGTCTGGTCAATCATTTATATTTGTTTTTTGGGTTAAAAAAATTATGCCAGAGTTTGCATAGGGAATTATTACCATAAGAAGTAATTTTTCCACATTCTCTCCCCACCCTTTACCACAGGGTTATGGATTCAGGACTAGGTATACCAGTTGTTATCTAGCAGACCTCACTCGCTTCTTCAGGGGTAAATTATTACATCTGAGGTCAGGTATTGAGAGTTTGTTATCAGTCATTTAATTTTTTTAAATATTTCACTATTTATGACTGTGAGTCTATTATGCCTATCTCTCTTGATGGTTATGTTTAGGTTCATTGTATTAAGTTCAATTATTACTGAATTTTTTCTTTGGAGTGTTGAGTCTAGCATTCGCCTCTCAAGTGTTGAAGTTCAAATACTGATTATCTCTCTTGTCTTCATGAAGAAAAAGTTAAGTTTTAACGTCATTCTGTCAAGCCCATATAATTATCTATGGACCTGGCTTTGTTTTTTATCATCTCTCATCTAGGAGTCTAAGTTTCCATTAGGGAAATTGTTTAGCCTTCTGCAATTAATTTTTGGTTTTCATTTATAAAACTAAAAATTAATTGTTTTCATTTTGGGTCTTTCATAGGGTCATTGACAATAAATTCCCTGCTTGCCACCATTTTGTAAAGGCCCGCTTCTTCCCTCATGATTGCACTAGGTACAGTACATGCGGGCCTCTACTTAAATGGCATGAGCTTTTTCCTGATTTTTTAAATCAGCAGGTGAAGGACCGGGCGGCTGATGAGAAGAGGCAAGTGGAGAAGGAGATGGGTGGTAAGAAGAGGAAGGTGTCCAAGTCTGCCATGCCAGATATGGAGGCCTTCCATCTGGAAATGATGGCAGAAATGAAAAAGACAATAACGGATCTTGTCCCGGAGTTGCTTTGCAGCTTGCTTCCCAGTTCAAGTTCGTTATTGTCTTCTTCACATGCTCCTGGACAGAGTGTTCCCGTCTCTGGGTCTGGTGGTGGGGGTGGGTGGTGGGTGGGATGGGGTGCATGGGTGGCTTTTTCTGTGAGACTCCTTCTTCAGGAGTAGTTTTCATGACTCAATGGCTAGACCGACTCGGAGCCGATGGCCGGCCATACCGTTTTCACTTCAAGAGTATACTTAATTCCCTAACACTCTTTGATATTCCGAAATATTGACTTTCACTCAATAAACACTCAGATTAAAAAAGTACGGTGCTCCTACTCTTTTCCAATTTATTGTCTAAAGAGACACATGCTAATCTTTTCTATACTAAAGTTATTACTACATTACAACCTACCTCCTTGCATTACTATTGCTCTTTCCTTCTCTGAAGGGAAGCGTAGTAGGATGAAATTTTTACACCAAATGTTTGCTGTGCATTGTGGCTACAGAGTGACTGAAGGCTTCTTCAGGAATCTCTACTCCAATGATGAGATCCATAGCAATTCGCTTGAATGCTATATCTCAGAATGAGGCAGGAAGAGGGTTAATACATAACCCAGAGCCATTGAGTGAGTCATAAGACATAATGACAATCTCATTGGCCAACAGCCATCACATGACATTGTTGTAGCAACCAAGTCTTCATTCCTTTCCTACCAGTTTGAAGGAGAGAGGCGTAAACTTGTATAGCCAGTTTTAAAAGTTTGTTTAAACTTTTCAATCTGCTGTGGAATATGTTAAAGGACTTTGAAGGAAATTGTATTAGTTAACTATTTACATGCTTGGTAGCATTTCAGCATGAAATTTATGATATCTCATTAACATACTCTCTTCAAGAAAAAACATTATTATATTTTTAAATATTTTAGAGACTGGTTTGGTCTCTATTGTTAAATCTTGGGATTAGCGCTGTCTGATCCTGAGTTATATTCAGAACTGTACCCTATCAAATCTTTCTCTTATACAATTCAGATTTGAAAAAGTCTCCGAAGAAAGTTAAAGTCACGGCAAAGGAAAAGGAGATGGCAATTCATTCTATTAGATGCCCTAATACCAGCTGCAACAGATTTATCAAGACAGACCATTCTGGCCATGTGTGCCTTAAATGCACTTCGTCTTATTTGCAGCTCATGGTCTCAGTCTACCAGAATTGCATTTTTCAAACCTATTTCACCTGAAAACTCTAAAGGGAATTTTCCTTTAGGGTCTGCGATTAAGATAAAGGCCAAACCCGAGCCCATCTTTAACTCATCCTTCTTTGAAAGAATTGTATTATCGATGGAATATCTGCAAAAACAAGTGAGCAATATTGATGAGTCGATTGACACTAGAATTAATAAAATGATCCTGGACCAGTCAGCTTCCAACGTTTCATCTCCTGCTATTGTTGAAGGGGAAACATCGGAACTGACTGTTCCTAGGAAATGCTTATTCAAGTCGAAGAGTAATTTACACCTTACTGACCTTCACTATTTCAGAGATTCAAAAGCTTCAATGACAGGAAAGAACAAGAGTACGAAAAAGTCTCGGGTTTCGCCTTGTTCATCGCTTCAGAAGCCAGTCATTCCTGCTCGAGTCTCATCTCCAGTCAACATTCCGCATCCTGCACCCATGAGGACCGAGTCACGTTTATCCTTTCTTGGGCCCGAGCGGGTTGTAAGTTAGTCCGGATCTTCATATCCTATGACTACTATTTCTTCACTGGCTGGTGCGAAGGATTTCCCGACCAGAGTGGTTCAAGTGATCTGTCACCCGCTTTCATCTACTAAGCCGTTTTTTTCATTGTATACTGTTTCGGCTCGTTCTCCAGCTAATATTCCAGCCCTGTGCCCAGGTTTTCTACCAGCCCTGGGTCTGGGGATGGTCTGGTCTAAGTTACCGATTTCTCACTTGGGGCCCGACCTGGACTTCGATCCGGGTTCGGACTCTGGGGAGACTTCGGGAGTACTGTTGGTTTCGGATTCGGCCCCAGGTCCGGGTGTTGTCCCGGACCTGGGTCTGGAAGCCGGCCGACTTAGGTTTCCGATTTCTTCTTGGAGTCCGCACCCGGATTTTTATCGGATTCCGGCCCCCAAGGATTCTTTGGGTTCTGTTCTCCTCTCGGCTCCGGCCCCGCCCCCGAGTTCTCCCCCGGGTTCTGGTCCGGCTCTCTCTTTTTAGTCAGTCTCAAAAATTTCCTGCCCCTTTGGCTCCAGCTCAAGTTGGTACTGGTATTTCTGGCTCTCCCGGGTCCAGGTCCTCTCCTTTCGGGGTTTTCTCCCGGCTTTCCCGACCCGGATCGGGCCCACCGGCATGTCAGGATCTGTTTTGAATTTTTCTCCCAGTTTCCCCGCCCCGGCCTGAATGGGGACGCCTTTCCGGCGTGTCAAAATTAATTTTGAATTTTTTCTCCCGACTTTCCCGCCCTGGCTCGGGCTCTGGCCCGAGTCGGGACCAGTCTTTCTGGCATGTCAAAATCAAATTAAAATAATTTTTCTTCCGTTAGTTTTGACATTTTTTCTCATGTTTCCCCAGTCCCGAATGGTCTAAGATTCGGGACCGGGCTTAGTGGAACCACATCCTGGTCCCTTTTGTGGACCTGGGTTCAGCTCATTTCTTTGGATAGGAGTTTGGGCCTCCTATCATTTTTTTGTTTCAAATTTTCTTTTCTTTGGCGAGATATGTTTTTTTCATTTTTTCAATGGGATCTTTTTTCGCCTTATTACATATGTGCATATCATTATCTTATCTATCAGTACTCTCTTGCAATATCTTAGTGGTTCAGGCTTCTTTCTCACCCCCCCCCCCCCCTCCTGTGTGTTATCTCTCCTTGCATTCTCTCGATCTAAGTTATAGTAATTTTTATTCGTTCTCAACCTTTTCTTCTCGCACTCTTTCCTATCTGTCAGATTACTGCGCAATTCTAATTAGCTATGTTTTGGTCATTTTTTCGTCCAGAGTTAGAGGCGCAGTTCTATTTGCGCCATTCATCTTTTCGTATGGTACAACTCCTCCCCTCTATGTTGGCAGGCTTGACATACTTACTTTCATAACTTTAGGAGAATTTACATGTCATTCTATATTTATCATGAATAATTTGTTCTTTTAAGGCTATTCTTCCCTTTTTATCACCCCCTTTTGTTTCACAAATATTCGTTTCCTAAAAGTTAGATTAGATTTGCTCTCATGGTATTTTGTGTTTTTCTTTATACAAGTTTCTTTGCCGTGTTTCGTCGTAATTTAGTAGCTGTCAGTATCTCATCAACACGCCCTAGTTTGGCAGTCTAATCGTCCTAGTCTCATTTCACCTCGGAGACATTATCGTTTTTTTCTCTTCTAACCCTTTTTTCAAGGCTATTTTCTTATTTTTAGCCAAAATTTTTGATTTAGAGTCAGGTTTTTTCCCACCAGTTCTGTATTGGTGTTTTTGGGCTCGATATTTATCATTTTTCATTCCATTTTATCTACTTCTGGTAGCTGTTAGATTGTCATCCTCATTCCTGTCACTTTTTATATAGGTCATTGACAATTCGCCCCGTATATATTTCATTCCCTTTTTGTTTACATGAAGTTTTCTTTTGGTTATTATATAGATCCTTTACATAGATCAGTTTATTTTAGCTAATTCTATTTGGCTATAGCTGGACCCTCACCCCGCCCATAGGTTTATTTTGGGATTTCTATTTGTCACTAAATCTAGTTAAAACATTTTATTTAAATTTATCTATAATGCTTCAATGTCTCCAACTTTTAATAAGTACGGCAATACTTCTATGATGCTTTTTTCTCCATACGAAAATAGTGGTAGAGATTGAATAGTAGAAATCAACGCAAGTTACCTCTCAGGAAGGGGTTAGAATAAGGATATAGCTCTTCTAACTAAGTTACATCTCCTTTCACTCGATTCAAGTAACATTACTTTCTTATAGTATAAATCGAAGCTTGGAAGTCTATCTGTTCTCATTGTAACATCCTAAATTATTTAAATAGATTCTTGTACACTTTGGACTTATACTGAGATAACTCAAGAATTATCTTAACTATCAACATCCTAACTATTACCAGCCTAGTCCTAATCTGAATATTGAAGCTTTTTAGCCTTTATTCTTCATTTATAGCCTTCTTTATTCAGATATTAGGTTCCATACTAGTATATCTTCCATTGGTAGGCTTCTTATCTCCTTTCATTATTGGGTCTGCTTAATTTATTTTATTGTATTATGTGTATAACCGTTGTGCACTTTTAATTTTGTAATCAGGATCAATTTATAAGCATCCTTAATAGGGGGGAGGTGGGGGGGGGGGGTGTCTTTCCATCTGTTTTCTTACTGGTTGCAAGTTTGCTTCTTTATACATGATATCATATCATGGAAAGGTCCCTCTGGTCTGTGTTTTTTACCCACCTGGAGGTCTCTTTCGACCTCTCTCAGGGGAGGTTATTTCCCTACCTCCCAATGTGCAGATAATGGTATCCACAATTCAACCTCTCAAGATAGGCCGGTTAGTTTCAGCTAGATCTTTCCTCAGATTCATAGGCCTCATGGTTTAAGTATAGAAAGTGAGTCCTGGGGCTCCTCTGATGAAAGGATCCTTCCAGTTCTAGCTTATGACCCACTGGAATCAGTCTAGATTTCTTACTCATTGGATTTCATCAATTTCAACTCATGAACCATTGCCGGTTTTGGAAAGTCAGTCAATCCCTGTTATTTGGGGTCCCTCTTCATCCACCATCTCCTCAGGCCATCTTTTTCATGGATACACCCCTGCTAGGATGGGGCTATTCTGGGACTCCTAGAAGATTTCTGGATCCTGGTCCCTCACAGAATCTTCTTTTCATGTCAACCTTTTAGAACTGTGGGTGGTTTTCTCCATGCCCTAGTTCATTGGGAACCCCTGATTCTCTCTCAATTTTTGTCCGATCAGACATTTCACAATAGCCAGTTCTTCTTTCATCAGGGTGTGTGTGTGTGTGTGTGTGTGTGTCCAGGCGGGTCTATATCTGTCGAGCGTCACTGATCATTCTTCATTGGTACATGTCCCTCAGCTTTCTCTCTCGGGGGAAGTTATTCCCCTCCCTTCCCAATGTCCAGATGTCCACAATTCAGGCTCTCAAGGTAGGCCAATTAGTTACGGCCAGATCCTTTCTCAGAATTATAGGCCTCATGTTTTCAGTTGAAAAAGTGATTCCTTGGGCTCCTTCGATGAGAAGACCCTTCCAGTTTTATCTTATAGCCCATTGTAATCAGTCTCTAGATTCTCTGGATCTTCCAATTCTCATCAAGTTCTCTCTCATCACTCATTTCCAGTTTGGTAAGAGCGTCGGCCCCTTTTATTAGGATTTCCTCTACATCTTCCAACACCTCAGGCAATTATCTTCACAGATGCATCCCTGGAGGGGTGGGAATCTATTTGGGATTCCAGGAAGATTTCGGGAACCTGGTCCCTCACAGAATCTTCCTCCCATGTCAACCTTTTAGAACTGTGGGCTGTTTTCCATGCCCTAGTTCATTGGTATCCCTTAATTCTTGGTATGTAAATTCTTATCAGATCAGACATTTTCACAGTGGTCTCATTCATCAATCATCGAGGGGGGAACCAGGTCAGTCTCTCTGTCGAGAGTCCATGAGCATGCTTCAGTGGTGCAAGTCCCACAACATTTCTCTTTAAGCATCCCATGTCCAAGGCAAACTGAATTTCTGGCCAACCAGTTATCTCACCCTTCCAGGATCCCAGAAACAGGATGAGAGTTGAAAGAGGTAGTAGCCCAGTCGATTTTTCTTCAGTTCGGTCGTCCCCACATGGTCTTGCTTGCTACCCTCAAGAACAGAAAGATATCCGCCTTCATATCTCCATTTCCGGAACCTATGGCTCTTTCAGTGGATGCTCTAGCTCAGTCTTGTGACAATATGTTCACTTACGCCTTTTCCCCGAAGATTCTCATTCCTCTAGTCCTCAGAAAGATCAGACAACATCCTTGTGTAGTCCTATTGATAGCTCCATTTTGGCCAACAAAATCATGGTTTCCGAGTCTCCTGGACCTTCTTGTAGATCTCCCTCTGCTACTTCCTGTCTCCCACAATATATTGTCCCAGGACAGAGGCAGGATTCTCCATCAGAATCCAGAAATCTTTCGCCCATCAGTCTTGAAGCTGTCGAGCTGCTACCTTCTTCATCAGTCTTTTCAGTCAGATCTCAAGAAATCCCTCCGATCTTCCACTAGAAACATTTATAAAGCTTGATTTGAGTTTTTCAAAAGATGGTGCTCAGACCATTCTATCTTGCCCTCTGAGGCCTTTGTAACTCAAGTCACTGATTTTCTGGTCTTCCTCTTTGATCAGAGAAAACTTTCAGTTAACACCATCAGATCCTATGGTTTTGGTCTGAACTCCTTTGTTCAGTGTCTTACTGATCCTTCAGTGCAAGTTCAGAAACACTTTCACGACCATATTAGAGGTATGAGTAAATCTAGACCCCCCCCCCTTTAAAATACCTCTCCCTACTTGTAACCTTTCACTGGTTCTACAAGTTCTAGCAGGGAAACACTTTGAACCTTTGGGTTCTGTTTGTTTGAAACACCTTACACTTAAAGCGGTATTCCTTTTAGCAGTAGCTTCAGCCAGCCGTCGTTCTGATATTCTGTCTTTTCTGCTGAAATAGATAGGTTTCATGTTACTGGAAATAGCATTATTCTCTATCCTAGGGCAGAATTCCTGTCCAAAACTCAGTTAGTTAAATTCTTAGGTAAACCTATTGTAATTCACAGACTTTCCTCTTTTTCTCCAGATGATTCTGTCTGGTGTCCAGTCCAAATTTGGCTGAAAGGATCATATGGCCATAAGCTCTAAAGTTTTCATTTGGAATTTTGATTCATAAATTTTTTGGGTCAGAATTTTAGATTTTATGAAAAATGTACCGGAAATTGTCAAATTGCGTTTTCTCCTTACCATTTTGCGTGATTTCAACTAAATTTGGGGGAAAGATCCAATGATGATGGGCTCGAGAACCTCCATACAGAATTTTGATTCATCAATTTTTTGGGGTCAAAATCTTGGATTTTATGAAAAATGTACAGGAAATGGTCAAAATGCTACTCCTCCTTAGCTGCTTGACATATTTCAGACAAATTTGACTAGATGGATTCTATGGTGGTATGCTCTACAACATGTATTCAGAATTTTGATTGATCAATTTTTTTGCTGAGTATCTTAGGTTTTATGAAAAGTCTACTGGAAATGGTCAAAATGCTACTACTCCTTGGCTGCTTGACATATTTCAACCAAATTTGACTAATGTAGATGGATTCTATGGAGGTACGCTCCAGAACGTCTATTCAGAATTTTGATTGATCAATTCTTTTGGGTTCAAAATCTTAGGTTTTATGACAAATTTACCAGCAATTGTCAAATTTCTTCTTGTCAACTTAACTGATTTCAAGCAAATATGACCAACAGGATCCTATGATCATAGGATTTAGAACTTGCATTACTATAGCTCTTTCCTTCTCTGAAGGGAAGCATAGTAGGATGAATTTTTTACAGCCAATGTTTGACGGGTATTGCGGTTACAGAGTGACTGAAGGCTTCTTCAGGAATCTCCATACTCTCTCTAATGATGAGATCCATAGTAATTCGCTTGAATGCTATATCTCAGAATGAGGCAATAAGAGGGTTAATCCAATACCCATAGCCACTGAGCAGGTCATTAAGCACAATGACAACCTCGTTGGCTGATAGCTATCACATGACCTTGTTGTAGCAACCAAGATTACATTCCTTTGGCGAAGCCAGTCATATAATTCAGCTTTAAGCAGATCCATGAAGAGGTAGATGATCCTGTCACTACTCGGCTCTGAATATCTGACTAAAGCCGAAATTAAAAGCTACGCTAAATATTCCACATTATAAGACTGAAATTTTCATTCTGAAATACTGAAATATGATAAAAACTGACATATTCGGGTATACCCATAGGCTGAATGATATGAATATCTTAGTTGGATATAACTAATCTAACAAGATATGACCATTACAATGAAGCCTCAAGCACACAAACCCCCCACCCCACAAAAAAAATTTGACAGAGGGGAGGCTTGAAGTAGGCCATAATGCAAGGAGGTAGGTATATGTAATTAGTAAAACATAAGACAAGAACCTCCGGGTCATCTGGTCATTATTACTGCATTACAACCTACCTCCTTGCATTACTATAGCTCAAATACAGATTTCAACATTGAACAAAGCCCGGAGGGAGACAAATTTTGCTCAACATTGATGTAAAAATAGAGATGAGTACGAAGTTAGTAATAACTAGATGAGGAAGATACTATAAAGATAGTAATTCCTCAGAATTACTCTCAAAGCATCTTAAGAGAAGTAACAGAAGAAAATAAGAGATATAAAGAGGGATCATACTTGACCCCAAGAAGATATTAAACATAAAGATCATGCAAAAGGAGATGAATAAACAAGGGTGATGAAAGAGATGCTATGAAAGAAGTGAAATACACACATGAAAGAGAAGTAATGAATTCAGACTCACCCATAAAATAAGGCTTATATGAATTTAGATGAAGAAGGACGTTTAGAAGATGATGATGATGATGAAGGAATACGAGTCATGGTCCCTGAAGCTACCTTATGAATGTTCTTATAGAAAAATGAAGAATTAGCAACTTGAATAATGTCATCTAGAGAAGATCCGTTAAAAAGCGCACAAGAGGCGTCAAGGCCCCTAACATCATGGGCCTTAACACCCACAATAGTATTGTCCCCAAGAGAGGCCAATTCATGGCAAAATTTTGATGGTATCAACTATCCAACGAGAAATAGTTGTTAATGAGGCAAGATGATCCACACCTTCATCAAATGTGACCCAAAGATGTCTATTGTCAGATCGTTTGGACTCAGTGCGAAGTTTATACATATTAAGGGCCCTAACTAGACACCAGAAACGGAAATGCGCAAACCGGAAGTAGACAACCGGAAACTGAACAGGATCCTACAACCGGGATGTACAGTAAAAACCCGAAGAAGCATAGGAACTGGAAATACGCAAACCGGAAGCGGAAGAGGAATGACCGGAAAAACGAAAACTGGAAGTATCCCCGGGTCTTGGAGAGCCGCATCTACTGAGCACAAACCGGAAGTGCTTGCTAAACTGGAAGTTGCCTAACTTCCTGATTGCATTAAGCTAGACATAGATGATCTTATCACATTCCTGGCTACTGGTATGACCGAAAACTTGACGTTGGCATAGGTGTTGAGGACGGGTGCTTCAGCCGCCACCACTACTGCTTGAGGGTAGTGCCCTTCCTCAACACTCACATGGCTTTGGAATCTGGATCAGTCACAAGAACATATCAATCTACTGGAATGACGAGCAGTAGGACTGGGCCTGGAACATTTCATAGAGAAAGTTCAGGTCAAGATTGTTCTAGTTCGATCAGACAACTCAACAGGAGTGACTTACATAAACTGGCAGGGTGGAACGAAGTCACCCAGTCTCTGTATGATGACATGGAAATTGCTTTGCTGGTGCCTGGATCACTGGATCACCTTGAAAGCAGTTCATATTCCGGGAAGGTTAAATCTGGTAGCAGAGTCATTGAGTCGAAGGATGATTCTTTTACCTATGGATTGGCAACTAAATCATTGTGTGGCGGATCATCTGTTCAACCACTGGGTGAAACCCAACATAGATTTATTCGCAACGAAGAAGAATGCAAAGATGATGACGTATGTCTCTCCGATTCCAGATCTGAGCGCTATCGCAACAAATGAGTTGGCTATCAGCTGGGTGGGAATGTATGAATACGCATTCCCTCCAGCAATCCTGATTCCAAAAGTTTTTCAGAAAATCAGACAGGAGGAGTGACAATTGCTTCTGATCGCCCCAAATTGGACAGCCCGATCATGGTATACAGATCTGCTGGACCTTCTGGTCTGCAATCTGGTTCGTCTGTCTCTGATGGACAATATTATCTTCCAGGGCAAGGCCCTTCACAACAATCCATCAATGTTCAGATTGACTGCGTGGATGTTGTCACTGAATCAAAAATTAAGGAGGGCTTTTCTGAGCAAGTAGCCATGTTTATGGCAAAAGCCAGAAAGGGGTCAACCTCCAGAGCATATAACTATAAAATCAACAGATTTGCAGAATGGTGCTCAAAATGATGTATTAACCCAATTGATTCATCTATTCAAGTAGTAGCTGATTTCCTCTGTCACCTGTATGATGCCTATAGCCTCAAGCCTAACTCTATTGCTGGCTACACGTCAGCTTTAATGAGTTATTCCTTGCTTGACTAATAGGGGAAGTGATGAAGTAAGTAGCTTAAATACTTTAATTAAAGGCATGGGCAATCTAAGACCAAGGAATCCCCCTGTGATTCCGTCTTGGAGTTTATCACATGTGCTTCAACTGTTAGCTGATATGGCATTTGAACCACTAAGTTCCATTTCTATGAAAATGTTGACACTTAAAACTATTTTTAATTGCTGCTGCCTCGGCAAGGCGAAGAAGCAAATTTCATGCCTTATCAGCCGAGACAGACTGTTTTGTGGTTACAGAGGAAGGCCTTAAGCTTCAACCTAGGATTAATTTCATGGCTAAAAAAACATTCTTTGAAATATCCAGGTCAACCCATATTTTTACCAGTTTTGACTAGATATGATCTTAATTCAAAAGCATGGTGTCCAGTCCGCGCATTAAACAGGTACAAACAACGTACCCAGGAATGACGGGGTGACCTAACAGCATTATGGTTGTCATATATTGAACCTCATGGTAGGGCTTCCAAAGACACCATTTCCAGGTGGCTTGTAGAATGTATTCAATTTTGTCATAAACCTGCAACAGGTAAACAGTGTTTGCGGCGTAGTGGCTTCCACCACCCCATTTAATGGGTTCCCTGTGGACAACATTATGTCGGTAGCCCAGTGGCATTGTGAGTCAAGTTTCGCTGACCATTATCTCCGTGACATCTCAAATCCTCTCTCCTTATCGATTTAAAAAAAAAAAATTTAGGTGTACATATTTTGATGGGTTTTGCTCACTTTTTATACCCCGCCATAAAATTTGATGGGATATTATGTAATGGCGCCATCCGTCCATCTGTCCAGGCGGGCGGGCAGGCGGGCGTGCGGGTGGCAGAGTGGTTTCCAGATGATAACTCCGTTACCATTTGTCTGATTGCATTGAAACTTCATAAGGTGGTTGGACTATGTCTGGGGAAGAAGCCTATCGAAATCAACGATGATCCGAAATCCAAGATGGCCGCCAGCCACCGGCAGCCATCTTGAAAATTAGTTTCCGGATGATAACTGCGTTACCATTTATCGGATCGCTTTGAAACTGCCTGGAGTGGTTGGACTAGGTCGGGGGAAGAAACCTATCAAAATCGACGATGATCCGAAATCCAAGATGGCCGGCAGCCACTGGTGGCCATCTTGAAAATTGGTTTCTGGATGATAACTACGTTACTGTTTATCGGATCCCTTTGAAACTTCCTGGAGTGGTTGGACTAGGTCTGGGGAAGAAACCTATCAAAATCAACGATGATCCGAAATCCATGGTGGCCGCCATCCACCAGCGGCCATCTTGAAAATTGGGGTCTGAATGATAACTCTGTTACCGTTTATCAGATTACTTTGAAACTTCATAGAGTGGTTGGACTAGGTCTGAGCAAGAAACTTATCAAAATCAACAATGATCCAAAATCCAAGATGGCAACCAGCCACCTGCGGCCATCTTGAAAAGTGGTTTCCGGATGATAACTCTGTTATCGTCTATCGGATCGCTATGAAACTTCATAGGGTGGTTCAACTACCTCTGGGGGAAAAAATCTATTGAGATTGACAATGATACGACCTCCAAGATGGCTGCCAGCCACTGGTGGCCATCTTGAAAATTGGTTTCCAGATGATAACTTGTTACCGTGTATCGGATGGCTTTGAAACTTCATAGGGTGGTTGGACTAGGTGTGGAGAAAAAACCGATCGAAGTTGACAATGATCTGAAATTCAAGATGGCCGCCAAACACCATCTTGAAAATCGGTTTCCGGATGATAACTCTGTTCCCATTTATCGGATCGCTTTGAAACTTCATAGGGTGGCTGGACTAGGTCTGAAGAAAATCCTATCGAAATTGATGATGATCCGAACTCCAAGATGGCCGCCAGCCATGGGATGCCATCTTGAAAGTTGGTTTCTGGATGATATCTCTGTTAACTGAGAAATCGTACATTGCTTTGTTATGAGAAGTTACAGACCAAGTTTGAGTTTCAGGCATATGCGTCAATTTTTTATGTAGTTATGCCACACACCCCCTTTCGACTTAAGAAATACGACACATATGAGCTTTCCGCTCTTTTTGACACTCCACGATATTTACGTGAAAATTGGTACATCGCTTTAGTATAAGGAGTTACAAAGCAAGTTCGAGTTTCATAAATTTTCCATGTAGTTAATGGCCCTTTCAACTAATGAAATACAAAAATATTAGTTTTCCTCAGTATTTTTCGCACTCTCAAGATTTTCAACTGAGAATTGGTGCGTTGCTTTGTTTTGAGAAATTACAGAGAAAGTTTGAGTTTCAGGAGTTTGCATCAATTTTGATGGAGTTACATCCCCTTTCGACTTATGAAATATGAAAACTATCCATTTTCCGCACTCTTTTCACACTCCTTCAAGGGATTCAAATGAGAATTGGTAGGTTGCTTTATTATAAGGATGTTATAGAGCAGGTTTTAGATTTAGAAATTTTCATCAATTTACACCCCTTTTGACTTATGAAATTCAAAAAATATTAGTACTCCACAAGTTTTTCAGCACCGGGCCTTCGAGATATTCAACTGAGAATTGGTTCATTGCTTTGTTATGAGAAATTACAGAGCACGTTCGAGTTTCAGGCATTTGTGTCAATTTTTGATGGAGTTATGTCCCCTTTCGACTTATGAAATACAAACATATCAGATTTTAGGATTTTTTCATTCTTCTTCACCATATATAACTGACACTTAGTTTATTGCTTTGTTATGAGACGTTACAGATCAAGGTCAAGTTTCAGAGTACAGGATTACTGGACTCAGAGGTGTCAGTGTTGGAACCTCTTATTGACCACCTTTAATGGTGTATGAAAAGAGAAAATCTCCTGGCGGGGGTGATGCTCACACCCCCCCCCCCCCCCCATACCCTCATATAACGATGTATACAGATGCATTAATGGAGTAATTGGGAGCTTGTCTGGAAAAAGCCACAGTATCATGTCTTTTGGTTCTGGATCAGTCACAGGAACATATCTATCAACTGGAATTACAAGCAGTTAAGTTCTGGGACTGGAACATTTCTTAGAGAAAGTTTGTGGCAAGATAGTTCTAGTTCAATCAGACAACTCAACACTTGTAACTTACATAAACTTCTAGGGCAGAACAAGGTTGCCCATTCTCTGTATGATGACTTGGAAACTGCTTTGCTGGATAACGTTGAAGGTAGTTCACATTACGGAAAGGGTAAATCTGTTAGCAGACTCCTTTGAGCCGAATGATGTATGTTTTGTTCACAGAATGGCAACTAAATCAACGTGTGGCCGATCTTCAGATTTGCAGAATGGTGCTCAAAGAGATGTATTAATCTAATGGATGCATCTATTCAGGTAGTAGTCTATTTCCTCTGTCACCTATATGATGGCTATAGCCTCAAGCCTAGCTCTATTGCTGGCTACAAGTCAGCTTTAATGTCAGTTATCCCTTGCTTGACTGATAGGGGAAGTGACAAAGTCTATTCATTAAACACTAATAAAATCCTCAAGCGATTCCATGTTGGAGTTTATCTCTAGTGCTTAAAGTTCCAGGTGATAAACCCTTTGAACCACTAAGTTCCATTTCTATGAAAATGTTGACACTTAAAACTGTATTTTTACTTACTGCAGCCTCGGCAAGGCGAAGAAGCAAAATTCATGCCTTATCAGCCAAGGCAGACTGTTTTGTGGTTACAGGGGAAGGCCTTAAGCTTCTTCCTAGGATTAATTTCATGGCTAAAAACCAGTCATTGAAATATCCAGGTCAACCAATTATTTTACCAGCGTTGACTAGATATGATCCTAATTCAAAGGCTTGGTGTCCAGTCTGCGCATTAAATAGGTACAAACAATGTGCACAGGAATGGTGGCTTGCCCTTTTTCTTTATGGTTGTCATATATTGAACCCCATGGCCGGGCTTCAAAAGACACTATATCTAGGTGGATTGTGGAATGTATCCAATTTTGCCACAAATCTGCCACTGGTAAACAAGTTGACTTAGCCAAGGCTGACAGTGTACGTGGCATTGTGGCTTCCACCACTCTGTTTAATGTGGTGCTGGTGGATAACATTATGTCAGTAGCTTATTGGTACTGTGAGTCAAGTTTCACCAGCAATTATCGCCGTGACACCATGAATCCTCTTGCCTTATCAATTCTAAAGAAATAATCTGGTGTATATATTGTATATAAGGTGCGCTCACTGTCTTCAGACAGCACATTTTAATTATGGTAACAACCACATATATCCGTGTAACATTGTTCTTCACCAAGTGGAGGTTGATGGACACAGCTTAGATTTCAACATTAGTCTTGTATCTTGTTGTTACATAATATCTTCTTCTTCTTTTCGTTCGCTGATCATACCGCCAGTCCTAAAGTGACTATCGACATGATCATAAGCGCTAAGTGCATGTATCCATGGTTTATTAGAGTGCGCCATGCGGCCTGGAACCTCCATCTTCAGCACTCAAGGTTTCTGTCAGGTTTACCTCACCCGTACCTCCTTTAGTCGCCTCTTACGACATGCAGAGGATACGGAAGGTGTATTCTAAGCCCCACCTACAGAGCAGTTACATAATATTATTGTCACATTACCCATTTTTTTAAATTGGTGATGGTACATGATTTTTATGTGGTTAATTTCCTGAGAGTATATGAAAATGAAGCATTTTTTCATCTCATGTCCTATAGTACTTTGCACCAGTACTTAGAGAGCATATGGGACATTGAAGTCATAGCTTCTCCTTTCCCAAAGGGAGTGTGGGGTAGCACATTTGACATTTTATCATTACTTGCAACCATCGGTGGTGTTATCCGATGTTCAAATCACTTCCGGCAGGGATGAGCTGGTCTTTTGACCTCGCCTCCCTCCCGCCAAATTCACAGATGAATTATGGCAATATCATGAGTCTTACGGAGGTAAGTATACTGTTGAAGTGAAATAAATGAAATCACAGATTTCTTTTTTCACGAAAGAGTTGTTATACTTACCTCCCTAACAGGGACCCGGCCTCCACCACAGAGAGGCTCGATCTTCAGGCTTGTTAGTTGCATGTGTCGGCCAATAGTACAAGTTGAGGATGTGTCAGTCTGCGCATGCACAAGGCTGGGGATGGCATCCAGTTGACTGACAGTTGACTCTCTGCCCAGTAGGGGAACCGTTCCTTTTTAAATCGGGGGTTATTGAGTGAAGGTTGATATTTAGGAAATATCATAGAGTGTTAGGGAGGTAAGTATAACAACTCTCTCGTGAAAAAAGAACTCTGTGATTTCGTTTATTTTGGCATGCAAATCAGCCGAATTCACTCCTATTTGCAGATAGTTCTTGTACTTGCATATTCAGCTAAATCTGTCCAAATTGGCTCATTCAATCTCAGACATACAGCTGTGAAATACCACAGCCATTAAAGTGTGACAAATAGCAGGAAAATAGGGTGATAATTCACCCATTTTCCCATAACATTCAAAATATTGCACTGATGAGAAAATTTAAATTGGAAGATATTTATATCTTTTCCTTTTTGTATGTGATCAATTTCTGGTTACAATAGGCTAATTGCTGAACAAGTAGCATGATTAAACATGGTGGACAAAGGCTTATACATATTAAGTATGCTAATAAACCTATCGATTTGAGATTTGAGAGGTGGGTTCAGTTGAACTCTGGATCTGAAAGGCCAAATTCTAAAACTCATTTACAATTTAATAAATATTTTGAAGCCAATTTGTCTGGGAGCTGTTGGTACCGTCAACAGCTGTCAACAGCTTGAGGTGATTGTCTAATTAGTTTCAATATGTTCAACAGCTTGATAGTTCCCTATAGAATGATTAAGATGCTAATCAAGGAATCTAGCTTTAGCTATGCCCCACCCATCTTTAGGCAAGCTCTGCCCACCCTTTTCCTATAGTGCTGGGATCGATCAACCCCTGAATTCCCTGACTATCAGTTTCCCAAAAACTATATGGATAAAGGTGATGAATATTTTGAAACTGATTTTATTGAGTGCTGTTGATGCCTAATGGCAGCATCAGTGGCTCGTCAAATTAGTTTCAAAATATTCAACAAAGTGTTTATTGAATAGAAAGGACATACAAATCGTACAACTTGATGGACTATTAAGCGTTTGTGACAGAGTAAATCCTGTCATTCATAATGTAATTGCTTATGACGTCACCCTACATGTGACATTGTTGATTATTACGTTATATGATTTATCAATAAACTGGATTTCTTTATTGGACTGGAATCTGTTGCTGTCACAGACTATTATAGTTGGCAGAATTCAACCAAATTTGTTATGTGAGTTATCCATAGGATTGTGGATTGTGAGATAGCATTTACATTATGTGCAGTCTACAGGCTGGCGGAGCTGTGCGGGGAGTGAGGTGTATGTGTAGAATGTCAATTCTGTCAAACGTGTGGTGATTAGCGATAGTGTGCCATAGACTGTGTAAGCTAGTTTGAATTTCAATTGAGTGGAACCTGTTGTTGCCATGACATAATATTTGTTGCATCATTGCTTTCCTGTAAAGGGTAACGCTTTAACCCTTTACCACTCATATCAGCCCAAAAAATGCTTCTGCAGTTGTCTTGTGAAATGTCCATTTGCAGACCAAAAGAAGACTATTTTTTTTAATTTACAAGTGGAAGCATTTCAAAAATACCCTTCTCTTGGTCTGCAAATGGACATTTTCTATGAGAAAATATAAATTTTCTTATAAATAAATATAATAAATTTGAGTGTTAAAGGGTTAAGACCTGCTAAAGACATCTGCAATGATAAAATCACAATTAACTGAGTTAATCTGAACATGTCACTTCCCTCTAGTACCGACACAAAACAATGACCATTTGCTAATTTACTGGATCCATGTGACAGTTAAATCTGCTACATATCACACTTTTCAACAACAGATGACAAATTGTTGGCCATTTTATACTAACTATCATCGCTGAAACCTTGCAGCCAGACAAAATAATCACTTTTCCAATGAGCTTTCCAGAAAAGAAAACTTCTCATGAGTTGCAAATTAATGTCTAGGATAGCTGTTTCATCTGAAAATTGTAGAAATATCATATGGTGGGAGGGGGGGGGGGGACTTCCAGATAACACTTGCTGAATGTTTTGCAATGAATTTGACTGACATAAGGCAGCTATGATTTTCAGTCAAACTAGCTGAACATTGATCTGAAATGATGTAGTAATAAATATCATGTGAAATATAATGTCATGAACTGTGCCAAGAGGTGACAGACTGTGTCGAGAATATGGCCACTTAATGTCAATGTATTGTTAGCTCATGTAGTCTGAAATCTTATGGCATGGCGACCGCCCATCATCCATCTGTCATCCATCCGTCTATCCATCAACCTTTTCTTTAAATGACTACTATAGAATCACAGGACCGATTTCAATTATTAGCTCACCTGGTCAGAATGGGCCCTTGGGCCTCTTGTATTTGGCAGGAATTAGCAGTCCAAGTGTGTGCAAACAAAGTCAATCAGTCAAATTGCCTAGTGACCATCTTGGATTTTGGCCGGTTTTTAGCTCATCTGGCCAGAGTGACCAAGTGAACTTATGCCATGGCGACCATCCCTCATCCGTCCATCCATCCTGCCTCCATCAACTTTTTCATTAAACAACTTCTCAAGAATTAATGGGCCGATTTCAATTATATTCAGCGGGAAGCATCCTTAGGGGATAGAGAATGAAATCCTTGAGTTTGGCTGATTTTTAACCCACCTAGCCAGAATGGCCAAGTGAGCTTATGGCATGGCGACCGTCCATAAGGCAGCAATGGCTTTCAATCGAATTGTGTTCAAAATATTCAACAGAACATTTCTTACTAGCTAACATGTTTGTGTTTTTGATATGGATGGAAACATTCTAACTTAATAGCTCACCTGGCCTGAAAAGCCAAGAGAGATTATGCCATGGCAGCCATCCGTTGTCTGTCCGTTAAATCGCGTCTCCTCCTTACCGGTTTGACCAATTTCAACCAAATTTGGCTGGAATGATCCTAAGCTGGTACCCTCCAGACTTTTTTTCGGAATTTTTATTGATCAATTTTTTTGGGTCAAAATCTGAGATTTATGAAAAATCTACCGGAAATGGTCAAAATGCTACTCCTCCTCAGCTGCTTGACATATTTCAACCAAATTTGGCTAGATGCATTCTATGGTGGGTAGTAGGCTCTAGAACATCTTTTCAGAATTTTGATTGCTCAATTTTTTTGGTGAAAATCCTAGATTTTATGAAAAATCTAGCGGAAATGGTCAAAATGCTACTCCTCCTTAGCTGCTTGACATATTTCAACCAAATTTGGCTAGAATGACCCTATCATGGTAGACTCTAGAACGTCTATTCAGGAATTTTAATTGGTAATTTTTTTAGGTGGCCATCTTGGATTTTCCGGAAATGATCCATCATATCTATTTAAATGCAAATGCTTCAAATGCTAATGGTCCAGGAGAGCACCACAGGCCCTTGGGCTGCGTGTTTCTGTGCTGTATTGTAAGACAGATGCCTGAAAAGGTTCTGGCACTCCAGTTTCAGTAAAATCACATGTTTGCTGGTTTGCAATCTGTGCATGATTTATAACAGGCATTCATCACAATATCATTTAAAAGCAGGAAAGCAGGGATTTTTTTAGCGTAGACCTGTGCTCGTCGATTAATCTCCATTCTTGTACTGCATTTATTAGCTCACCTGGCCTGTCAACTTTTCCTTTAAACAACTTCCTCTCAAGAACTACTGGGCCAATTTCAATTATCTTTGACAGGAAGCATCCCTAGGGCATAGGGATCCAAGTTTGTTCAAATGGAGGCAATTTAGCCAGTGGCCATCTTGGATTTAGGCTGATTTTTGGAAACGTTTTTAAAAGTCTTCTCCGAAACCACTTTAGGAATCGATTTAAAACTCATGAAACATCATCTAGGGAAAAAGCTACGCCAAGTTTGTTCATGAAGACTTGATTAACCAAATGGTTCGGTGGCCATCTTGGATGACCTAGTTTTCCAAAAATTACTTGTTCTCCAGAACCGCTCAAGGGATCAGGCTGAAATTTGAGAGATATGATCAGAGACTAAGGACCATTAAAGTTTGTTCAAGGGAAGTTGATCCGCCAAAAAACATGGCTGTGGTGGACCAATCAAAATGTACGTGTTTGGCGGCCATATTGGATTTTTTTATTTGATGGATTTTAAGGCCAAAATTGGTTCTATATATGTTTTTTTGTGTTCGGAGATCAAATTTGCCATTTTCAAAACTGTCGGATAAAGAGTTTGGCGGCCATCTTGGATTATTGTCCCATCAAAGGCGCCCATATTAAAGCAATGGAAAATTTAAAATGTCTTCTTCTGGAGAACTACTAGGCCGATTTCAATTATATTTAGCAGGAAGCATCCTTAGGGTATTGGGATCCAAGCTTGTTCAAATGAAGCCGATTGGCTGATTTGGCCAGCGGCCATCTTGGATTTTAGAAAATGTCTGAAAATCTCCGAAATCGCTTGGGGGATTCAAAACTTATGAAACCTCATCTAGGGAAAGACGTCAGCCAAGTTTGTTCAAGATGACTTGACTGACAGAATGGTTCGGTGGGCATCTTGGATGACCTAGTTTTCCCCAAAACCACTTCTCCAGAACCGCTGAAGGGATCAGGCCGAAATTGGGAGATATGTTCAGGGACTAAGGGCCATTAAAGTTTGCTCAAGGGACGTTTCTCCATCAAAAAACATGGCCACTGTGGGCCAATCAAAATGTAGCCTGTTTGGCGGCCATATTGGACTTTTTTATTTTATGGATTTTGAGGCCAAAATTGGTTCTATATATGTTTTTGGGTATTCTGAGCTCAAATTTGCAATTTTTGAAATTGTCGGATAAACAGTTTGATGGCCATCTTGGATAATTTTCTCGTCAAATGCTCCCATGCTAAAGAAATAGAAAATTTACAATGTCTTCTCGAGAACTACTAGGCCGATTTCAAGTATGTTTGGCAGGAAGCATTCTTAGGGCATAGGGATCCAAGTTTGTTCAAATGAACCCTATCGCCCAATTTGCACGGTGGCCATTTTGGATTTTGACCGCTTTGAGGAAATGTCTTAAAATCTTCTCCGAAACCGCTTGGGGAATCTTCATCTAGGCCAAGAGGTACACCAAGTTTGTTCAAGAGGACTTGATTGACCAAGGTTTGGCGACCATCTTGGATGACCTAGTTTTCCCAAAAAACACTTATCCAGAACCGCTGAAGGGACCAGGCCGAAATTTGGGAGATATGATTAGGGACTAAAGGGCATTAAAGTTTGCTCAAGGGAAGTTGCTCCATCAAAAAATATGGCCGCTGTGGGCCAATCAAAATGTAGCCTGTTTGGCGGCCATATTGAATTATTTTATTTGATGGATTTTGAGGCCAAAATTGATTCTATATATAAATTTTTTGGGTATTCTGGGCTCAAATTTGCAATTTTTGAAATTGCCGGATAAACAGTTTGATGGCCATCTTGAATAATTTTCTCGTCAAAGCTCCCATGCTAAAGCATTGGAAAATTTAAAATGTCTTCTCGAGAACTACTAGGCCGATTTCAATTGTGTTTGGCAGGACGCATCCTTATGGCATAGGAATCCAAGTTTGTTCAAATGAACATGATCGGCCAATTTGCCCTGCGGCCATTTTGGACTTTGGCCGATTTTAGGAAATGTCTTAAAATCTCCGAAACCGCTTGGGGAATCTTCATCTAGGCCAGGAGGTGCGCCAAGTCTGTTCAAGAGGACTTGATTGACCAAATGGTTCGGCGACCATCTTGGATGACCTAGTTTTCCCGAAAACGACTCCTCCATAACCGCTGAAGGGATCAGGCTGAAATTTGGACGGTATGATTAAGGACTAAGGGCCATTAAAGTTTGTTCAAGAGAAGTTGATCCATCAAAAAACACCTGGGCGCCATGGGCCAATCAAAATGTAGCATGTTTGGTGGCCATATTGCACTTGCAAAAATGTCCACGAACTCATTTAAACGATTACAAAACCACCCACCAACAATTTTGACAAAAATTGATGGGGCTCCAGGTGAGCGACACAGGCCCCTTGGGCCTCTTGTTTGTAACAGAAAATCTAGACATGATCTATCAATCATGCCTATAGGTGTGTCGTTATCAACTCAATCAATAAAAAGATGTTATTCATCATATCAGAGTTCTTTGTCAATATAAAACAACCAGGCGTGATTTACTGAATTTGGTTAATGGAGCAATCCGATCTGTCACTCAAGAATCTGATCTGATTGTAACCAAATATGTCACTCCACTCCTTAGCTGAGGTCACAATCATAATGATGCAACATGAAAATTCAAAAGTTGGTGACGAAAGCAGACAAATTGTGTGTCTTTGATAAATTGACAATTAATCCTTTGAAACCTAAAGGCCAGAACTCAGGCCTCAATGTGAAAATCCATATAACTTTCTCACTGAGTATATTAGGTGTATGGGATAAGTATATCAGGTATGTGTGCTAAGTATAATGTACAAAATTAAAATCTTGGTTCTTAGTATAAACTCAGAGTTGGTGCGTTTCCCACCAAAAATATATTCTGCGCTCAAAGGGTTAATAATATAGGCAGATACATCTCCCAGTCAAATTAGTTTCAAAGTATTCAACAGCTTCAAAGGATTCAGCATAATCTTTCTGACAGTATTCGTCATAATAATCTGCCATCCGACTCACCAAGCTTACCTGATAGGTTTAGTATATGGTTTAGATCCTCTTTAACCCTCAAAATTGTTTTAAAAAATGTAAATTTTCTCATAGAAAATGTTCATTTGCAGACCAAGAGAAGGCTATTTTTGAAAATTTACCACTGACATGTCTGGCTGAATAAATTATCGAGCCAATCATTCCAGCGGTAAATAAAAAAAAAATATCTCAAAACCACTGCAGAAGCCGCTTTTGGCTGATATGAGTGTTAAAAGATTAACCCATTTGCTTATCTGTGTCATTCAACCAATCAATACTCTGAACCCTGATGTTTTGATTGGTCAATATTTCGCTCATCTGGCCTGAAATGCCAAGTGAGCTTATGTCGTGGCGACCATCCGTCTGTGTCTTGCCATCCGTCTTGCCATCCATCCGTTGTTCATCCATCCGTTGTCTGTCAACTTTTCCTTTAAACGACCTTTCAAGAACCGCTGGGACGATTTCAGTTATATTTGGCAGGAAATATCCTTATGGCATAGGGAACCAAGTTTGTTCAAACGAAGCTGATATGTCAATTTGGCCGGCAGCCATCTTGTATTTTGGACGATTTTTTAAAACATCAATGAGAAGCTTGATTGCGCTTGTTTGTCCTGACGTGAACTTGTGTGCAAGTTGAGTCTGGATGCCAATACACAGTTTGCGTCTTCCTTTTATACTTTCCAGATGTGGCTACACATCGGGGTGTGACCGGATTTGATTTTGTAGCCGGGCTAGACATTTTGTAGCCATATTTGTGGCTTTGTGTAGCCGGTTTTTCAGTTGTGTAGTCGGGATTGGGTCATCCAGTAGCCGCATTGGCTAGGTGTGTAGCCGGTGAGGTAGCTACTGTAGCCGGCTTGGTATGGAACTTGAAAGATGTAGCCGGGATTGGGTCATCCCGTGGCCGGATTGGCTTGGTGTGTAGCCGGTGAGGTAGCTACTGTAGCCGGCTTGGTATGGAACTTGAAAGATGTAGCCGGGATTGGGTCATCCCGTGGCCGGATTGGCTTGGTGTGTAGCCGGTGAGGTAGCTACTGTAGCCGGCTTGGTATGGAACTTGAAAGATGTAGCCGGGATTGGGTCATCCCGTGGCCGGATTGGCTTGGTGTGTAGCCGGTGAGGTAGCTACTGTAGCTGGATTAATGTAAAAACTTTGAAAGGTGTAGCCGGATTACAGTGTGGTGTAGCCGGTAGCATCTTTCTGCATTTGGATACAGCCATGTTTGTGCAGCTGGAAACTAGTGATACTAAGGTTTTTGGTATGGTTGCTTGGGGGGGGGTGCACTGGTGTGTGGCTGTTATGTCTATTTAGGGCTGTTTTAATGAATTTAGTGTAAATTTATAGAGTATCCATGATCGTGGTCTAATGGAAAAGTATAGCGGGAGTGAGATTGGCTATTGAATACTAGTTAATGTATTCTTTCCAGTGTGATCCTGACTCATAGTGTTTCGTACCAAGTTTGGTTATACTCATCAGAGGAGAAATGATATATAAGTGATACATCTTATCATCCATGTTTTTTTGGAAGTTTAATTAATCGATCAAGGAGAGGCAGAGAAATATAATTTTCTTACCTCTAGTCCAGTTGATTCAGGATGAGGAGCAGATTGTAGACAGGGCATCCTCTTCATGGCTCGCCTCTTCTTCAGGAATGAGAAAGTAAATTCCCTCGTTGTTTAGTGAGAGTGGGAGGAAGGGGTCCTCAAGTGACAGGGTGTTGTGATCCTCTAGTAGATCTTCCTCAAGTGTTGGTCCTGAGACTCCACTGTCAGGACTGTTGAAGCCTAAATCTAACACCTCAGCGGGTGTGGCGCCGCTGATCAAGTTTGAGTTTGGTGTTTCTGTGCAGCTCGAAAGTGGAGAGGAATAATTTGGTGGATTCTAATTCCAAGATGTTGATCGGGAGAATACCACCATTCACACTGTGGTCTGAAGCTGATCGTGACCCGACAGGAAATGTTGGCGGTACTGGTGAGTGTTGCGGGCTCTGTCTTAGAGTTATGTCTATTGCCGCTTGGTTGATGGTTCTATCTACATTGTTGGATGTGATCTTCTTCTTTTTGCTCACTGATCATACTGCCAGTCCTGTAAGTGACTATCGACATGATCATAAGCATTAAGTGCGTGGATCCATGGTTTATTAGAGTGCGCCGTGCGGCCTGGAACCTCTGTCTTCAGCACTCAAGGTTTCTGTCAGGGTTACCTCACCCTTACCTCCTTTAGTCGCCTCTTACGACACGCAGAGGATACGGAAGGTGTATTCCAAGCCCGACCTACAGGGCATATTGGATGTGATGATTAATTCTGCTGTGGTTGGGAAGATTTTGTGTGTATCACCAAGGTGTCTCCGGAAATCTTCTGTCCTGCTATTTTGGTGGTTGCAGATTTCACAGAACCAGAAACCCTTTTTCTCATGAATGGTCCTGATATGATGTTGGCGAGAAGTTCTGTTGGCGAATGAGGCCGTGCAAAGTGGACAGACGAATCTGTCCATTACTTGCTAATGACTAATTTGCGTATGTGTGTGGGACGTTGGTGTAGGGCAACATCATACGTACTTGTGACGTAATTTCAGGTGGGATGTCACGGTTATGGCATCATAAGCGTGACCAAGGGTTGAGAGTATTGGTAACCAAATTAATTAAAGGTTTTAGTACCAAAGGTAGATGATGGTTACCAATCTGCGTGATTGATGCCTATTGGATCCATACAATGTAGTTGATGGATCCAGAAATTTTCACGGTCATTGCGCAAAGCAGTGGCTTCCATGCTTTCGAGATCGTGATGTAATACTTCAATGATTCTGTGGTAGGCATCTGTGGGTCCGTGGTTGGGAAGATTAAAATGTTGTGCTACAGGTGTGTCTTTGTTGTTTTTAATATCCCTCATGTGTTATTTGATGCGAACCTGGAATTCCCGTTTAGTTTCACCTACATATTGTTTAAGGCATTTTTTGCAGGTAAGTAGGTAGATGACATTCATAGTGTGGCAGAATGTTTTTGTTTTGATGTAATATTTTAGCCCAGTGTGTGAGCTTTTGAAACAGTTTGTGCTGTTCATGTTTTTACAAAATGTGCAGTTATTTTTGGCTCATGGATGTATAGGTTTGCTATGCTTTTCCCTTGTTGTCCAAATTTCCTTGGGTATGTGAATTTAGTGGTGACCAATGTGTCCTTGAAGGATGGATTGCGTCTGTGGCCGAAGATAGGTGTGTCTGTGAATGTTGCCCGACATTTTGGGCTTGACTGTAGTTGTGGCCAATGGTGTTTGATTATTTTTTGGGCTAGTTTGCTGTGTTGGTGGAAATCAGTGATACATGGTATCTGAGTGTTGCTTTCCTTAGTTGGTTTAGGCAGGAGTAAGTCTGTATGATTTTGTTGAATTGCTCTGGGTAGGATAGTGATGAGGGTATCTGTTGGATATCCTCTTATTGCATAGTGGTGTACCATTTCATGTGCGTTTTTTAGGAAATCTGTTTCTCTGCTGCAGATTCTTCGTAGTCTCAAGAATTGTCCGTATAGGCTCGCTTGTTTAGAAGATTTTGGATGGGCTGATGAATAGTGTAGATACCAGTGTGTATCCATTGGCTTTGTGTAGAGATCGAAGCCTAAGTGTTTCTTTGGGAGAATAAACACTTTGGTTTCCAAAAAATTGATGGATTCTGTGGATTTTTGTGCTCCAAATTTGATTGTCGGGTGCACGTTATTCATATGTGTTATGAAATTCTCCAGTGAGTTGGATCCTTTGGTCCAGATTATGAAAATATCATCGATGTAGTGGTACTATAAGGCTGGCTGTACTTCAGCTGTCCTAAGTAATTTTTCTTCGAGTTGGGCCATGAAGATAATGGCATAGCTCACTGCTAGTTTCGTGCCCATGGCTGTGCCGCCAATTTGGAGATAGTGTTCGTCATTAAACTCAAAATTGTTGCATATGAGCACTATTTTGAGTAATGTTAGTAATCTACGTGGTGTTAATGTGCCTAATGTTAATACATCACACATCTCCTAGAGATGACCAACACCAAACTCACACCATTCAGAGTCGAACAGGAAGGCAGTGCCGTCTTCCCAACAGGTTCCTAGATTATGAACTGTATTAGAATGCTTTTTAAGCATTAGTGAATTAGACTATGTAAGTCTTCATGGACCCTACTTGTCCACCTGCATAAATGTTCCTCTGGTTTCGTCTTATTTCAGATTCATTTGGTCATGGTACTGTTGCGGACTGCAGTTAGCTTTTCGGTCATAGTACAGTACTACAATAGTGATGTGATAATGTACAATGATAACAGTAATTCAACATTAAAACAATTACTGTAATCCAGATGATATGAAATTATGACTTCAAATTTTAACATTCTGCATGACACTGAAGACATTCAACTTGTCTGGAAAACATTTATAATCATTGGCTTATGTTCCATTTCCATCTTAGCTTTAGTTTCAGCAACAGCAAAATCATGATGTTCTATTCTTTGTAAGTTTTTGGGAAACTAAATTAGTTGGACACATAAGCACATAGTGGCATTTTCCAGCAATAATACTCCTTGAGATACCAAAAACCAACAGGGGTCCATCGCTGTATGACTCGCAGAACGTGTTATTATAATTACGCATTTTTCAAATGACATGTGAATAATTGAGCGTAGTAATGCGTGGTTATATTTACGCATTTCTTGATCACGCATTACAAATATGCGGTGTCAAATGATGTGTAAATTGTTACTCATTGATCATATGCATTGTATTGTTAACTGTATTTATTGTCCGTCATGACATGTAGTCATAATAATGCTCTCTGTTTATGTGTATATGGATTAAATCCATGTACATACTTTTTATAAGTATATGCATCATATGTTATGATGCAAGCTCATCTAGGTATAGTGAAATTCAGTTTATGTATGTATGTATGTATGCATTTATATAGCGCCAATTCCAGAATTAACTGCCCAAAGGTGCTTTACAAAAGTTAAAGCTAATTTAAAATAGTGAAATATGCTTTTTGGAACAAATGGGTTTTTAGAAGAGTTTTGAAAGCCTCAACATTGTTGCTGTTTTGAATGTTGGATGGAAGGTCGTTCCAAAGTTTTGGTCCAGCTATGGAGAAAGCACGCTCTCCAATGACAAGATTGGAATTGGGTACTACGCAGAGTAGCTGTTCACTCGATCTTAGTGCTCTCGGTGCTATTCGTCTAATTATGAGTGATGATAAATACGGTGGGGCTAAGTCATGTAGGCATTTGAACATGAAAAGTGTGACCGTAAATTCGATTCGTTGTTCCACTGGCAGCCAGTGTAGCTCTTTGAGGACTGGTCGAATGTGTTCATGCACTTTTGTTCTGGTTATTAACTGGGCTGCCGTATTTTGTGCTCGTTGGAGACGTTGTAACTGCGATGATGATATGCCTGTGAGAAGAGAATTGCAATTGTCCAGCCTTGATGTAATGGTTGCGTGGACGAGGGTATTGACTGCATTATAGTCTAGCAATTTCATAATTTTAGGTTAGCTATTCAATGCCAGTTCTGCATTTGTCAGCTCAGATATTTTATAGGGTAGCTCAAATATATTATATATAGTTTTATTAGGTCAGCAAAGATATTTTATAGGATGGCCCAGATATATTAATTCTACATCAGGTCAGTTCAGATATTTTATATTAGGCCAACATTATATACTGCCATACCTAGGTATTTCCTTTTATCTTCTTCTTTTCGATCGCTGGTATCACACTTGGAGAGCCGTTCTTCCCTTTTTTCAGAATGGGAGTCATTCTGGCTTCCTTCCAATATTGAGGAACCTCTCCATTGGTCCAACTGAGATTAAAGATGTCTAGCAACTTGCGGAGAGATGCATTACCAAGGTGGTGGATCATTGCATTCGTAATGCCATCTGGCCCGGGAGATTTCTTCTTCTTCAATTGGCGGATAGTCTTCTTCAGTTCTGCTAAACTAATGTCAACTTTCATTGCATCATGAGTGTTGGTGTCTGTTCTTTCCTTTTGCTCTTTTCTAACCTCTTTTTGACGCATTTGTGGTATAGAAATGTTGCTTTTTTTTTGCATATGCCTTCGCAAAGGCATCTGCAGCCATCTTTCCTGTCACTGTTTGTCCATCTTCTTCAAGAGTAATCTTTTCTCCCCTGACACCCTCATCATTCAGTGCTTTAGTCAGTCTCCATAGCTTTGTGGTGTCTCTAAATTAAACCATGCCGTCTTTTCCCTCCAGCTTCTTCTTTTGGCCTCCAGCTTGATCTTTAGATACCTGGCTTTAGTTTGTTGTAGCGTGAAGTGGTTTTCATGACAGGGATTACCCTCTGCATCTTCTCTGGCCTTGTCTAGTTTATCATGTGCTGCTTGCAGTTCTGTTGTCCAGTAGGGGTGGTAGTTTTTCCTGAACCCTCGAGGAATTGCTTCGTTGGCAGCCTTGGGGATATTTGAATTAAATTCCTTGACAACATTGTTGATGTTTCTCCCTTCTACTGCTATATTTTGGGTAAGCTCATTGGAACGAATGCCGAATAGACTCCAATTTGCCTTTTTGTAGTTCCACCTTGGATGTTGAGGTGAACTTGTCGAAATACTTCCAGAAAGAGAGAGGAGGACTGGGCGGTGGTCGCTTCCTCCTAACTGTGATCCGACCACTCTACTGAGGTTTCTGTGAATGTCTTCTGTACAAAATGCCAAGTCCAGTGTTGTTGTCGAGTGCCACTGGCGCGAGTTGAAGGTAGGCTGATCTGTGGGATCGTTGACAAGTAAAAGGTGCTTTTCATCTTGCCATGCTTCAATGTCTTCTCCTCGTTTATCAAGTGTTCTGTATCCCCAGCTCTGGGACTGGCTATTAAAGTCTCCCGCAATGAGGAAAGGGCAGTCCAGGACCTGGATTGTGTCAAGTGAGAGTTCTTGTCATTAGGGCAGTAATAATTGACAATGTCAATCACAGAGTTGCTGGTTGTTACCTTGATCTTGATGTATTCTGCCTCTTCCATGAAGGTTTTGATCTGGCTGGCGTTCACGCTGTTTCGGACCAAGGTGATCACCCCGCCTTTCTTTCTTCCTCTTCAATCACACCGGAAAATCTGGTAACCTCTGATCTTAAATGGTTTTCCTTCTTGCAGGTGTGTCTCTTGGATGCAACAGATATCAATGTTGTTTTCATACAGGAACTGTTCGAGCTCTGGTTTCTTGTTGGTAACCCCTTCTGCATCCCAGTGCATGATGTTGATACTGGGGTTCTCTTTGGGTTTGGTCTTTCCTTTATTAAACGTGTAACAATTACATGTTAAAATGATGGAATGATGCATTATTACTCTATAATGCATAACTCATGCATATTTATAATGTGCAGTACTCTATAATGCAGAAGTCCTGCATATGACAGCATAATTATAATATGCATTTAGCAAAGACTGCATAAATCATGCAGATGTATTTCTTGTGCTTACCTTTTCATAATGCGCAAAGTAATTGACGCATTAGTCATAGCGCAAATTCATAAGTTTCTTTCTTCTGCTGTATTATCCGTTCCATTTTAGCTCCATTCAGATATCTTTATAGTGATAGGGAAAGTGGTTTTCCGGAATGGCTTCCTCTTTTGCGCTTTTTGCCGGTTCGTATTTAGATGAAGTCATACAGGTTACAGGATGAAAATCTGAATCCTCTTTTACAACCGTTTATCTGAAAGATCAGAGTGCAGCAGCCTCCTTCTTTCGTAATATTATGATTTTAACCAAAATAGCTGAAGACCATTTACCAAGCACATCTCACCATTTTCATTAAGACTGCCTCAGTAAGAAATGGTGAGAGTTTATTTTGTTTTTTATTTATCTCTAAGTTCAAGTTTTCCTTATTTGATAATCACGGTGTGATTTATTTAAATGCACTATTATGTTATGGTATTAACATTTGGATAAGATTGGTTTGATTTTTATCCCCGTTTGTTGATTCTCAAATCGCCTCCCATCTAATGTTTTAAGTGGGGCACTGACCAAATCTATGGGTTTAGTAAGTAGTGATTGAACGGTAATGGATGTTTTTGTGGTGTAATAACAACCCCCTCCACAGACCCTCCTTGCGGGTTGGTCTGTTGTTTTATTAACCACTATAAAAACATACTTACCGTTCAATCACTATGACCTGGCCTCAGCCACCCCACATGGAATTGATTTGAGAATTTGACTGTAATATTTGGCAGTTTAATTCAGAAAAGTGAATCTGTTTCCTATTTGGGCTCCAGTGCGCATGCGCAAGCGCGCTTAGTGACAGGAGTCACTATGGAGTGAGTACAGACTTGTGCCAGTCTATATCAGTTAATATACTGGAGATGGACCTAACCAGTAGCCTGGTTGAGGGTCCATATTTATAGGAATAGGCATGGGGAGGAGTGTATGCAAGCATAAAATCTTATTCTGGTAGCTAAATGCAGATAATTGATTTAGCAAGTAGTGATTGAACGGTAAGTATGTTTTTATAGTCACTGGTTAATAAAACAACAGACCAACTCGCAAGGGGAGTCTGTAGGTTTTTTTTTGCCGATTGTTGATAGATTAAAACCAAATTTAGCAGAAATATTACTTCAGTCAAATATCTATTTGAACTATGAATATAGTGTCTGCATCTTTAAACAAGGGCCATAACTCTGGTTCATTGGTTCTTAAACTATTGAACCTATGGTGAAAATGCATTTGTTTCGTCAATTATTGATTGATTAAAACCAAATTTAGCAGATCTTTTCCTTCAGGCAATATGTATTTGCCCTATGAATATGAAGAAACCACGACTTGAAATAAGAGCCATAACTCTGGTTCTTTAAGGCATTTTTCATTGTTGAACTCTATGGGGAAAATAATCTGTGTCACGTTTCGTAAATTGTTCATAGGTTAAAACAAGATTTGTCATAAATGTCCCTTTAGTATACTTTAATGATTTGACAACAGTGTCATGGATAGCTGCCCCATTGATTAATAGTACTCTTCCTTTTGGTCAATCATACCAATTCTTGCATTTCCCCATCTAAAATTTTTAGCATGCTCTTACCATTGGCCATTGGTAAATGTCAGTGTTAGGACACTTGAACTATTGATCAATAGTGTCAGGAATGGCTGACCAATAGTACCTTTTCCATTGGTGATTCATGTCAATGACACCAATAAGTCTTGCATTTCTTCATCCAAAATCTTTACTGTGACCATTGTCCTAGGGATAAATGTCATCTGCTGTATCAATGCTGTCAAGGATGGCTTCCCCATTGGTCAAAGGTACTTTTCCCAATATTTTTGTATTACAGGCTTAAATATTTGCTTGTGACCATTGCCCCATTGGTAAATGGCATGTATTTGTACACTTGAAGTATTTAATAATAGTGTCAGGGATGGCTGGCCATTGATCAGTGATACTTTTCCTGTTGGTCAATAATGTCATTATTAAGGATGTTAATATTCTTGCATTTCCGTATCCAGATTTTTATCTCGCAAAGTTGAAAAAAGAGATTTTGGGAGAGGGGGAAAAATGTTGGTGTCAGCGTTAGCGTCGGCGTCCGGACAGGTTAATCTTTTTTAAATGACATTTGTGGTTATCCGATTTAAAAGAAAATTACACAGATGTGTTCTATGGGATGCTTAGGACTAGTCGGCATCAAAATTATATTTATTTTATAATTTTTTCCATACTTTTATCATGTTTGAACATAGAATATTTTATGTGTCAAGAATTATCTTTCTTGGCTGCGTTAAGTTTTTTAAAACAACATTTTCACCCGCAAGGAGATATCCGATTTAAAAAAAACTTCACAGATTTGTTCTATATAATGCTTAGGACCAGTCCACATAAAAAAGAAATCGACTTTCAAATTTTTCCCAAATATTTTTGGCATTTGAACTTTGACTACTTTAGCGCTGATTTGCATGCAAATTATATCCTGGTTATGGTTCTTTGCTGTGTTAAGGTCTTTAGCTCACCTGGCCAGAATGGCCAAGTGAGCTTATGGCATGGTGACTGCCCACTGTCCGTCTGTCCAGTGTACATCCGTCCGTCCATCAACTTTTGCATAAAAATGCTACTCCTCATCAACCACTTTCAACCTAATTTAGTACGCTATGGGGGTAGGCTTCAGAACTTGTATACAGAACTTTGATTGGTCAATATTTTTGGCGCACATCTTCAATTTTCCAAAAAATTGTGGGAAATCATTTAAAACGCTACTCCACATTAACTGCTTGGACAATTTCAAACAGGCTTAGAAGATAGAATGCTGGTTTTGTAACACAACAAAAATACTATGCCACTCATTTCACTGTTTGCTATAAGTCAAGACTTAGATATCTCAGAAAACTTTAACCTATTCATTCCCATGTAAACAAGGTTAGCAGAGATACATCCCTCCATTGGGTAGTCTTGATAGTATCTCTTTAACTGTAAAGCAGTCATTGCTCTATTCCTATAGAGTCCATGTAAATGAGTCTGTGAGCATGCGCACTTATGCTACTATGCATGCGACCGACTCCAAGCCGTCATTAATTAATTTTCTGTATTACAGGAAACACCTAACTTTTATCTCAACAAATCCTATTCATTCCATAACCTTGTGGAGCTACATACACATTTGATTTTTCATGAATACCACAGAACAAGCAGTCTTTGTTGAATAAGTCATAGTACTTATGTAAAATGTTTATAATTTACGTGAATATGAACAGAAAGTTCATTGTGACCAAGTTGAAAGAAAATGGTGCCAGCTTCACATTACAAGCCAGGTGAAGTCAATAACTCTGATCCTATTTTAGCCACGAGGCTCGTTCCTATGAAAGGTATACTATATACTGGTTTGGAACATCTCCTACGAAAGGTATCCTAGATAACATATGTAACACACTGGTTGGGAAGTTAGTGGATCAATTAAGAGTTTTGACTAGGTACGTATTTCCGAGCGTCATTCTTTCCTACATAAGGTATACTACATACCGGTTTGGATGGAATCCTACATAAGGTATCCTACATAACTATGTAATATACCAGTTGGGAAGTTATTGGATCTATTAAGAATGTGACAGTGGTGAAAACAGGCATGGTGGACTGGATGAACACCACAAGGATACACCATGATCATCCCCTGAAGAAAAGCGAGTGGTCCTTCTAAGGACCATTACTAACCAACTAACATGAAACTCACAATTACTTCATGATGGTCAGTCATGTCTGTCGTATTAAAGACAAGACCATCATATTAATTCGCGATTCGGTCTTCGCTTTAAATTGGCGCCATTTTTGCAGGCTAATTTAACATTACTAGCAATGGGCCGTGAAACCTTTTTACCTTTTGTTTAATATCTTATAAAGATTACTCGAGATTTTATGTTTTCTAATACCGGGCAGGGTTATTCGATACAAGTCTTTTTCATGCCCTTAGTTTCATGAAAAATGTAAACATTGCGTTGCTATGGGATATCCTCTTTAGTGTGTCGTAAATTGGCAAATGTCGGACGATCTCGGAATGCCCGGATGTTCAAAATTACGATACTGATCTGAATCCTCGTAATCACATAACCCTCTTTTGTTAGATAGGCTGTTAAGCGGGTGTCAGATTATCAGGTTCACTTGATTTGTAAATCTAGCGAGAAACTGCGTTCACTTGATTTCTAAATTTATCATATATATTACTGGTTATATTGTAATGTGAGTGACCAACATAAAATGATCTAAAACGTAAGGCGATGTTCGAGAAAAATAGCTTGAACGCCCGATAATTAAACTGAGTAGCCCACTTCTAATGTTAGTGAGCCAGCCAGTGGCAAAGTAAATCTCCGTTTGGAGGCGCTGACGAGAAGCGTAGATCTCATTGCCAAATTTCCGATTCCAGGATAACTATATCCGAGTACTCGTTTAAGATACTTCATTAAAATTTGCTTTAACCTGATCTGGTCAGATAATATCACGTGATTTATATATCATGTGATTATCACGTGATTCTGATTTATATATTATAAAGACGACATTTATGTCAAGTTAGGATTAATTTTGATGGAAAAACTAATCTTTATTAAAGGATACATAATATTTAGGCTGTTCAATTTAATAATTTCACTTCTGCGAATGATGTTTTTGAGGTATACATTAAGCATAGCCACGAGGTGACAAGATTTGTGCAGGGGAGTTTTCGGGCTATCTTCAGACGTTAAGATGTTTAAAAATTCAGAGGAAAATAAGTTTTATCCTTGTATATAGTGCGCGCAAATTGAGCATAAATGTGCGACCTATTTATGGGTTTATAAGTAAATACGCCACTCCCATATTTGCTGGTACTCATTCAGATTCAACTTATTTCAGTTGCAACTTATGACTAATAACTTCGAGAGTTAAATGGTTAATATTTTCATAGTAAACACTACAAGCTTTGATGACCAAGGTTTACTATATCAGAGATGTGTGTTGATCTCAGTGTTTTAGTAGCAAGCATAGCCTTTGGATCAGGAGAGTTCTTGACTATCAGCCCCTTTTATTAGCCCTAAGATGGGTTTTTTCCTACTTAATGTATAATCTAATCTCTCATCATTTTGGAAATTCTTTCTGCGGGTACTTAACTTGAGCGAAATTGGATATATAGAGCACGTACCCAGGCTATGATGATCATTCTATCGGCTCTCAATCGATTAATTGTTATAGTCAAATATAACATTCTGCATGCAAATGGACTATTACTCGTGGAAATCAGCTGAAAGTCTACCAGAAGAGGGGGAGAACTAACCTAGTTAGAAAAGATTTCTCTCTAAGGGATGTGCAAACTGTGAAATGTTTTGTCTGAACATGTTGTTTCCACACCATCTCTTAAAACATTTGAAAATGGTTTAGGTAGGATTTGCCATAGTCAAGAGGCAATGCATGACTACACCGTACACGCAACCCATGACCAGAAGTGACGGCACAGGCATGGAGATAAATGAATAAGAGATGAACATAAGGCCTAATTGTCCTGTGCTCAGTATTATTACCTAGATTATAACTCTCAATTTTTATGGTATAGCAACTGATTATAATTAAACTTCTGGTTTAGGTATGCCAAATCAATTCACTTCTGTTGTTTTGCTGGTATTGTTTGTTTCTAAATCATGTTTGACAATTTAAATGCCCTATTTCAGGGGCTCTTATTTTTAATTCTTTAATTCTTTATTAGTTGCTCTTAGTGCAATGGCTGAACCATCCAATTATCCTCATCCTTCGAAACTTTGTGTACACCCAACTCTTCGCATTTATCTTCTAGGAATAATTTTATTTTTTCTTATGATCCTAGGAGTTCTTTTGTCGTTTTGATTTCACTCGGTTTCGTTTTGCTCCTGAATCTTCTCATGTATTAGTTTCTTCCTACCCAACTCTTCGCATTTATCTTCTAGGAATAATTTTATTTTTTCTTATGATCCTAGGAGTTCTTTTGTCGTTTTGATTTCACTCGGTTTCGTTTTGCTCCTGAATCTTCTCATGTATTAGTTTCTTCCTACCTGTTCTCTCAAAAAATTGGAATCAATCATCTTTCGATTCTCCTAATATCAATCTGCAAATAAGTGCGTCAGTCTTTATTATTTTAATTGTGAATAGTGGTTTGCTATCTTTTAGTAGCATATCTGACCTGATTTATTTTTAACATAGTTTTTCAGGCTTTCTTTTCTATCAGTAGGATCCCTCGCCATGATGAAGCATATCTATGGGTGAATGTAAGCTTGTCACAATAATAAAATCTTTTTTGTCTTATCAAGATTTACACCGCTCCTTTCTCTAGTTCAGTAGAAATTTTGATCTTTTTATTTGTCTAGTGATGTGTCTATTTCTGTTATTTTCATATGGAGCTGTTTTCTCAGCCTTATCTATTCAAGCCTATATTTATTCTTCTAAATTCTAACTTTCCCAAGCATTATTAAATAAATTCCTCAAAGGGGCCTAACCAAGATGATTGGGTCATTGCCTTCGCATGGATTGTGGAATATGGTTTTTTCCTTTCACCATTTTGTGTAGTTTCAGTCCTTTGTCCTTATCCATCATTGATCTGGTCACAGGTTTGATGGACTTCTTTCCTGTTTAATCATCTGATAAAGATATTAACAATTGGGCTCATATCATACTAGCCTTGTTTTAAAATTAGATTTGTAAAATAAGATTCTGCAGTTTTGTTCTGGTCCTAGCTGTCATGCTTAAGTGCTTCTATATAATATCTACTCTATCAGGGGTGGGGATGGGTATAGCTAGCCTCATGCATATCTTAGGTAGCAGATTTCCTGCATATAAGATACAATCAACGTAGTCATTGAATCCCCCTTTTTTCTCTCAAACCATGTTGGTCTCCTCTGACATTAGTTCTGCTTCTGTTCCTGATCAATAATTTTCTGCTCTTTTCAAGTAGGATACAGTGGAGGAATAGCAGAATCCAAAGACTTTAAGGATAATGAGGTGCTGGCAGATCATCTTTTATAGGGTCTCGGCTCTTATCTTCAACTCATATATTTATCCTTTTCTGACAACTTCCAAAAAATTTACACTTCATGTCCTTATGATTTAATACTAATTCTGTTGTATATTTTGGAATTATTTTGTCTGGAACCCATGGCTGCTTTGATACTGTTTGGGACAAAAATGGCATAGTCAAATCGTTTTATAATATTCAACTCTTTTCCTGATATGTTGTCTCAGAAATGGAGTTCATCGATGAAAGGAATAATATGGACATGGAGTCATTTTGGCCATTCATCACTGGTCTCGTCAAGGATAAGGGAGAGCGTTTTCTGATATTTCCATACATACAGAATTGATCCTAACTGGATCTGGGTTCTTTTACTTACATCATGGCCAGTCTGGGATTCCTCTGGCTTGGAAGGTTCCTTAATTGTGTTAAAATTTGGGCCAAATGGAGTCAGTTTTGTGCATGAAGGACAAGTCTGGTAATTCCAAATTTTGTCCCTCACCACGACCACATACACTGCATTTTCATTCGCTGCATGTCATAGGTACCAATTCACCAGTTTATCCATCTGCAGTCCAGTTTGATGTGTTGTTCTTACGTGTTTGGGGGGGCGTGGGATCGCTATAGAATTTCCTCTCGTTCTTGTGTCTGTGGAATCAGATAAAGTAGTCTTACTACTCTCTTCCTTTCCAGGAACTAAAACAGGAACTAATACTCTAGTATTCCTCTTCAATACTCTGGAATATTGGAGAATGAAGAGATATTGTCGCTTTCACAAGCCACCTATCTGCTCATGCAGTCATTTCTATAGTAGTGACTTTCATCAACAAGCAGGGCAGTTGAGGTTATCATATTTTGGCTGGAGTCTTGATCTTCCTCCTGCAGTGATGTCATGAAATTTTTCAGCAGCTCACATTCCAGGTAGAATGATATTCCTTGTAGCTCATTTATTACATCCCATTAAGTTTCTACTCAGTATAGTGTCCAGATCTGATGTTCATATACTTCCTCCAGGCTAGGCTCTGGCGGTAGATGCTCTGGCCCAGTCATAGACTTCACATTTTGTTTAAATATCTTCAATTTAACTTTCTAGTGCCAATTGTCTTTAAGAACCTATGTCAGCGGTTTCTAGTACAATTGTCTTTAAGAACTTTTGTCAGCAGAATGTGTTATCCCTTTAATCACTCCTGCTTGGCCCAATGAGAGTTATTCAGTGGATCTCGTAGTCCTCTTTGTGGAAATCCAAAGCGTCTTACCAACTTTGCTGATTTTCTATCTTGTTTAACAGCACCTTTCAGTTCATCATTCCACAAATCTTCAATATGTATATATGGTATTTTCCAAGAGACATGTTTTTGATTGATTTTTTTGTCTGAACTTTAGTATTCTTAATCAATTCAAACTATCTGTTACAGGAGAATTTACCAGAGTATATTTACGGTTTTCAAATGGTTGTTAGAACAACACATTATCAAGCCAGATTCTGCATCCCATCATCAAGTCATAGATTCATGGGATATTTTTTGATGACAAATCTCTGTATGCTGGCGTGGTGTTATTGTTTTCACTAGCATCTATCCTTCTTTATTTTCTGGAAGCCTGTTTTAGAGTTATTAAGTATTTACATCATTTATCCATGGTACATGTATTTTTAGGGTATAGTACAAAGACAAATACCTATAATAAATTCCTCTATTAATTCATTCTTGGGTCCATCTGTTTTAAATGTATACCTCTGAAATCATTCTTTTTCTACTAGCTGCCGCATTTGTTAGATGACTTTTTGATATTCATATTCTTTTTGTGAATGATCTTTTCTAGGTGGTAGGTGATCTGGCCTCATTCTTTGCCCTTGAAGAGATCTTATATATATAAAACCTAATTAATTGTTTTCAATCCTTTCCGAAAACTATACCCAATTTAAAAGATCTTTTTGAAACACCGTTCAGGTTACTTATGCAAATTTGTTTAGTAAGCACGCATCTCATCAACTGGATTACAGACACCATTAATCGACACTAGAATGTGTCTCCAGGAGACACTCAGTAAGTGTTAAGGCACACAATGTTCGTGGTATGGCCTTCTCCTTCGCATTCTATGCAGATCTATCAGTGGACGACATTATGTAAGTTGCAGTATAAATGTCAGATTCTACATTATTTTTATCTGAAAGATCAGATTCAATTCACAATCTGACATTTCTATTTTTGCCACTCAAACCTAGGCTCAATTGCTTAGATTCTTGAGTCGGCCGTCTTCTTCACCATCTCACGTCTGTTTTTAAATTCTCTTTGCTGAGATTTTCTAATTATCATTATTTTATTGTATTTTATTTAGAACATTTGTTTGTTCGTGCTCTTTCAGCACTTCAGCGATTTAGTTGGTTTTAGTATTTTTGGTGATTAACCTTTCATTCCTGATTTGCAATTTACCAACCCACCTAATATTTGGGCTCTGACCAATTCTATGTTTTGGCAAACAGTGAATTGAGTGGCCTAGTGTTGTTGTTGTGTTACAAAACGACCCAGACGTATATATACTGATCTGGCATTTTGTTAGCTTACTAAAATACTTACCACTCAATTCACTGTGGCCCACCTCGGTATTTGGGCTCTGACCAATTCTATGTTTTAGCAAACAGTGAATTGAGTGGCCTAGTGTTTTTGTTGTGTTACAAAACGACCCAGACGTATATATACTGATCTGGCATTTTGTTAGCTTACTAAAGTACTTACCACTCAATTCACTGTGGCCCACCTCGGCCACCCCGCGTCATTAAATCGCAAATCATTATTAAAATTTGTGGAATTAATTAATGACGGCTTGGAGTCGGTCGCATGCATAGTAGCATAAGTGCGCATGCTCACAGACTTGTTTATATGTTCTCTATAGGAATAGAGGAACCGGTTCCCTAGAGCAATGACTGCTTTCGAGTTAAAGAGATACTATCAAGACTACCCAATGGAGGGATGTATCTCTGCTAACCTTGTTTTCTGAGATATCTAAGTCATGTGACTTATAGCAAACAGCGAATTGAGTGGTATGTATTTTAGTAAGCTAACAAAATGCCAGACCAGTATATATGTCTAGGTCAGGCTTGTAGCTTTCAAACCTTCTACATAGAATTTTGATTGGTCAAATTTTCTGGCGCTCATTTTGGATTTTCTGAAAATTTGTGCAAATCACTTAAAAGCCTACTCCTCGATAACCACAGGGCCAATTTCAATCAAACTTGGATGAAAGAACACTAGCAAAGTATGCTTCGTATCATATATACAGAATTTTGATTGGTCCATTTTTTCGGCAACCATCTTGGATTTTCTGAAAGATGGCGGGAAATTGTTTAAAACGCTACTCCTCATTAACTGCTTGAGCAATTTCAACTAGACTTTGCTGGAAGGTTACTAGGCTGGTAGATTTCAGAGCTTATATACAGAATTTTGATTAGTCCATTTTCTCGTGGCCATCTTGGGTTTTCTGGAAATTTTGGGAAATCAGTTAAAAGGCTATGCCTCATTAACCACTTTAACGAGTTCAAGCAAGCTATGCTGGAAGGACGCTAAAGGGCTATGCTTCAGAGCTTTTATATAGAATTTTGTTAGTCAATTTATGTGGTGGCCATCTTGAATTTTCCGAAAAATGGCAGAAACTCATTTACTCATTAACTATTTGGGCGATTTCAACCAGACTGGCTGGTACGAGCCTAGGACAGTAAGCGTTAGAAGGTGCATATAGAATTTTGATTGGTAAATTTTTCTGGTGACCATTTTGGATTTTCTGAATATTTTGGGAAATCAGTTAAAAGGCTACTCATTAACCGCTTGGCCAACTTCAACCAAACTCAGCTGGAAGAACCCTAAGCCTGTATGCTTCAGAACGTGTATACATAAATTTGACAGCTTGTTTTTTTATGTTGGCCACTTGGGTTTTCAGATAAATGGGAATTCATATAAGATGCTACTCCTCATCAATCGCTTGGGAAATTTCGGCTGGAAGGATCCTATTGTCATAGCCTCTAGAAATTCTATTCAAAATTTCGATAGGTCAATGTTTTGGCAGCAATCTCTGATTTTCTTAAAGTTTTCCTGAACCATTTACAAAGGGTACTCCTTCAAGCAATAACCCGATTTCAACAAAAGTTGAGTGTAATGATCCTATGATGTCAGGGTTCAACATATTAAAACGAGAGTCTTGATTGGACAATTTTTTGGTGGCCATCTTGGATTTTCCGAAAATCTTCCATGTCTATTAAAGTGCAAATGGTTTAAATGCCAATGTTCCAGGTGAGCGCCACAGGCCCTTGGGCCACTTGTTTCAAATGACATTTACACCCACAAGATGTTGGGCAATTTGAATAAAACTTCACAGATTTGTTCTATACGATGCTTAGGCCTAGTCCACATCAAAAGGAAATCGACTTTGACATTTTTCCAGGATTTTTCCACTGTTTGAACTTTTATTGTTTTATGGCTGATTTGTATGCAAGTTATATATCCTGGTTATGATTCTTGGATGTGTTAAATTTAAAAAAAAAAGGCATTTGCACCCAGAAGGGCTTATCCAATTTGAATAAAACTTGACAGATTTGTTCTTTTTGATGCTTAGAACTAGTCCACATCAAAATGTCTTTGACATTTCCCCCGGATTTTTTCATTGTTTGAACTCTGATTATGGCTAATTTGTTTACAGGTTATATATCCTGGTTATGATTTTTGGCTGCGTTAAGTTTTTTAAATGACATTTGGACCCTCAGGGGTTTATCCAAGATGAATAAAACTTCACAGATTTGTTCTATATGGTGCTTAGGACTAGGCCATATCAAAATGTAATTGAATTTGACATTTTCCCCCAAATTTGTTCACCATTTGAACTTTGATTATTTTAAGGCTGGCTTGTCTGCAGTTTATATTGCCAGGTATAGGTCTTTGCTGCGTTAGTTTTTTTAAAAACAACATTTACACCCTTGTGGGTGTTGGGTGATTTGAATAAAACTTCACAGTTGTTACTACATTACAACCTACCTCCTTGCATTACTATTGCTCTTTCCTTCTTTGAAGGGAAGCATAGTAAGATAAATTTTTTACAGCCAATGTTTGCTGGGTATTGTGGTTACAGAGTGACTGAAGGCTCCTTCAGGTATCTCCATATTCTCTCTAATGATGAGATCCATAGTAATTCGCTTGAATGCTATATCTCAGAATGAGGCAAGAAGAGGGTTAATCCAATACCCAGTGCCACTGAGTAGGTCATTAAGCACAATGACAACCTCATTGGCTGGTAACTATCACATGACATTGTTGATAGCAACCAAGACTTCATTCCTTTTCCTACTTGAAGTGTAAAGGTGTTTAAAAAATTTCAAAGCCATTAAAAGTTATATTTAACTTTTGGATTTGCTGTGGATAAGAAAAAAAAGCCAAGAGAACATTTAAGAATGTCGGACAAGCACAGAAAACCACCCAAGATAAGTAGTTGTAGGTCTTTGTGACTTAGTAATGATTTGTAAGATCATTTCTAATTTTGTGATAGGCAAGTTACCAGTTTTGGTTCTTGCGCCCAGAGTGTATATAGACTATGTTATGTCTACTCTTTTGATTCTTCTATTTCCAGTAGCATGTATAAGCTACTAAATTGACATGCTTGTTGTACTTCAGCATGAATCTGTGTATCTCAATAACATACTCTCTCAAAGAAAAATCTAATAAGATTTATTAGAGATTGGTAGGGTCTCTATCAATTAAATCTTTGGGTTAGTGCTGGCTAACCCCGAGTCTTAATCAGAGTTTTACTCTATCAATTCTTTCTGTATTAAATGATTCCCATTTGAGTACATCTCGAAAGAAGACCAGGAGAAGGTCAAAGAAAAGAACCCGAATCATTCTATAAGATGTCCATCTGGCAGTTGCCAAAGATTCATAAAATCTGAACACGCTGGTCATGTGTGTTTGAAATGTACATTGTGTACCTTAGAATTGGCTTGCTCGGTATGCGAGTCATGGTCTCAATCTGCCAGAATGTCTTTGTTTAAACCTAATTCTCCAGAGATCTCAAAATTTCCTGAGAATCCTTCTCCTTCAAGAAAAATAAAGGCCAAACCCGAGGCCACCGCTGATTCAGCCATTTTTGTAAAGATAGTACAGTCTATGGAGTGTCTTCAGAAACAAGTACATAATATTGACTCATCTATTGACAGTGGAATTAACAAGATTATCTTGGAGCAGTCAGATACCAATGCTTCATCACTTGACGTGGTTGAATAATTTTATGGCTGATTTGCATCCAGGTTATATGTATTATGCTGTGGTTAAGTTTTTTGCAAATGACAATTTAATCAGCAAAGACTTGGTTTTGAAACTTGAAACCTTGTGAATGATTATACATATGGGCAAGGATGTGCATGCATGACACTTTTGAAATTTTTGACACCCCCCAGGGCTGGGCCCAGGGGTCAAAAGATCCAAATTGGCCAGTAATTATCGATTGTAATGAAACTCCTCCTAGACCATTTCAGATAGAATCTTGAAACTTTGGGGATGATTGCACATATGGTCATGGATGTGCATGACACTTGGAATTTTGCTATGACCCTGTGGTGGGAAATGTGTGGTAAAAAATACAATTTTTCCAAAAGTTGTCATGTTGCATATAATTTTGAAGCCAATGATGAGTAGACCACAGTACAAGGAATTATTTTGATCTTGGGTCAAACTTAGGGTAGGGGTGGGGTCAAAAGTGGGAACCAATCGATTGTAATGCAACTCTTAGACCATTTCACATCCAAATATGTATTATGCTGATTGTTTTTGAAAATGTTTCTTTTTTCATACTATGAACTTTGCTTATGTTTGGACCATTGCCCTTTTGGTTAGCCCCAAGGTTCCAGTTGTCATTAAATGACTTCAGGTTACTCTTTGGCAGGAAGGCTTTATGTTTCAGCCTCCAAGCTATGCTTGCCCGATGGGTAGTGCCATGGATGTTCTGAATTGGCATGTTGATTGTCAAATTTCAAAATGAGACTCCGGTGGTCCATCATATCCTGTGATGTACAATTAATATACAGTACAGGTAAGCTAGTTGCTATCTTCTGATAGCTCTTGTGGAATTTCGGTGTGACCCCCAGGGGTACGGCCCTGAGGGTGGGAAATGTGGGGTAAAAATTAAAAAATTTCCAACGGTGGGCATGTCACATATCATTTTGAAGCCAATAATGAGTAACCTACAGTACAAGGAATTATTTTGATCTTGGGTCAAACTGAGGGTAGGGGGGCGGGATCAAAAGTGGGCACAAACGATTGTAACACAACTCCTCCTAGACCATTTCCATAGAAACTTGAAACTTTTGGTATGTTTACACATATGGCCAGGGATGTGCATGACACATGGGAATTTTGATCTCACCCCAGGGGCAGGGGTGGTGGAAAAGGTGGGCAGAAAATAAATTTTATCAAATGTGATCATGTGACATATCATTTTGAAGCCAATGATGAGTAGACTACAGTACAAGGAATTATTTTGATCTTAGGTCAAAGTGAGGGTAGTGGGCGTGGTCAAAGGTGGGCACCAATCGATTGTAACACAACTCCTCCTAGACCATTTCACATTGAATCTTGAAACTTTCGGTATGATTACACATATGGCCAGGGATGTGCATGATACATTGGAATTTTGATACCACCACCATCCCCACACACACACTCCCCCACCCCCACAGGGGCAGCAATGGGAGAAATGGTGGGCAGAAAATAAATTTGATCAAATGTAGTCATGTCACATATCATTTAGAAGCTTGTCATTAATAGACTACAGTACAACAAATTATTTTGTTCTTGAGTCAATCTGAGGGCAGTGACCAGGGGTCAAATGGGCAATCTAATTCTATATTGATATTGGTATCGTCTGATACCTCTTGTTTACTGTGACCATTGTCCTCTTCGGAAATGGCATTTGTTAACACACGTTAACAATTTGGCTGTAATGTCATGGATGGCTGTCCCACTGATCAGTGGTACTTTTTCCATTGGTCAATAATATCAAGGATAGCAATATTGTTACATTTCCTCTCCAAGTTTTTGTGTGTGACCATTGCCCCATTTGTAAATGACATTTGTTATGCATGTCCCATGAGACAATGGAGCTTTTTCTGGTGGCCAGTAGTGTCAGACATTAATTAATCTAAACAATTTTAAAATTCTTTACCAACTAGGTAAGCAATATGGCCCTTGGACCATTTATTTAAGATTACATGTTTCATGACCATTTCCACACTGACATAATAAATAAAATTATCGGCAAAACTGCACAATTTCTTCAGTTTCATTTTCGATCCACAGATGATAGATTTGTTTGCCTCATTGTCTGAATACAATGGCGCATTGCCAATGTATTTTATAAAGCCAAAAAACCTGTTTGCAAAGATTTTTATCACCGCTCATATTGAAGAAGAATCTGTCAGGGTTAATGAAATAACCCGTCTGGTTGACTGTCCGTCCCGATATTTACTCCAAAAGCATTTGGTGGAATTCAACTAAATTAACTTGCCCTGTAGGTGGGGCTTAGAATACACCTTCTGTATCATCTGCGTGTCATAAGAGGCGACTAAAGGAGGTAAGGGTGAGGTAACCCTGACAGAAACCTCGAGTGCTGAAGACGGAGGTTCCAGGCCGCACGGCGCACTCTAATAAACCATGGATCCACGCACTTAACGCTTATGATCATGTCGATAGTCACTTACAGGACTGGCGGTATGATCAGCGAACGAAAAGAAGAAGACCTAAATTAGCTATGTCATTAATCCATATGATTGGGTATTGCGAGATGGCATTTATATTTTAGCACCACCTCTGAAGGAAGGGGGTGCAGGTGTCGGGCTAAAAGGTAAAATTTTGTGAAAATAGGGGTATATACTATTTGTCTTACTTTACCTTATCTTCTTGTTTGTGTCACGAGGAGATGAAGCTTTCTGTCCGCAGTCAGATGAGAGGCTTGGAGAATTGATAGGCCATGGTTCTGCAAGGGTTTTGCCTCACCATTAATCCATCTTTTCCCATGATTTTACGTTTGATTTGAATTCTGAGCAGCGTATGTTGTATGCTCTAAATGTTGGTTGGTTTGTAGCCATTCTAATCAAGTGTCCGAACCGCTTGACCATTTGCTTTACTATATGTGATGGTGATTTGGTGCTGTTCCTACCATTTCCCTCATTGTTTCCTTTCTAACCCTGTATATTCCGGTCTCATTTACTGCCCTTCCCAAACATCTCAGTCCGGAGGTGATGAGCTTTCTTTTTTAGGTTTTTGCCTAGAGTCCATGTCTGACACTGGTATGTTATGGTAGATATAAAGATGGTATTTATCAGCTGCGTCTTGACCACCATATGAATATTTGTGTGCCAATGCTTGATTCTGGTTTCAATCGCCCTGTCACTGGACCTTTCCAGTTTTAGCTATTCCTCGCCCCTCTCTAGCTAAGTTCGACCCACACTTCGCTCATGTTTGGATCGATCGATCTCTCAACTCCCTGAATATCAATTTCTAGACAACTATACAGGTAAGTTGTTGAATATTTTGAAACTAATTTGACTGGGTGCTGTTAAGGCAGCAACAGCGCCCAATCAAATTAGTTTCAAAATATTCAACAGGATGTTTATTAAATTGTAAAGACATACAATTTGTACAACATGTTGGACTATTATGAGTTAAATATGGGCCTAATGGAATCATTTATGATTATTAAGATTATCACATCATCCTACACTCCACTTAGCTGATTAAGATGTCATATGATGTCATTACTCTAGAAAGGTCTATTCTGTTTGCTGTGAAGCTGCTTAACTGATACTTGAATTCAGGCACTTGTTTGAGGTGCATGCCATTGAAGTTGATATTCAGATTTTCAGGCTTTCAACTTAATGGCTATGAAGGCATGTATGTCTGGTTTTGCTGAAATATAGATACTGTAAATTAAACACAACTATTTTTCAGGAGATAAACTTTGCAAAACATGATAATTTTGATGGTAATCAGCTTTCAATATTTATGTCTGGAAATGCAGGAGATGGCCTCTGAGAGAATCTATTCTTTTTAAAATAATTTGGGTGAGGGGGGAACACAATGAATGCACATCTGTGTAATCCCCACTATTAGTTAACTGTCTCGCTGCTGCAAGCCACCAGACAATAATTTCAATGAGCAAAAACTCTTTGACCGGCTGAATATTTTGAAAACAATTTGACCAAAAGTTGTTGTGGCTAAGCCACCAACAACTTTCAGTCAAATCTTTTTCAAAATATTTAGCAGGTCCACAAATATAACACCTGGAATATGTCATCAGCAAAAATTTGGCACCCAGACAGTTAAAGCTGTTGATTTTAACATAGCAATTATGTCACCCCCATCTGTGCCTCCCCAAATTTTGGTCTTGCAAGATGCCCCTGGATTTCAGAGATGAAAGGATTAAATAATGATTGTTCAGAAATCCCCTCTATCCACTGAATATATGATGTTAAGATTCTCACAGTGGTCATTTCCTGGCAATGGAGTTCCAAATAGAACTAGAGACATGTTCTCACTAGAGAGTTAATCAGGAATAAGGTCATACTTCAGTATGACGTTATTCCGGATTAAGTCGCTAGTGAAAACACGGCCTAGGTAATATTGTTTTAGTGATATTGTTCTAACTGCTATAGTCAGTTGCTATGTGTACCTGAAATGATTTTGAGTAGGACATGACTGCTTGTCATTCTTTTACCTGTTAACCCTCGAATTTGTTCAAGAAAATTTCAAAAACATAGAAAATGTCCATCTACAGAGCAAGAGAAGATTATTTTTGAAAATTTACCACTGGAATAACTGGCTCAGTTATCGAGCATGTCATTCCAATGGTAAATTTAAAAGATAATCTCTTGGTCTGCAAATGAACATTTCTCAAAACCACTGCAGAAGTAATTTTTGGCTGATATGAGTGTTAAATAGCTAAACCACAGTCAAACCTGTCTATAATGGACACCTACCTTATGGTCCACAATGAGGCAGGTGGTCTCTTAATACAAGTCACCGGATATAGTAAATGGCTTTTGGAGCCACAACATGGCAGTCATATGACTGCCAGTCGTAAGACTGCCAATCTTAAAGAGGCACCATCTTGTGGTCCCAAAAGCAGATGGCCATTTACATAATTTCTCGATCATCTGTCCTGAAGAAAATAAAGCGCTATCATCTTTGATAACACATCTGTTGTCTTGACAAATACCTGATCAGGTTCGATTTTCATCTGCGACCAGCAGCTAGTATAACTTGGTCTGTAAACCTTAGAAATGGCATCACCGCATTGGTTGCAGTTATAGGGCAATTGCTCTTGTCTGTATATAATTCATTTCATTGCGTGCCCGCTCCAGCAGGCACACTTCTATTTATTGCTGCCTAGAATTGCCTATAGGTGCGGACATTTCGCGCAGGTGATTGTGGGTCTGTGTCTCGCGAGATCTCCATCGATACGAGATCTAATAATTCTCGGCGCGAAGACACGGCTCTATTTTTAGATTGCTGGATATCTCATAATTATGATCTTCATGCGCGTGATTCATGGCGAGTTCTCTTATTTGTTCTGGTCCAACTGTAATAGAGTTTGCGCAGCGATGACCGCTTAATTATTTTAATAAACAGCCAATGGAACTCCAAATAACTACTCTAAATAAGCTTCTCTTGCTGGAGGACGGCGTACAAAACATGTTTATCATTCCTTCTGCAGATGAAAGTACTCAAGCACACGCCCACTCGCGGCGTGTCTTATATGTCCACTTTAGCACTCGATCAAACTGACAAAAATGGCTTCCTGCAGTAATCGTGAGAAGTGTCCATTTGCATTAGCTACTCGCCGGAGAACTTGTTTTGAAAGTTTACCACTGGAATGACTAGTTGGATAACCGATCCTATAATTCCAGTAGTAAACTGCAAAAGAAAAACCATAATGGTCTCTTGGACGGCAATTAGACATAGGACATTTTCTATGATAATGGATTTTTCTGTATATGATGTCATAATTATTTAGGTCAGATGTAGCTGGACCTCACAATCAAAATATGTAATGAATGGAATGACGTATCTATCGCCACCAGGAACATTGAATAGCCAGTCAAGTATGCGAATTGCACGTCTTTACTATTTAATCAACATGCTGTTGAATATTTTGAAACTAATTTGACTAGACGCTGTTCGAATTGTATGTCTTTGCTATTTATTCAACAGTCATTTTCTATGATAATGGCTGGGTTCGATCTGTAACTGAAGGATATGACGTCATAATCAATTACTTCATATACAGGCTGACGTCACAATCCAAAATGTGTAAATGAATGGCGTATCGAGCTCAGTCATGAACATTGAATAGTCTGGCAAGGGTACAAATTGTATGTCTTTACTGTTTAATCAACATCGTGTTGAATATTTTGAAACTAATTTGACTTGGTGTTGTTGCGGCCAGAGGCAGCAAACCTTTAAAAGCACCCAGTCAAATTAGTTTCAAAATAGTCATCATCTTACCTGTATAGTTACCTTGAAATTGGAAGTCTGGGGATTCATTATTCAGCGTATATATATACATTGATTCCAACACGCAAAACGGGGTGGCGCTTAGCTAGAAATAGGCATGGCATACCTAGAAATGGATCTCTCTATTGAAATTTTCATGAGCAAATTGAGCATTACATGGCTAATACCGCTTGGTAATGCGCGGCCCACACAATATGGACCACTTTTATTAAGAGACCACCCATATTTATAGGTCACATATTTTAACAAGGCCAATCATAGATTGTTGCCCTGAATGCAATGTACTCGTCCTCTGATGGAGGGAGGATAATTAATACCACTTGCTAATTGGCATTTTCATGTTGTCTATCCATCATACTACGTCATATGATGTCATAATCAACGACATAATGTATAGGATGACGTCATAATCATGACGTCATGAATGACTCAATTTAGTCCATCTTAAATGCTTAATAGTCCGACACGTTGTACGAATTGTATGTCTTTGCTTTTTACAAAACATGCTGGTGAATATTTTGGAACTAATTTGACTGGGCGATGTTACTGCCACAAGCAGCAACAGCACCCAGACAAATTGGTTTCAAAATAGTCAACACCTTACCTGTATAGTTTTCTGGAAATTGATAGCCATTGGCGTAGCGATTTCACGATCCACAGTGTTGCTTCTACAGTCTGCTACGGAGATATACTGGGTCCTGGTCTGTCTGATATCCGAAGTTGAGTCTGTGTAACAGTCTAGTCATTGTGATAATGTAAGAAGATGACCGGTCATTACATTAGAGGTGTAGTTTCGAAAAAGCCAAGCCTTTATTTTTAGATGGATCCATTATTGTTAGCGCGCTCTGTCTACTTTTTCGCCCTCTACAATATTATTACGCATGTTTTTCTTTTGAAATTTACCACACACATAGTACGCCTCAAGACTGTCTGTAACAAGTCTGTAATTTTTACCCTATCTCGAATGCAACAAATGTGAATCATACTATAATACAATACGGGAAAGGTTAAACAGACATGGTACATCATCGTCGTCCTCATAATTTATTAACCCTATATTACCTAAATTGAGTCAAGAATATTAAAAAAAAATTTGGTTAGTGAGTTCCTATTAGCAGGCCAATAGACGACTGTTTTGAAGAGTTACTATTGGAATGACTGGCTCAATTATCAAGCCAGTCATTTCGGTGGTGAATTTTCAAAAATGATCTCTTGACCTGCAAATTAACATCGTCAAGATCACTGTAGAGGCCGGTTTTGGCGGCCTCCCCATGAAAGGGTTAAAATGCATTAAGAGAAGATGATAGGCTTACATGGGCAGTCGTTGTCGTTGCAATACTTAATACAGGTCTATGATAGCAACAAGTAGGTGGGTAGGGTGGGGTGGGCTACCAGTCAAAGTATTTAAAAAGATATTCGTATAGTTGTCTTTATCTGAGATATTGATAGTCAAGAAGCTCAGAGATCCATCGATACCAACACGAGCGCGGTATTAATGTATTAATATACCATCCGGATTCAGTGACCGATTGACTAATGTTAGTCCTATGGAAGTCATTTCAAGCAACCGCCACCAAGATGTGACTTACTTGGGCACAATTGTGTGTTTTTCTAACAAAATTCTTTAGAAGGTTTAACACCGAAATTTCAATATCTCAGATAAAGACAACTATACGAATATCTTTTTAATACTTTGACTGGTAGCCCACCCCACCCTACCCACCTACTTGTTGCTATCATAGACCTGTATTAAGTATTGCAACGACAACGACTGCCCATGTAAGCCTATCATCTTCTCTTAATGCATTTTAAATAAGCTCAAACTTGGGATAATTCATGGTTTTCATTGCAATACGTTCACCCCCAGAATTTCACCCACAAATACTTATAGGAAATATGCTAGTTGTATTCCGAATTTTTAAAAATTCTACAGGAATGTAATTTCATAGTACACAATTCCATACTGAAAATTGGCGCAAATTCTGTCAGATCAACGATTTTCTGTACCACACTGTTTGCAATAGGTTCGACCCCAGAAGTTCACCCATATGGTTAGATACATATATGAATACACTAATAAAGTATCAACGGTTTAATAAATGTTTACTATACAGTAATTTTGTCATATGCAATTTAGTAGCGGCACACCATTGTCAAATTCCAATAATGTACTATATTCGGTACCAGAATATCTCTACATGCCATGTAGCCAGTTTTCGAACATAAGGCCATGTAGAACTCACTATGTTCTCATGCTGTGCGAAATATTGTAATAATTCTACCACCAAATATTTATTATAGTAATGTGAAAATATTTCTATATATCCCATATTATTAGATGCATGTACTGGTATAACCTGACTTATCAGGTTAATACCCTAACATTTGCACATATGGTCAACAATATCATCATCATTACAACGGTTGAGGCCGATTTTGGCCTTTTTGTCAAGCAAAAATATTTGATTTAATAGTTTGTCACTGTTTCCAGTAAAGATATCGTTTAATAGATACGATAGCTAAATGAAACAGATCACGATTGTGGCTGTTTCCCACTGGGTCTTGTCAGAATGTTTTCTACTATATCATTTTCATTGGAGAATACTAGGTTCACGGTATTGGTTCTATCCTGGCCACTTAACTTTGTTGAAAAGGTTATCAGTCGGTACCGATCGGGGTCCTGTATTGCATCAAAAATATACTTGCTTTGTGCATTTCACTAGCATTGCAGTGTATATTTCACCAATATATTTCCGGGTAATAAGCTCTTCACGTCTGTTTAGGAAGGTATCAAGATTTAGGTTTAAAATATTCTTTACAGTCTGCTTTAATATGTTTGAATGGGTGCCAGGGTTTGTACTGCTTCTTGCGCTGATTTTCTACTGACTGGGTTGCCAGTTCTGCTGATTTCTTTATCTTTACAAGTTGTTGATACCTAATGACCCAAATTTGATCTGTTACGCTCTGTTGATGCAGTAGTGCAATTTTCTCATCACTGGCTGCTCTTAATTTTGTCTGTTCCTCTCTCTGTTAAGGAGTTTGGCCTGGAGAAAAAGAATGGATGGAAAAATTGTTGGACTGACCAAAAATATAAGCTGCTTTCCCTAGCCCATAGCTTGCAAGAAATATTCCTTCTTTTGTGTTTATTGTCCGCATATATTTTTGTCATAAGTGGCTTGTATGCCTTTATATAACTTCATTTTTTCATGAAACAGTTAAGTTTATTCTCAGAATTATAATAAGCTCCAGGCACGCTATTTACCATTGATGCCTTGCATCAATATGTGTACTTGTTACTATATGTGCTTCTCTATAAATGGCACAATGGGGACAATATAAATGACTGTGTGCATTCCTTCTAAGAAATGTGTGTGGAGGTAAATACATTTGTTTCGTGATGTGCAGATTAATCACTTGGTCATTTGTGTCTACATAAGGCAGCTTAAGGCTGGTGACATTTATCTGGAGGTGTTTTAAGGTTTAGCTATTAAATAACCATTTATGAAAATATCAATGTAGTATTTTTGTCTATTGTAAAAAGATAACCGTAAAATAATTATTCATCAGTTCTCCGCTCTCAGTGGAAATCTTAAATGCAATCAGTGAATTGCATTGACTTTCTTCTTAATCAGTATTAATTCCAAATCCTTAGTTACAGATAACACTTTTGGTGAGCTTCACCAGAGCTACATGTAACAAGAGTTTGTATCATTTAAGAATGATGTACATTTTGAAACGAGTCTTGCTAGAGATAAGATTCAGCAAATTCTATAACATGTGCATGTTTAATCACTATAATGGAATAAATCCCCCAACTGATCCCCCTTCTGTGTTGGTCTGTAGTTTTATTAACTACTATAAAACATACTTACCGTTGAATCACTACTTGCTAAATCAACTACTCTGCATTTAGCCACCAGAATGAGATTTTTATGCTTGCTTACAAACCCCTATATGCCTATTCCATTACTATGTATACCCTCAACCAGGCTACTGGTAGGGTACACCCCCAGCATAAGACCTGATAGACTGGCACCAGTCTGTACTCATTTCTTGGTGACGCCTGTCACTGAGCACATTCACGCATGCGCATAGGAGCCCAAATAGGAAACAGATTCACTTGACTAAATTTAAGTGCCAAATATTACAAACAGGTTCTCAAATCATTCCCACGCAGGGTCATAGTGATTGAATGGTAAGTATGTTTTATAGTGGTTAATAAAACTACAGACCAACCCACAAGGGGGGGGGGTCTGTTGGGGGTTGTTATTACACCACAAAAACATCCATTACCGTTCAATCACTACTTGCTAAACCCGTAGATTTGGTCAGTTCCCCACTTAAAAACCCTTGGTGGGTGGACATTTGAGAATCATTAAACAAGGATAAAAATTAAACAACTCGTATCCAAATGTTAATAAAATAACATAATAGTCCATCCATAACAAATCACACAGTGATTATCAAACAAGTAAAATTGTCAACTCAATGAAATAAACAAAACAAGAGAATATTCTCACCATATCTGACAGACATACAGACTAGCGAAATTGGTGAAATGTGCTTGGTAAATGGTCCTTGTCTTGTTTTGTAAAAAAACGTTATATTTCTAAAAAAAAAAATGAGGCTGCTGGGCTTTGATCCTTTAAATAGAAAGAGGTAAAAGTCGATTCAGATTTCCAACCTGCGACTTGCATTCATGATGTCGTCCAATGATGAGCCGGCGAAAAGAGCGAAGGAGGAAGCCATACAACGAAGGTCGAGAGCCTTGACTTGGGCTAAATTGACCTCACCTGAGGAGGCAATCTCATAGCATAATCTTATGGTCTCACAGATCCATCTGACAGCTTTGGCCTTAAAAACTGGACTAGCCACCTCCTCCGCATACGGAACCCATAAGTGCGAAGAATCAGATCTTTTTAAAATTGATACAATGCTTATAGACTTTTAAGGCCCTGACAGGACACCAGAATCTGTCCGACGGCGAAAAAGACAATACAAATTTAAGAATAATCGGTTTGGCTGAGTAACGGTTAGACTGGGTCTTTGATAAAAAAATCCCTTCTGGGATATAAAATTAGCCCATCCCCAGAATCGATAAATTTGTCTTTTTCTGTGGAAAGAGAATGAATTTCGGATCTTCTCCTAGCTGAAGTGGTAGCAACAAGGAAAACAGCCTTAAGAGTCAATAGTTTGAGACTGATTGAACCAAATGGCTCAAAATGGTGACCTGCCAAAACCTGAAGAATCAAGGCCAAATTTCAGGAGGACAAAGGCTTAGCCACTGGAGGACGAATATTGCCCAATCTTCTAATAAAACGATATTGAGAGTTCTTGATATCAGCATTCAGAAGACAAGGAAGAGAAGAAGCCAAAGAAATCTATAACCCCTAGCGTTGATAGCTGATAAATGAAATGAAGCGAATAGATACGATTAAAAATCTAACACCTTGGAAATAGAAACGAAATCAGGCAAGAAACCATGCTTTAAAAACCATACTCCAAAGATTTAATAGTCGACCTTTGTACAAATTTGACAGGTCGACTCCCTTCTGGAAGAGTCAATGATTTCCTGAGATCTTGAAGAAAAGTTGATCTCACAGAGACCGGACACTTGAAAATTCTCCAAACAAACAGGATGAAGAATTCTTGATTGGATGAAGATGTAAGCCCCTTAGTTAAGCGAGATCTGATGATACTGGGAGAAGGCTAGCAAAATCTTACCAGAAGATCGAGAAAGGCTACCAATCAGATCCTCTTTGACCAAAAGGGTGCTGCTCGAAGAAATTCTTTAAACTGGTCAATGACTATCTTCAGAACCATTAGAATCACGAATATTGGAAAGAACATGAAATCCAACAATCCTGTCCAGAACTGAGACAGTGCAATCATTGCCCAAACCTGACTGGCCGAAAAGGGAGACATGAAAGATAAGATCTAGGCAATCAGACATGTCACAAAAAGATCTACATGGGGAAGACCCAGAAGCTTGAAAACACTTTCGGCAACCAAACTCTCAAACTGCGACTTGGTGAGTGAGAACTTGCTAGGACTGAACTACTGGTCCACAAGAAATATCTGTAACTGAAACATGACTGGGAACTAGAAAGATTTGGATCTAGTGACATCCCAAGAAAATGATCTAAAATCCCCATATAGAGAAGAAAGAAAAACCTCGTTCCTCCATCTGAAAATGAAAGAAAATGCCGTGGCATTGACTGATCGAATCGAGATCTTTATGCCTATCACTCAATCCAACCAAAAGTGGAGAGGCTTCAGAGGAACTAGAATGTACTGAATGCTACTAGAAGAAGATCAGGAACATTAGAAAGTCTTCTCATCAACATCACCCTGGGAATGACATTCTCGATGCTGATCATCAAGCCTAGAATACTAAGAAAAGATCTTGCCCTGACATAGAAAGAGGATGTCAGGGTGATCACTGTCAACAAGAATGCCTCTACCCTTGTCTCTGAATGAAAAAGCTTGACCCTGAAAACAGCTTGAGGGAGATACCTAGATGGGAGAAACTTGAGAAGGAACTAGGTTTGACTTATTGAAAAATAAAATTCAACCTAGGCTGCAAGGCAAACTGCAAACCTTTGGAATAAATCTTAAAAGAATTGAGAAAGACCTTGCTTTTATTAACCGAATATCTATAAAGACTGAAGAATAAAACGACGGCGCAAGACACCTGGCCAGACGTGTGAAAGAAAAGCACCAATGTCAGATCGAAGGGCATGGCTCCAACTGCCATACCCTATCCTTGAAAGCAAAACTCATATACCATTAGAAAGAAAGGTAGAAAAGGCACGTGAAATAGACATCCTAACGATCGATAGAAAAGGATCACATGCCTGAAAAATAAACTTGCAATAGGGGAGGACTCCATCCTGAATTTACGAGATAAAGAAAAAAGATATAACTTCTTCAGGAAGATAAAAAGGACACCAGCCTTATAAGAATTGAAAACTATGAAGATCGTTGAACAGAAGCCTGGATCTACTTTCCAAGGTAGAGCCTCTTCTATAGACTCCTTGACAATCATAGAAAACCAACAACCCCTCTAATGGTAATAGCTTCTGATTGGAAGGAACAGAAGACCATTTGGGAGAAGAGACTGCAGAGAAGGGTTCTAGATCCAGGAACATTTGTCCCTTTTGATAAGGGCCACCCTTAAAGATGGGACAAACTTACTATATGCTAAAGAGGACTGCTCATAGAAACACAGTTTACATATGCCATGATGCTCCAACCATAAAAGCCTGGCCTATATCCTTATGCTTAGCCCTCACGAAAAGTGGTAGCTCGCGTTTATTTTAGTTATTTAAATTTTTCAGCTTACTTTGAATGGAGAACAAGGTATTATATGAGTATAGCCTTACTTATTAAAATGCTGAAGACCCAGAAAATATTATAGATAATTGTATTTATAGAGATTTAACCAGATATCGTGGCAAACCAAAAACTCATAGTAAGCGTATGGGAGGGGTTAGAATCAAGATATGGCCAAATCCTGTACTTGAGAATCTGCAATAATCCTGTCTGGAATTCGAAAACATCAAATCATGACTGAATTTAGCAAGATAGTAAGGAAAATGAAATTAGGTCTTCCCAAACCACCACTCAAAATGTTAAATTAGTCCCTCCAGAAATGGTGTCGCTCCAGGGAACTAATGGAAATTTACTTGTGATGACATCATCACGATTCTATGAATAGAATGCATGATATGGGCCTGTTAAGAGAACTACGGCAAACCTTTGACTGTCTTGGAATCTGACATAGCCTTAAATATAAACAAAGTTTTGCCATTGAAATTATCTTCAATTTGTAAAGAATTTCACAAAATTCAGAAACTTATCAAAACTCAGGATAAGAGCAGACACCTTAAAAATTGAGGAAGATGGGCACAAAACACCACTAATACCTGCTCATCTGCAATTCTGTAAGCTTCGCAACCAGAACCTAATCGAGGATGAAAAAAACCCCATTTTATAAAGGAATGTCCACAATACAACCAGGAGAGACAAACGCTCTTCAAAAAGTTTAATGAGTTTATTAATTTTGTCTCACTTGATAGGTGTAGCCAATTGAAATTTTTTTTTAAATCATAATAATGGAGAAGGTGATCTAATAAAAATTTATATTGATTACATCAATGTTTGCCTAGCCGCTCGGGCTTGTACTTTAAATCCTATGCAGACACAATACATCAGATCGTCATCCTGTACATGAGGCAGGTTCCTATAATGATTGCATTACTGTGTCCTATATAAATCAACATCCATATCAATTTCCTTGGGAAACTAGCCTGCTTCATGAGTCCTGGTATTTGATATATTGTTTAATTAGATATCCCAAACAATCTGAGATTTAAGCTGAGAGGCAGTAAACTTAAAACATAGCCCTACACAGTAAACCGGTAAATTTTTAATTTATTTATTTATTTTTTATTATATAAAGCCAATATTTTCATCTCTGAAATGGGGTGTGTCATTGTGTTTGATATGCCAAAAAAGAATTGATTGATTGATTGATAATGAATCTCCGGGATCAGTTTGAATGTAAAATAGGCAAAACACTTCTTCTTCTTCTTTTCGATCGCTGGTAGGCAAAACACTGATAATTGATTAAAAACAAATGAAGATGTCATAATTAAGCATTTATGATGAAATAAAGTGAAATACACGCTACTGGGTTGAATCACGCGCAGTCATCATACCAAATCATGCCCCTAGAATGAAATTCAACTGCCAAATTAAAATAAAAACTGAGATTTGGAGGGAAAAATTACGCTAGAAGAGGGCACAGAAGAAAACTTGTCTTTTATTCCGTCTTCCTTTTCCCTTTATGGGTTATTGCTCCTTTCTTAGCGTCTTTTTGTTCTTGTGGTCATTATTCTTGGTGCCATTCCCTTTCCTATGAATCCTCTACTGATTCTATTTCCTTTCAGTGACTGTCAGATTTAGACTAAGTATTATGCTAGAATCAGGGAAACAAATTAACTCCCTTTTGTTAAAATAAATATGTCAACCTGCCGACATAAGAGGAAAAAAGAGGGTGAAAGAAGGCTAAATGGCCAAAAGACAACTGGCCATCTAAAGTCGGATGAAAGGGAAAATTACGTATCTAGAGATAATGCCTAGAATACAGAATGACTCAGCTAAGTGAGACTGAGACCATTAAACATTAAAATGATGATATGCGCATATAAAATAAGCTGCAACAAAAAAAAAAAACCCACCCATACGGCAACCAGTCGGAAGAGTCTTTAATTACGTTGAAAATTGTCAGTGATAAAAGAATCAAAGCTGAATATCTACAATTTCAAGAGAGTCTTCAGGACTGGCAATGTCTCGGTATGAATATTTTCAGCAATTAAATATTCCGATTTTTTTTAAAGCACTTACGGAAATAAGACTAACTCTTAGGCAAGATGATGACTAGATCCTAGGAAAGCGAACATGTAAACCGGACCTGAAGATCAAACCTGGAACCCCATGAAGTTCTCTATCACCGGAAATCCAAGACAGGAAAACCGAACCGGAAGTTAATCCTGGAACACCAGAAAGATCCATGAAAAACAGAAATTACCCTAACATCGGATGTACGAAATCCGGAAGTGGAAAAATAGGAAACGGAAATGCGCAAACCGGAAACTGAACAGGATCCTACAGACCCGGATGTACAGTAAAAAAACCAGATGTAGCATACGAACCGGAAACATGCAAACCGGAAGAAGAAAACTGGAAGCGGAAGAGGAAGGACTGGAAATGGAAACCAGAAGTAGCCCCTGGTCTTGGAGACCCAAATCTACTAAGCAGAAACCAGAAGTGCTTGCTAAACCGGAAGTTACCAAACTTCCTGACTGCATTAAGCTAGACACAGGTGATCTAAAAACATTCCTGGCTACTGGTATGACCGAAAACTTGACGTTGGCATAGGTGTTGAGGTCGGGAGCTGCAGCCACCACCACCACTGCTTGAGGGTAATGCCCTTCCTCAAGACTCATGTGGATTTTACCCAGTAACCTACATGAGTTCACCTTCGAGAGCCGCTTCCTAGAGTCTCTAATTTTCTGATTTGGTGACTGACTCTCCTGTCTGGATGTGAAGGAAGTAGGCTTCCCCCATTTGCGAGCACACCTGCTAACCTTCTGGCTATCGCCCAAGTCGGAAGAAACATCCTTAGCCACGCAGATGGCAGACGATATTCGCTCATCTAATGAGTTCGTCAAGACGGTCTACAAAATCCTTATAATATGCTTTGGAGACAGGCGATGACCATCCTTTGCATACATGCATTTCTTTCAAACTTTTTTAGGGATATAAAACGAAATGCACTAAAAGATTTGATTCTAGAAATAAGTGGATATAAAGGCTCTTAGTTTAATTGAGGGTTAGAAATGATGATGATGACTTAGGCATTTTGTTTACCATGAGAATGGGATACCACCACGAAAACTGGTAACACATATGTACAGCGTATACAATGCAGTAAAAAACACAAAATACTCGATAAACATAAATTAAGGAGGATAGGTTTCATTGGGCATAATCATGGATTGAAGCACTCTCAAATAAGTAAGCTGAACTCAGCGCAAAGCTATAAATGTGCATGCGCGAGCATGCTCAGTGACAGGTGTCACCAAGGAGTGAGTACAGACCGGTGCCAGTCTCTATCAGGTCTTATGCTGGGGGTGTACCCTACCAGTAGCCTGGTTGAGGGTATACCTAGAAATGGAATAGACATATGGGGGTTTGTAAGCAAGCATAAAAATCTTATTCTGGTGGCTAAATGCGTAGTTGATTTAGCAAGTAGTGATTGAACGGTAACGCATGTTTTTGTGGTGTAATAACAACTGTTGTTGAGTATTTTAAAACCAATTTGATTAATGTTGGTGCTACCTAAGAAACTTATTCAAAATATACAACATTTTTGTCAAGTCCTACATATGGCTCAACTTAGCGATCCAAATGGCATCCAGTGTCTAATCTGACAATTAAATAGAAAGTTAGTTTTTCAAAATGTCTCGAAGGCTCTACATGTGCAGGCCCAGGTATTTAGTTGCTTAAAATTTCTATGTTACTGCAGCATTGCCACAGCATGGATGTCAGTATAGTAGTAGCATATACTGGAGAGCAGCATGTTTGAAAGAAGCGCTATACTATTGCAGCATACTTATTATCCCCATGTTTTAAAAAAATGTCGAGCATATTGTAATCGCCTCCATCCGTCTGTGCATCTGCCCATCCGTCTGTCACGCTATCTCCTTCCAAACCATTGGGTGGAATTAAATCCAATTTGGTGTGTGGTGTGTGGGGTTACCCATATGATTCCGCTTTGCAAGACGATATTTAGATTTGGCTCCGCTCCCAGGTGGGCGTGGCAAGGGTCAAAAGGTCAAATCAGTTGTAATGCAACTCCTCTGAAATCGTTAGATGGAACTCAACTAAATCTGATATCTGAGTTACCCATATGATTGTGGAGTGCAAGAGGCCATTTAGGTTTAGCGCTGCACCAAGGGGGCGGGAGAGGGGTCAAAACGTCCAATTTTAACTGGCGGAAATTTATTGTAATGCATCGCCTCCGAAACCATTAGACGGACTTCAACCCAATGTGGTATGTGAGCTACCCATATCAATGTAAAATGGATGAGCACATTTACATTTGGCCCCACCCACAGAGGTGGTGGGTGGGGTCAAAAGGTCATGAAATTGATTGTAATGAAACTCCTCTGGCACTGGTGGACAGAATTCAACCAAATTTAGTATGTAAGTTACCCATATCAATGTGGAGTGGATGAGCACATGTACATTTGGCCCCACCCCCAGGGGTTGTGGGATGGGGTCAAAAGGTCATGAAATTGATTGCAATGCAACTCCTCTGACACTATTCGATCAAATTCAACCAAATTTGGTATGTGAGTTATGCATATGATTGTGGAGTTTGAAAGGATGTTTACATTTGGCTCCGCATCATCGACCGATCAATCTAGTTAGCATTAAAGTTCTCATCTATTCATAAAAGATATATATCCTCGCTAAATTTAGGACTATTTGTTAATTTATGGACACTTTAACTAACTTGAACTATAGGCGCCATTTTAGATAGATATTTGCAGATACAATTATTTCAGACTCTATTATTTTTGCCCATGAGCAATTGTTCATATAAAACCATTCTCGTAATGCTAATTCTGGCCATTCTTTTGCTGGCTTCCAAGGTGAGCACATAGTAAGCATAGCATAGAACAATACTAGTTCTATATTTCCTATGGTGCAAATAAAAACATATATATATATATATATATATATATATATATATATATATATATATATATATATATATATATATATATAAAAAATTTACTGAATGCTGTTGCTGTGATTTCCATCAAATTGTTTTCAAAATAATCAGCTAATAATACAATTGCAATAAGTTTTACTACCAAAGGTAGATGATGGTTACCAATCAGCATGATTGATGCCGATTGGGTCAATACAATGTAGTTGATGGATCCAGAATTTTTCACGGTCCTTGCGGAAAGCTGTGGCTTCCGTGCTGTCAGGATCGTGACGTAACACTTCGATGATTCTGTGGTTGATATCTGTGGGTCCGTGGTTGGGGAGATTAAAATGTTGTGCTACAGGCGTGTCTTTGTTGTTTTTGATATCCCTCATGTGTTCTTTGATGCGAACTTGGAATTCTCGTTTAGTTTCACCTACATATTGTTTGCGACATTCGTTACAGGTAAGTAGGTAGATAACATTCATTGTGTGACAGAATGTTTTTGTTTTAATAAAATATTTAAGCCCAGTGTGTGAGCTTTTGAAACTTTTTGTGCTGTCCATGTTTTTGCAAAATAAACAGTTGTTTTTGGCGCATGGATGTATAGGGTTTGCTATGCTTTTCCCTTTTTGTCCGAATTTCCTTGGATCTGTAAATTTAGCAGTGACCAGTGTGTCCTTGAAGGACGGGTTACGTCTATGGCCAAAGATAGGTGTTTCTGTGAATGTTGCCCATCATTTTGGGCTGGATTGTAGTGTTGGCCAGTGGCGTTTAATGATTTTTTGGGCTGATTTGCTGTGTTGGTGGAAATCAGTGATACATGGTATCCGAGTGTTGATTTCCTTGTTTAGTTTTGGCAAAAGTAGATCAGAGCGGTTTTGTTCTATTGCTCTATGCAGGCTGGTGATGAGGGTATCTGTTGGGTATCCTCTGATAGCATAGTGGTGAACCATTTCATGGGCGTTTTTGAGAAAATCTGTTTCTCTGCTACATATCCTCCGTAGTCTCAGAAATTGACCATATGGGCTCGCTTGTTTGGAAGAGTTTGGGTGAGCTGATGAGTAGTGTAGATATCCGTGTGTATCTGTTGGTTTAGTATAGAGGTCAAAGCCTAAGTGTCTGTTCGGGAGGACAACCACTTTTGTATCCAAAAAATTGATGGAATTTGTGGATTGTTCTACTGTGAATTTGATCGTTGCGTGTGCGTCCCTGAAGAACACGTACAGGCATACCGCCAGTGGCGCAATGGTGCATGTAAACATGCACGGACGCTTCTACAGCTTGACAAACTAGAAGCGTCCATCACCATCAACAAACCACCCGCCAACGTCATGGCAACGGTTAGATACATTCCGCCGTCTGACGATACTGAACTAGTCAAAGATTGGCAAGACATTCTGAACAAACACAGTCTCCAACTGACGTCTGATCTACACACTTTACTCAGAAACAGAGCTGACTGCCTCTCAGAATTGGTTAGACGACACAAAGCGGGTTTCAGGGCAGCTACAGAAAACGAAGCAGTCTTTCTAGAAGGCCAGAAAGTAGTCAGAGCCACGGTACTGAAAACACGGGAACGGTCGACCAGTCCACCCAAGCGGGTACGGGCAAGAGAAAAGGACAGGCGCAGACCTCCTCCTGGACCAGGAAATCGCAACATGCTACGGGAACCAGGCCAGAGACGCCCGCCACCCAAGAGAACACAGGGCAAACAAGACAGGCGCCCTTACAAGGAAGACACACTGGCTCAAGTCCTCCAAATACTCAAAAGACTTGCATAAATGCTAACACTATCACTTATGTAGGCACAGCCTATAACTGTTGCAATTTTAATATTTTTCTAAATTATAAAAATAAATTCTCCAGTCAACAAAAACACTTTGTTGTCAATCTATCATCAAAACCCATCTCCAAGGAGATACGAGACATCCTAGATCTAGGACTAGGCTTCAGTCCCAACGTCATTGAGCCCAACCTGGGCCAACTTCATAAAGATCTTAACAGATTCTTTAGAAGACTGAGATTAAAACTACATTTCCAGTTCCCACCCACGTACTGGGAAAATGGAAATACTTCTACATCGGACACACCCATTCCCCCAACCGATAATCCCACCAACAATTTTATGGACAAACTGTCACATAAATTTAAACCAGCCAGTACCTGGACACCTAACCCAGGTAATGACGCCACATTAGATGCGTTCATCAGATCCGTCAAACACGACATCAACAAAAAAGCCCACCGAAGGCATAATAATGGGAATCTTTCTAACACACAGAGAAAGATTGTTAATCAGCTAAAATATGACAAAACTATTGTCATCAAAAAAGCTGACAAAGGTCAGGCCACTGTTATCCAAGACACGGAAACATACAAAAAGGAAGCACTCCGCCAACTTAGTGACACTCACTACTATACCAAGCAAATGACGGATCTCACCACGTACCACGCAGAGAAGGTAGAAACCGCCATCACGGACATGATTCTCAGTGGTGAAATCACAAGAGACATAGCTAACGGTCTCAGAACCAACAACCCACGAACAGCCAGGTTCTATCTACTTCCGAAAATTCATAAAAAAATGAATGGCCAACTCACCCCAGGGAGACCGATTATCAGTGGCAATGGGAGTCCTACTGAACTCATCAGTAGCTTTGTCGATGAACATATCAAAATTCATCTTCACAATATTAAATCATACATCCAGGACACCACTGACTTCATAAACAAACTAGAAACTTTTGGCGCCATAGCGCCTCATGCCATTCTGGTTACTATGGATGTCACATCACTATACACTAACATCCCTCACAATGAGGGCCTTAGAGCTGTATCCCAACATTTGAGAACACATGGCTGTCCAGGCACGCTAACACCATGCAGATTGCTAACGTTACTAAAACTAGTGCTCACATGTAACAACTTCGAGTTTAATGATGAACATTATCTCCAAATTGGCGGTACAGCTATGGGCACTAAACTAGCACCCAGCTATGCCATCATTTGCCGGCGACGTCACATCAGAACCATCCACGAAAAGAAAGACTTCTGGTTCTGCGAAGTCTGCAACCACTTCTACACTAGAACAGAAGACTGTCGCAGACACTTGGGCAACATTCATCACATCTTCCCATCAGCAGGAGAACACATCCTCACCGCAAACAACACTGACCGGATTATCAATCAAGCAAAAATCAATTCAGCTATCCACCAAAGCCCGCACCGCTCACCTAGTCAACATTCAACTCCTGCCACATCACCATCCAACCACGACATCCATCCGATCGAGATTCTACCGCTAGAAAACCCGCCTAATTATTCCTCACCACTTTCGAGCTGCAGAGAGACCCCCAACTCAGAGCTCATAAACGGCGCCACACCACCTGAGTTTTTTAATCCTGGCCACAACAGTCCTGATAGCGGTGTCTCAGGACCCACACTGGAAGAAGACCTCCTTTCCGATCGACACACCATCTCCTCAGAAGACCCTTTTCTCCCGCTTTCAAACAATTTCGAAGATCTGGATTTCCTAATTCCAACGGAAGAAGACGACCAGGAGGACGCCTTATCCGCAGATAACCTGCTCCTTATTCTTAACGAATTGGACTAAAGGTAAGAATATAACTTTCTACACCTTTTTTTCTGACTAAAATTAACCATCCAAAAATATGGATGATAAGATATATCACTTATATATCATGTCTCCTCTGACGAGTATAACCAAACTTGGTACGAAATGCTACGAGTCAGGATCTCACTGGAACGAATACTTTAACCAGTATTCACTTACCAATTCTACTCCAATTATACCTTTCCATTAGACTATGACCACTGATTATAAACTTAAACTAAATTTATAATGATAGCCACAAATAGACATAATGACCACCCGCTAGTGGCCATTTTAAACAGGAAATTTTCAACCCCATAAAATTTCCTGACCACGGATGCGCCAACACGGCTGCAACCGGCTACTTTAGAAAACAAAACCGGCTACAATGCCTTATTCATCCAAACCAATCTGGCTACGGCAGCCACCCCTCCCGGCTACACCACACACACGAATCCGGCTACACTTTCAAGTTTCAACTAAATCGGCCACTGTAGCTACACTACCGGCTACATACAAAGCCAATCCGGCTACGGGACAACCTAATCCCGGCTACACAACTTGATCAAGCGGCTACACTAGCCACAAATCCGGCTACAAATGTCTAATCCGGCTACAAGAATCAAATCCGGTCACACACCCACGTGTAGCCGCTTTTTGGAAAGTATTAAAGGAAGACACAAACTGTGTATTGGTATCCAGACTCAAACTTGCACACAAGTTCGCGTCAGGACAAACTAAGCAGAACCAAGCTTCTCTAAAGTAATAATACAATTGCCACTAGGCAAAGTATTGATAACAAGTTGGCTGAAAATCATTGATGAAACAACTTTCAATCAAATTTTTCTCAATATAATCAGCATGGCAGTCAATGTTGCAAGACCAGCTGAAAATATTTCGAGCAACTTTATTGACAGTTATTTCTTACTCAGGCAGCAACAGCTTTGTCAAATTTTTCTCAGAATAATCTGCGGGATTTCTTTTTTGTTAGCTAACAAATGCATGCACAATAAGATAGGCAGGCCTATATCATATAAGGCATCGAGTCCCAGTCTCAGATATGCTCGAAAGTGCTGTTCATTTCATTGTCAATCAGGAGGTAAGCATATTATCCTATTCACCGTAGGCATTTCAAAGGCGATCATGCATGTGCTGGTGGATTGCTTGATCTTTGTGAATATATTTCACTCTGAAATACACATATGCTATATACCTAACTAGATTTGACTAGGTACGTATTTCTGAGCGTTATTCTTTCCTGCATAAGGTATACTACATACTGGTTGGGATTGAATCCTACATAAGGTATCCTACATAACATATCTAACATACCGGTTGAGAAGTTATTGTATCGCTTAAGAATGTGACGGTGTTGCAAACAGGCGTGGTGGACTGGATGAACACCGCAAGGATACACCACGATTATCCCATGAATTAAAAGCGAGTGGTCCTTCTAAGGACCATTACTAACCAACTAACATGAATATCACAAATACTTTACAATAGAGTCTGAAACAATGGTGCCAGCAAGTATCTATCTAGTTAGTTAAAGTGTCCATAAAGTAACAAATAGACATAAATTTAGCTGTGATATGTATCTTTTAAGAATAGATGAGAACTTTAAGTAGTAGCACATACTGAGAAGCATAGTTAAACCTCCATGCTGGACTTATGCTGCAATTTTACAGTATAAATACAAGATAAAATCAGCATGGATGGGGCCCAATGCTTTCTTTGCAGCATGATGCTGCAATTTGGTAAGAGGTATTCAACAGCTTACTTGTAAAATTACCTTGAAATTTACAGCGTTAAAAATTAAGTAGAGTTTATCAAGAAATTGGTTTATGGTGCGTTACTAGATATGAATCCCTTCCTTCTACTCATATTATTGTTATTAGCTCACGTAGCTTGCACAAAGAGCCAAGTGAGCGCATGGCATGGTGACCATCTATTGTCCATCATTTGCTAATCTTTTCAAAACCTTACTATTCATTAACCGTTTGTCAGATCTTAATCAAACATTGATGGGAGGACTCTATGGTGATAGAATTCAGCAGGTCTCTAATTTTCAATCCCTTTTGTCCATATAGATCTTTGATTTTCCAAAGATTTTCAGGAAAACTCTAAAATGACTGCTCTTGTTACTATTCTGGCCAAAACCGTAGAGTTCCACTTATAGGCAATGACCTTTCTAGTTGAATAAACAAAATCACGGATTTCTTTTTTCATGAGAGAGTAGTTATACTTCCCGCCCTAACACTCTATGATATTTCCTAAATATCGACCTTCACTCAATAACCCCAGATTCAAAAAGAAAGGTGCCCCTACTGGACAGGTAGACAGGTGACAATCTGCTGCATGCCAGCCACAACCTTGTGCATGCGCTGACTGACACTGTCTCAGCTTGAACTATTGGCTGACACATGTAATTTACAAGACTGAAGACCGAACCTCTGTTGGGGGGGGGGGGGGTAGGTGGAGAGGCCCGGTCCGTGTTAAGGAGGTAAGTATAACTACTCTCTCATGAAAAAAGAAATCCATGATTTTGTTTATTTCACTTCAACGGGTATACTTACCTCCCTAACACTATTATATTGCCAGAATTCTTCAGTGAATTTGGCGGGAGGGAGGCGAGTTAAAAAACAACCAGGTCATCCCCTGCACAATTTTGCGCATGATGCACTAACCTCTGAAATTGTGTGACACACACAATCAAGCAATGATTTGAACATTGGATAACACAAATGATAGGGATAGTAATGACCGTATGTCAAAGGCACTCCCCCTCCTTTTGGGAAAGGAGAGGGTATGACCTCAATGTCCCATACACTCTCTAAGTACTTGTGCTAAGTACTATAGGACATGAGACGAAAGGCTTCATTTTTGTATACTCTCAGTAAATGAACCACATAATACCATTACCTTTTCATTGAAAAAAGGGTAATGCATCCTGACAATGAATTATGTAACAACAAAAGGCAGTACTGACCTTATGCATGTAAGCTGTATCCATCCAGTCCACTTCAGTGAAGGAAAACTGATACACGATTATGCGGTTGTTTCCACAATTAAAATGTGCTATCTGAAGACAGTAAGTGCAACTTATCTACAAAATATACACCTAATCATCTTTTGAAAATCGATAAGGCAAGAGGATTAGTGGTATGACAGAGGTAATGGTCGGTAAAACTTGACTCGTGTGCCACTGAGCTACCCACATAGTGTCATCCACGTTGAACAGGGCAGTGGACACCACTACGCAACGGACACTGTAAGCCTTGGTGAAGTCAACCTGTTTACCAGTGGCGGATTTGTGGCAAAATTGAATACATTCCACAATCCACCTAGATATAGTGTCTTTTGAAGCCCTGCCATGGGGTTCAATATAAGACAACCATAACGAGGATGGGTCCGTCCGCCATTCCTGTGTACATTGTTTGTACGTGTTTAATGCGCAGACTGGACACCATGCTTTTGAATTAGGATCATGCCTAGTCAAAGCTGGTAAAATAATAAGTTGACTTGGACATTTCAGACTCTTTTTTAGCCATGAAATTAATCCTAGGTAGACGCCTAAGTCCTTCCCCTGTAACCACATAATGGTATGCGCTGGCGGATAAAGCGTGAATTTTGCTTCTCCGTCTTGCAGAGGCCGCAGCAATTAAAAATATGGTTTTAAGCGTCAACATTTTCATAGAAATGGAGCTCAGTGGTTCAAAGGGTTTATCAGGTAGTACTTGAAGCACTAGAGAAAACCTCCAAGACTGAATCGCTTGAGGATTTCTCAGTCTTAGATTACCCATGCCTTTTATTTAAGTGTTAAATGAACAGACTTCATCACTTCCCTTATCACCCAGGCAAGGGATAACAGACATTAAAGTTGACTTGTAGCCAGCAATAGAGTTAGGCTTGAGGCTATAGGCATCATACAGGTGACATAGGAAATCGGCTACTACCTGAATAGATGGATCAATTGGATTAACATCTCTGTTTGAGCACCATTCTGCAAATCTATTGATTTTATAGTTATATACTCTGGGGGTTGACCCCCTTCTGGCTTTTGCCATAAACATGGCTGCTTGCTCAGAAAAGCCCTCCTTAATTCCTTGACAACATCCACACAGTCAATTGGAACATTGACGGGTTGTTGTGAAGGGACTTGCCCTGGAAAATAATATTGTCCATCAGAGGCAGAGGAACCAGATTGCAGACCAGAAGGTCCAACGAATCTGTGTACCATGATCGGCATGGCCAACTTGGGGCAATCAAAAGCACTTGTCACTCTTCCTGCCTGATTTTCTGAAGAACTTTTGGAATCAGGATTGCTGGTGGGAATACATATGCATACATTCCCTCCCAACAGATAGCTAGCCCATCTGTTGCAAAAGTGCTTGTATCTGGAATCGGAGAGACATACGTCATCATCTTCTCATTCTTCTTCATCGCTAACAAATCTATGTTGGATTTCCCCCTGTTGTCGAATAGACAATCTGTCACACATTGATTTAGTTGCCATTCCATTGGCAAAACACTCATCCTTTGGCTCAATGAGTCTACTAACATATTTAGCCTTCCCGGAATATGAACTTCCTTCAAGGTGATCATATGATCTAGGCACCAGCAAAGCAGTTTCCAAGTCATCATACAGAGACAGGGCAACTTCGTTCCACCCTGGCAGTTTATGTAAGTGACTACTGTTGCGTTGTCTGATCGAACTAGAACAATCTTGCCATGAACTTTCTTTAAGAAATGTTCTAGGCCCAGAACTACTGCTCATAATTCCAGATGATTTATTTGTTCTTGAGACTGATCCAGATTCCAAAGCCTTGATGCTGTGGCTTTTTCCAGGCATTGCTCCCCATCCCTCCATTGATGCATCTGTGCACATCGTTGCTTGAGGGTGCGGAGGTGTGAGCATCACCATTGCCAGGAGATTCTCTCTCTTCATCCACCATTGAAGGTGGTGAAAATAGATTCCAACACTGACACCTCTTAGTCCAGGGAACCTGTCCTCTGGATCTACTGTCATGAGAAATAACTGAATAGGCCGCCTGCACAAGGCCGCCTGTTGAATGACTGATTCCAGAGAAACCATCAACCCCAGCATTCTCAAGTAAAGCTGTGTCAGTACATAACGGCTGTTGCACACTGACTGTATTACTGAGATGAGTATTTCTACTCTCTCCTGACTAGGATAAACATATCCTATCTCTAGATCAAAGAATATTCCCAGGTCAACAAACTTCTGAGATGGAGTCGGCTCTGATTTCTGAAAGTTTATTATCCAGCCTAAGTCTGTGAGAGTTTTCAAAACTATCTCCAGATTTGCTGATAGACTTTCCTGATTGTGTGCTTTTATCTGCCAGTCATCTATGTAAGTGTGGACTGCTATGCTTCTGTGGAGGTATGCTGTTATTGCATGAACCACCCTGGTGAAAACTCGAGGAGCCATGGAAATTCCTGGGGTAGAACCTTGAATCCCCACTGTCAGCCCTGAAATGCAAATCTCAGGTACCGATGAAAACTTCGCAATTGGAACGTGGAAATAAGCATTCTTCATAACTATTGATGCTGTCCACATTTCTTTGTCCAACACCGTCTTGATAGTTTCCATCTTGAAACTCTGTGTGTCTATGAACTTGTTCAATGGCTTGAGGTTGAGAATTGGTCTCCACCCTCCAGTGCTCTTTGTCACTAGAAACACGTTGAAAAGAAAGTTTTGTGCTGGCTGAATTGCTCCTTTTTGTATGAGGGAATTTATTTCTTCCTCTATACACAACCGTTGATCTGGATCTCTTGGAATTTGAGTCTAGCTCAAGACCAGAGACATGTGCGATGGTGTGCCTACCGCCCAGTCGGGCTGGTACCTGGCTGAAAGCCATCGCAAGACTAAGTGGTACTGGGTTAACCGCTCCCACTCCTGCTTGTGGAGGTTCAATCAACCTCCCACTGGTCCACCGAGAGAGGTGGACATAAGCAGTGCAAGACTGTCTATGTTTCTAGTATTGCTGTGGTTCCTGTGGAAATTGGCCCATCAGGCATGATTACCACGACCAAATCCTTGTGCACCATGGCCCGCACCTCGTGCAACCCCCCCCCCCCCACTGCAGGCTGCTGCTAGCATGGCAATGGCCTATGCTGCACCGGTGGCTGGTCTCTGAATTGACCAGCGCCACTGCAGACCTGCTGTGGATGGTACACATGGGGTGCTGCATGAACGCGCTGCTTTGGAGCTCCTCAATTTGCTCGTGTAACACCCTCTGATTGTTGACTAGTGTGCCTGTCTCTTGGAGGTGTATACATCTGTCAACCCCCAGAGAGACCAGGACCTGACATCGGCATCTGCAGCAGCCTATTGAAAAGATCCTGAGACAGGCACAAATTTTCCAAGGCAATGGTAGTCACCGTCCATGTCCTGCACTCCAGAGCCAGGTTAATACCATCCTGAATTGCTCTCTGAACTGACAGGGCTTGCTTGGCATGAGGCAGATGCTGTTACTACACACTGTAACAGCTGGGATACATGCAAGATCGCTGTTATAGATGCTCTAGAGCTCTCACCTGCATCGTGCAATGCAGTATTTGCTGGACGCAGCGTGTTCGAGCACAGTGCTCCCGTGTCAGAACAAGAGCCTGTCCGCATGTCTTCGCCAAGCGCTTCATGATCATTAGCGCTCGACTTTGGCACTGTACCGTATTTCTGGTATTGACCAGCAATGATACAACACCACCTCGCCATCTCACGGGGGGGGGGGGGCCTTTGCAAGGCATCCGTTTTGGTTTAATGGACATCTCTGCTGCCGTGAACATATCAACTATATGTTCTGCTAACGGCAGAGATGGCATAGCGGTACTTGCTAACTTTCCAGCCAACCACGAGCATTGATCCCACTGGCTTACAGATTGTTCCATACTGAGTTCTGGCCTGATGCTTACCAGCCATTGGCACACATCAGACCAGTCCTCTGTGTCCACCTGTGAGTGCTCGACCAGGCTCGGGCTGTCGTCGTCCTCTACAGCACTCGCAGGTGTAAACGTGGCTGGAGCCGTTGATGCACCTGGCAGGCCAGGGAAAGCATGCGGACCCAAGAGACCAGGCATACCTTGTGTCATGGCTAAGCCAGGAGCCGGCGCCATGGAAGCATGTGGGGTGTAATTCATCACATCATGGCCCAGACCAGTCGACATCATATCCTCGTCAAGCCGAGGTATGTGGTAACGGTGGTCATCCGCTCAACCCGGCCCACCCCTTGAACTGTGAATCATATGCCTGTGGGAGTAGACCCATGGAAAAGTTTGCCCGTGCTCCCTGCAAGAGGTGAATGTTCATCCATTTCCATGTCCATGGTTTCATTGAGTGAACCCAGCAGAAAATCCTCTTCTTCCTGACCATGATAGATTGCCATGATAGGGTGTGGACACTCCAGGTCCGAACCTGGATTCAGTGACCCTGGCCCAAGATCAACCGACGAGGCAAGCCTCCAGCCAGGATCATTTAGGCCTGCTCCAGGATCCATTGGCAAGGTGGCTGGCCTTCCATGATGGTCTACTGAAGCCACCACTGATTCTGGAACATTTTCGGACCACGACGGACACCAGAATCATCGGTGGGGATTTTCTTCTCTCGGGCAGATGAAGAAGACAATAAAGCACCTGGCCCAGGGAGCATGCTGCGAAGCAGCTCTGGAACCAGATCTTTTATTGTCTTTCTCATCTCCCCCATCATCTCTAACTTGAAAGACTCCATTTCTGAAGAAACAAAGGCCTTTCTCTTACCCTTCCAACTTACACTCTTTTTCAAACACTTCTCCTCGAACGCCTTATCCTTCACGCATAGCGACAAGAATTCAGAGAATAAGTTTCCCCACCCCCCACTATTTACAAACATCACATTTTAATAATGGGCCGCAAGGTGAACATTTAACACAGGTAGGGAGCAAACTTAAGCTTGATAGAACGGTTCCAACCGGGACAAAAAGGCCTGAAGAAAGGGATAAGATGACGACAATGAGTTAAAGTTTCTTTTATATATATAAAATTAAATAAACTAACCTGTTTAAAGAGAGAGAATTCAGCTACGGGTCATAACATGACGGGTGAGAAAAGATGAACAGCCTACCTCAAGGAGGATATTAATAATACTAAAATGGCGGATTATGACGTCGTAATTTCCATAAATAGAAACAGACGAACAACATCCAGGTGTAAGACGAATTGTATTCAAATACAAAAGCATACTAAACAGTAAATGAACACAGTAATAGCCCATGATAATGATACAGATAAACAGTATGACAAAAAATATTGGCAGCAAATAATCACAAATATTTCTAAAAATATTAGAGTGCCACATAGCATAACTTGAGTACCCTGCATCTTTAGCAAAGGCATACTATGGTGTCCTGCTCTTGGAAACGCCACCAAACGAACCACTACTCTTCACCACTCACTTACTTATAAAGGGAGGGGTGGGACAAGAGGGCAGAATGACATTCTTGCTCTTATGGGAGCATATATCACTCTGTCCATAGTCTTTTTTTCCTAACATTTTATATGGAAAGGGTGGAGACAAATGCTCTTAGATGTGTACAAACCTCCTGACAGAAACCTGATCTTTATCAGATGATTAAACAGGAAAGAAGTCCATCAAACCTGTGACTAGATCAATGATGGATAAGGACAAAGGACTGAAACTACACAGAAGGGTGAAAGGAAAAAAACATATTCCACAATCCATGCGAAGGCAATAATCCAATCATCTTGGTTAGGCCCCCCTTGAGGAATTTATTTAATAATGCCTGGGAAAGTTAGAATTTAGAAGAATAAAAATAGGCTTGAATAGATAAGGCTGAGAAGACAGCTCCATATGAAAATAATAGAAATAGACATATCACTAGACAAACAAAAAGATCAAAATTTCTACTGAACTCAAGAAAGGAGCGGTGTAAATCTTGATAAGACAAAAAAGATTTTGTTGTTGTGACAAGCTTACATTCACCCATAGATACGCTTCATCATGGCGAGGGATCCTACTGATTGAAAAGAAAGACTGAAAAACTATGTTAAAAATAAATCAAGCCAGATATAATACTAAAAGATAGCAAACCACTATTCACAATTAAAATAATAAAGCCTGACGCACTTATTTGCAGATTGATATTAGGAGAATCGAAAGCTGATTGATTCCAATTTTTTGAGAGAACAGGTCGAAAGATGGAGGCTGATAGGAAGAGAGTACTACATGAGAAGATTCAGGAGCAAAATGAAATCTAGTGAAATCAAAACGACAAAAGCACTGCATTCCTAGAAGATAAATGTGAAGAGCTGGGTGTACACAAGGTTTCGAAGGATGAGGATAATTGGATGGTTCAGCCATTGCACTAAGAGCAACTAATAAAGAATTAAAGAATTCAAAATAAGAGCCCCTGAAATAGGGCATTTAAATTGTCAAACGTGATTTAGAAACAAACAATACCAGCAAAACAACGGAAGGGAATTGATTTGGCATACCTAAACCAGAAGTTGAATTATAATCAGTTGCTATACCATACAAATTGAGTTATAATCTAGGTAATAATACTGAGCACAGGACAATTAGGCCTTATGTTCATCTCTTAGAGAGAAATTTTTCTAACTAGGTTAGTTCTCCCCCTCTTCTGGTAGACTTTCAGATGATTTCCACGAGTAATAGTCCATTTGCAAGCAGAATGTTATATTTGACTATAACAATCAATCAATTGAGAGCCGATAGAATGATCCATCATAGCCTGGGTACGTGCTCTATATATCCAATTTCACCCAAGTTATGTACCCGCAGAAAGAATTTCCAAAATGATGAGAGATTAGATTAAACATTAAGTAGGGAAAAACCCCATCTTAGGGCTAATAAAAGGGGCTGATAGTCAAGAACTTTCCTGATCCAAAGGCTATGCTTGCTACTAAAACACTGAGATCAACACACATCTCTGATATAGTAAAAGCTTGGTCATCAAAGTTTGTAGCGTTTACTATCAAAATATTAACCATTTAACTCTCGAAGTTATTAGTCATAAGTTGCAACTGAAATAACTTGAATCTGAATGAGTACCAGCAAATATGGGAGTGGAGTATTTACTTATAAATCCATAAATAGGTCGCACATTTATGCTCAATTTACACGTTCTAAAAAATGTGCGCGCACTATATACAAGGATAAAACTTATTTTCCTCTGAATTTTTAAACATCTTAACGTCTGAAGATACCACGAAAAAACCCTGCACAAATCTTGTCACCTCGCGGCTATGCTTAATGTGTACCTCAAAACATCAATTGCAGATGTGAAATTATTAAGTTGAACAGCCTAAATATTGCGTATCCTTTAATAAAGATTGTTTTTTCCATCAAAATTAATCTTAACTTGACATAAATGTCGTCTTTATAATATATAAATCAGAATCACATGATAATCATATGATATATAAATCACATGATATTATCTGACCAGATCAGGTTAAACCAAATTTTAATGAATTATCTTAAGCGAGTACTCGGATATAGTTATCCTGGAATCGGAAATTCGGCAATGAGATCTACGCTTCTCGTCAGCGCCTCCAAACGGAGATTTACTTTGCCACTGGCTGGCTAGCTAACATTAGACGCGGGCTACCCAGTTTAATTATCGGGCGTTCAAGCAATTTTTCTAGAACATCACATTACGTTTTAGATCATTTTATGTTGGTCACTCACATTACAATATAACCAGTAATATATATGATAAATTTTATCGCTAGATTTAGAAATGAAGTGAACGCAAGATTCTCGCTGGATTTATAAATCAAGTGAACCTGATTATGATAATCTGACACAGGCTTAATAGCCTATCTAACAAAAGAGGGTTATGTGATTACGAGGATTCAAATCAGTATCGTAATTTTGAACATCCAGCATTCAGAGATCGTCCGACATTTGCCAATTTATGACACACTAAAGAGGATATCCCATAGCAACGCAATGTTTACATTTTTCATGAAAGTAAGGGCATAAAAAAGACTTGTGTCGAATAACCCTGCCCGGTATTTGAAAACATAAAATCTCGAGTAATTTTTATAAGATATTAAATAAAAGGTAAAAAGGTTTCACGGCCCATTGCTAGTAATGTTAAATTAGCCTGCAAAAACGGCGCCAATTTAAAGCGAAGACCGAATCACGAATTAATATGGTCTTGTCTTTATTGTAATATGGCTGACATGACTGATCATCATGAAGTAATTGCGAGTTTGATGTTAGTTGGTTAGTAACGGTCCTTAGAAGGACCACTCGCTTTTCTTCAGGGCATGACGCTCGGAAATACGTACCTAGTCAAAACTCTTAATTAATCCACTAACTTCCCAACCGGTATGTTACATATGTTATGTAGGATACCTTTCGTAGGAGATGTTCCAAACCGGTATATAGTATACCTTTCGTAGGAACGAGCCTCGTGGCTAAAATAGGATCAGAGTTATTGACTTCACCTGGCTTGTAATGTGAAGCTGGCGCCATTTTCTTTTAACTTGGTCACAACGAACTTTGTGTTCATATTCACGTAAATTATAAACATTTTACATAAGTACTATGACTTATTCAACAAAGACCGCTTGTACTGTGGTATTCATGAAAAATCAAATGTGGATGTAGCGCCACAAGATTATGGAATGAATAGAATTTGTTGAGATAAAAGTTAGGTGTTTCCTGTAATACAGAAAATTAATTAATGAAGGCTTGGACTCGGTCGCATGCATAGTAGCATAAGTGCGCATGCTCACAGACTCATTTATATGTTCTCTATAGGAATAGAGGAACCGGTTCCCTAGAGCAATGACTGCTTTAGAGTTAAAGAGATACTATCAAGACTACCCAATGGAGGGATGTATCTCTGCTAACCTTGTTTTAAGGGAACCCACACCATGGGAATGAATAGGTTAAAATTTTCTGAGATATCTAAGTCAGGTGACTTGGCTTAGTATTTTTGTTGTGTTACAAAACTGGGGTTATATTGAGTGAAGGTCGATATTTAGGAAATATCATAGAGTGTTAGGGAGGTAGGTATATCTCTTGAAGTGAAAATCCCTATGTTCAATGTAAGCGATACTGTAAATATAGTTGTGTGTTCAGCAACTGTACCAGCTGAGGCCAAAAATTTAACAGACCGATAAACATACTGACAGCTCATTGACTTATACCCGTTGCAAGTTGCATATAGGAATGTTGTCAAATTTATGCAAAATTATGAAAAATTACCTCTGCCCAGACAGGACATTTCATGGAATGACCTCGACCATGAAAGGGTTAATCTATGGAGCCTATATAGGTGCAAGAGTTTGACATGACGCTTAGCTCGTTAACACCTAGTTCTTTCTGGTGTAACGAATATTCTATTGAAGATTTTGAAACTAATTTGACTGGGAGATGTTGCTGCATATCGCAGCAACAGCTCCCAGATAGATTAATTTCAAATAGTTAACAGTTTTCATGTATGTTTCCAGTTGTCTTGGAACTGATGTAGTTGAATTTCAAGAATCAAAGGGTTAAATCAACTTTCAATTGTAATAGAAATTGTGTCTTACGTTGACGAGCAACAACACGGCGCTTAACCGGATAACTCATCTTAAATCACAAGATTATATCTGCGTTTAAAAGATTATCATCTTGTCCCCATAGGGAAAAGATATTTTATTCATGTTTTTCTGTTTACAATTCTGTCTATCTGTGGGGCTTTTTCTCTGGAGCTATAAAACATGCAAAGCGTGGGTGAAGCTTAGTTAGAGATGGACAGGGCAGTAGCTATTAAGTCTGGGTTCCACCATTACCATATTATTTGGTAAATCAATTGAGCATGATATGGGTGGATGATCCATCACATTCTCATTGTTGCAGTTCAGTATTCTTCATGTGAGCTTTAGGGCCATTGGACGATTTATTTGGTAATTTCTTTGATGATGTTTAATATCTCCTGGTTATTTTGAGCAATTTCGTTTTGATCTTAGCTCCTTTGCAGCACATTGTCAGCCATGTTAGCATTATGGTCCTTGAGTCATTTATATTGTTTAGCTACATCTAGGTGTCACCCGCATTAGAGATGGGTGACATTTTGCTGAGAGTTCTCATTTCATGAATAATATAATTATTTTATTGAGATGCGTATTTGAAGGAAAGACAAATCAATCAGATTTTAACATTTTTCCATCTCAGGACTCTTAATAACCATCTCGCTGAATATTTTGAAAACAATTTGACTGAAAGTTGTTGGTGGTTTAGCCATCAGCAACTTTCAGTCAAATTGTTTTCAAAATATTTAGCATGTCCAGAAATAGAACCCTTGGAATATGTCGTCTGCAAAAACTCAGCAGTCAGAAGGTTAGCAGATGAGCAAAGTGTATTCAAACACTCGGGTGATAAATTATGACACACATTAAGTTATTTTCAGATCAATGATAAAACAGCAAAGAAAGATGCTAAATTTCTTTACATTAAAGGTACATATTCACACCAGAATGCTTGAAAATAAAATTGTTAAAATTGTGTACTTTTATAGGCTTAAATTGTGTGCCTATGTGTAATGAAACAAAATAAATCTTAGCATATGATGATTTCATTACGTATAAATTAATATAATTTTTTCAGTTGCAAAATTGCAATTTTGCAACTTAAAAAAATGTAACTACTTTATACGCAATGAAATCATCATATGTTAAGATTTATTTCATGTCATTACATATAGGCTCATAGTGTAAGCTTCTAAAAGTATACAATATAAACAATTTTATTTTCAGTAATTGTGCTGTGAATATGCACCTTTAAAACAATAGAAGCTATTTTCCTATCAATGATAAAACCACAAAGAAAGATGCTAAATTTTGTAACATTAAGTTTTTAATGTACTCGTCAGCTTATGGGAAATCCCGATTGTGCAACATTTCATCCAATCTGGCTCAGATGTAATAAGATGCTGTATTTTATTTCATACTATCGATATATCTGCCCTAATATGGACATTTTTGCGGGGCTAAATATCAAGGCAAATACAGGTCGTAATTTAGATGGCCACTTACTAGCCACTTAAAACCAATATAAATATTAAATTAAAAAATGTGTGTTGCACTTCCTCTTATTTGCTAGTTTTTTCAAAAATTTATTTTTTGTTATCACAACATGTAAGCAGATGAAATGACACTTATTGCTATTCTTAATAATAGAAGCCCATAAAATAAGCTTACTTGATGAGTTTCTGAACACCTGTTAGCAGCCATTAACTAGAAGGCATATGAAGAGTCATAAGTAATTGGCATTTTGCCTAAGACATCGCCGTCGACTTATTATATTGTTATTCACCTTGCATTCAGTAAGGAAAATGTACCAGAGCGCTCTGCAAATACTAAATCCGATTTTCTTGCTTTGTATATTATATCACGTAATTAATATGAACCCCCCCCCCCCCCCACAGACCCCTCTTGCGGGTTGGTCTGTTGTTTTATTAACCACTATAAAAACATACTTACCGTTCAATCACTACTTGCTAAATCAATTATCTGCATTTAGCTACCAGAATAAGATTTTTATGCTTGCATACACTCATCCCCATGCCTATTCCTATAAATATGGACCCTCAACCAGGCTACTGGTTAGGTCCATCTCCAGTATATTAACTGATAGAGACTGGCACCAGTCTGTACTCACTCCATAGTGACGGCTGTCACTAAGTGCGCTTGTGCATGCGCACTGGAGCCCAAATAGGAAACAGATGCGCTTTTCTGAATTTAAGTGCCAAATATTATAGGCAAATTCTCAAATCAATTCCACGCGGGGTGGCTGAGACCGGGTCATAGTGATTGAATGGTAAGTATGTTTTTATAGTGGTTAATAAAACAACGGACCAACCCGCAAGGGGGGGGGGTCTGTGGGGGGTTGTTATTACACCACAAAAACATCCATTACCGTTCAATCACTACTTGCTAAACCCGTAGATTTGGTCAGTGCCCCACTTAAAACATTAGGTGGGAGGCGATTTGAGAATCAACAAACAAGGTTAAAAATCAAACCAATCTTATCCAAATGTTAATAACATAACATAATAGTGCATTTAAATCAATCACACCGTGATTATCAAATAAGGAAAACTTGAACTTTGAGATAAATAAAAACCAAAATAAACTCTCACCGTTTCTTACAGACACCCAGTCTTAGTGAAAATGGCGAGAAGTGCTTGGTAAATGGTCTTCAGCTATTTTGGTTAAAATCATAATATTACGAAAGAAGGAGGCTGCTGCACTCTGATCTTTCAGATAAATGGTTGTAAAAGAGGATTCAGATTTTCATCGTGCAACCTGTATGACTTCATCTAAATACGAACCGGCAAAAAGTGCAAAAGAGGAAGCCATTCCTCTAACATCGTGTGCTTTAATATGGGAGAGATTAATTTGTTCCGGACTAGCAATCTCGTAACAAAGCTTAATCGTCTCCCAAATCCATCAGTATATCGTAAAGTTTGAGACCGGCTTAGTTAACTCTTCCGCATAAGAAAACCATAAAAGGGCCGGATCAAATCTTTTGAAATCAGATCGCTGTTTGTACATTCTTAATGCCCTAACAAGCCATCAGAGTTTATCGGAAGGCGAAAAAGACGATAATGATTTTTAAATGATCGGACCAGCAGGAAAGCGGTTAGACTGAGATTCTGGGATTAAAACTAAACCGTCTCCTGAAAGTATAAATATCTCCCTTTCAGCAGAAAAAGCATGAATTCTGAATGCCTTCTAGCAGAGGCCGTTAATACTAATAGAGGAAAAGGGTTCAAAATGATGGCCTGCCAGCACTTGAAGAACCAAAGCTCCATGAAGGTAAAGGCTTAGCTATCAGAGGACGAATATTGCCTAAACCTCTCATGAAAACTATTAAAGGTCTTAGTGTCCTTGACATCGGCATACAGAAGGCAAGGAAGAGAAGATGCCAGAGAAAATCTATATCCCCTAACCGAATTAGCTGATAAATGGAAGGAATCAAAGAGATATGTTAAAAAAAAAGTCTAATACTTGGGGAATAGAAACAGAATCGGGCACAAGACCTTGGTCTGAACACCATTCTCCAAAAACTTTAAGTCGACACTTGTAAACTCTGCGGTTCGACTCTCTTCTGGAAGAATCGATAATTACTGGAGATCTTGAAGAAACTTTATTCTCGTAGACTTTAGTTTCGATATTCTCCAAACACACAGACTGAAGATTTCTGGGTTTGGATGAAGACAAAGACCTCTTACTTGAGACAGAAGATCCTGGGAGAATGGAAAAAGATGAGGGAAGTCTACCAGGAGATCTAGAAAGTCTACAAACCCAATCCTCTTTGGCCAAAAGGAGCTATAAAAGAATCTTGCAGATTTGTTCTTTGACATTCTTCAACACTAACTAGAGCTCTAGATAAGCTTTTCAATAATTGGGTGATTCACTCTTAGAAATTTTGTAAATTGGGTTTCTTTGGAATTTAATTGGATTATTATACATTATTAGCAAGAGAACTGAAATTAATTGGGTGATTTTCTATTTCAGTACTCATGATGTTAAAAATGAATTGAGTGATTGGCAATTTTTATTGGGTGAAAACGCAAAAACCCTGCTTATCTAGAGATCTGACACTAACGGAATCAAATTGTTGGAGGGAACGCATAGACGAACATTCCTGTCCAGGACTGAGACAGGGCATCCACCGCAAGGGCTTGACTGTCCGGAAAAAGAGACATGTAAGAGGGGATCTGAGCATACAGAGATGTCGCAACCAGATCTACCAGAGGACGATCCATAAGACTGAAAATCGCTTTGACAACTGACCTCTAACTGCCACTCTGTGTGGGTGAATTTGCTGGGACGTGACAGTTGGTCCGCAAGAAAATTCAGACTGCCTGGGACATAAGGAGACACTAGAAGAATCTGATTCTTGTGACACCATAAGAGAAGGTTCCACACTTCTAGACAAAGGAGGGATGTACCCCGCTTGCCTGTTGATATAAGAGACCACTGTCGAATTGTCCAACCAAATCGAGACTTTGAGACCTATCACAAGATCTGACCATGAAAGGAGTTTCTTGACAGCACACAATTCCAGAATGTTGATATGAGCTGTCGACTCCTCCAGGGACCAAAGACCGGAAACTGACAGGGAGTCCCAGACCGCTCCCCATCCCTCCTGAGAAGCGTCTATGAAGATAATCACCTGAGGGGAGGACATTACCAGTGGAACACCCATCAGAAGCAGAGAACGGTCTTTCCAAAAATCTAGAAGAGGAATCAAGTGTTCTCTGATGGGAATCTGATGGTAAATAGAGTGAACCGACTGCTTCCAAAGGGACATTAAATACATGTGGAAGGGTCTTCTCATCAGCACCGCCCATGGAATAACATTCTCTACGCTGACCATCAAACCTATCACTCTTAGCAGAAATCTTGCTCGGACCATGGAAGAAGACAGGATTTCCATTGCCACTGATAAAGCCTCTATTCTTGGATCTGAGGGGAAGACTAGACCCTGGGCCAGATTGAAAAAACGCCTAGATGCGTGAAGATTTGAGAGGGACCTAGGCTTGATTACTTTAGATTTAAAATCAACCCTAGGTTGTATGCCAGACTGCAAACCTCTGGAAGAATTCCTGAGAGAATTGAAGAAGACGTACTTTACTAACCAATCGTCTATATAAACGTGGCGATGGATAGAACGACGGTGAAAATTTCTGAAAACATGAAAGAAGGCGTCATTTTGGTCGATGGAAACGACCACAAACCATGATCTAGACTGGAAATCATCTGGGAGATGGTCTCCATCTTGACAAGGAAGTAAGAATCATGATATTTAATCATGACATAACCCCATGTTAAAATAAAATTAATGCAGATTTGAATGTTTCAGAGTGAATAGAGATCATTTTACTAAGATTTAATGACAGGGTAGGAAAACCTACCTTAGGCTGAATGCTCTCATGTATGTATAAATTCCTTAGAATTAACATAATTCACAAAGAAAACTAACATGATAAAGACCAAATTGTCAATTGAAAGGACCAGAGGAGACAAGAAGAATTAGAAGAGGAAAGAGCTGACACAAAAGAAGGAAAGTCTATAAAAAAAACTTGTCCTTAAAAGGAAGATAAAGAGTCTAAGCAATCCACCAGTGAGCCAGGGACCAGTCATCCGAATAGACCCTGACTGGACAAAATCTCCTCAGCCCTGACCGACTAGGGGATAGAAGAATAGAAGAACGATTAGGAGATGGAAAAGAAAAAAGATGAGAAGAGTCACCAGAGGCCATAGAATCAACAGGTCAAATGGAAAGAGGAGAGCAAGGCCTCTTGGAAGCTAGAAGAGAAGAAAACTGTGAAGAATCAGAAAAGGAAAAGGATTGATCAGAAGGAATGTGAACAGATACAATATCCTGACCAGAGGACATGGAAAGAATAGAGAAAAAAGCTGACGTGAAAGAACGAACAAGGGACGAATCCCTAAAAACAGAAAATAATGAGAAAACCAGACCTTAATCAACAATTAGGAACTCAAGCTCAAAAGAGAGAATGACAGAAACAATCGGATCAAGATGATCAAAAGAGAAAGAGAGGAATAAAGAAGAATGGAAGATGAAGAGGAAAGAACAGGATCAGAAGATCCCAGGAGAGGATTGATAGAAGATGAAATACGGGAAAACCCCATAGGATGGAAAAAAGAAGGAAGACAGAAAGAGAGAGAGAGAGGAAGGAGAACAGGACTAGAAGGAAACTTTAGAAGGAGAAGGGGCAGAGGATGAATGAAGAGACCCATACTTATCTTTACTCATTATTATTAAAGACTTGGAACCAGTATTATCATCTTGTAAAGACAGAAGTCATTGAGTTTGATATGCTAATAAAAAGGAATGATTGATAGAATGATAATGAATCCCGGAAACAGCTGGATGTTAAATACACAAAACACTAATTCCAGATTATGATTAAACACTACGGGATGAATCACTAAACAAAATGCTGAGGAACAGAGGCGATATAAAATCTAAGCAAAAAGACTCACTAAACCATGACTGTGACAAGGCAGAAGAAAAAAACCTCGGCTTTTATTCCTTCTTCCTTCACCCTAATCTTATTTCTCTATTCTCAGCGTTTTCCTGCTCTTGTAATTATTAATCTTAGAGCCATTCTCTTCCCTATGAATCCACTACTGAATCTATTCCTTTCAGCGCCTGTCAGAATTAGGCTAAGAATGATAATGAATCCCGGAAACAGCTGGATGTTAAATACACAAAACACTAATACCAGATTATGATTAAACACTACGGGATGAATCACTAAACAAAATGCTGAAGAACAGAGGCGATATAAAATCTAAGCAAAAAGACTCACTAAACCATGACTGTGACAAGGCAGAAGAAAAAAACCTCGGCTTTTATTCCTTCTTCCTTCACCCTAATCTTATTTCTCTATTCTCAGCGTTTTCCTGCTCTTGTAATTATTAATCTTAGAGCCATTCTCTTCCCTATGAATCCACTACTGAATCTATTCCTTTCAGCGCCTGTCAGAATTAGACTAAGAATTACGTTATAAACAGGAATTTTCCTCAAGAAATGAATTCCCTTGGTTAAAATAAATATGTCAACCTGCCGACATAATAGGAAAAATGAGCACGAAAAAAGGCTGAATGGTCCGGAGACAACTGGCCATCTAAAGTTGGATGAAATTAAAAATTAATTTTAATTGCGACATCTAGCGATAATGCATAGAATACAGACTGACTTATCGACTGCAACAAAAAGCCCATCCGGCAACCAGTCGGAAGAGTATTTAATTACGTTGAAATGTTTCACTGATAAAAGAATAAATGCTGAATATCTACAATACCAAGAGTGACTACAAGACTGGCAATGTCTCGGAATTAATATTTTCAGTGACTAAACATTCCGATTTTAAAAGCACTTACTGAAATAAGACTAACTCTTAGACAAAATGATGACTAGATCCTAGGAAAGAAAAACCTGGAATCTCAGTAAGAGCTATCACCGGAAATCCAAAAAAAGAAAACAGAACTGGAAGTTAATCATAGAACACCATGAAAACCGGTAATGACCCTATCGCTGGATGTACGAATCCGGAAGTGAAAAAATAGGAAACGGAAATGCGCAAAACAGAAGAATACAACCGGAAACTGAACCCGGATGTACATTAAAAAACCAGAATAAGCATAGGAACCGGAAATATGCAAACCGGAAGTCAGGCCAGATACAGAAAAAAAATGGAGGTAGATCCGGAAACGGAAGTAACCCCTGTCCTGAGGACCTGAATCCACTACAACTGATCTAAGACATTGGCATTAGCATAAGCACCAGGCTTATGGACGTCAGCTTAAGCCTCAGCCACCACGACTTGAGGGTTATGCCCGTCACCCTCAAGTCTAATGTGGGTTTGACCCGGTGCACTACACGAGTCCACCTTCGAGAGCTTATTTGCTCTAATTAATTGCTGTTTGTTCTTAATTCATTTACTATCCCCGAAGTACGTCCCAACTGGAAGTGGAAGTCAGAAGAGCTTATTAGTCATACCGGAAACAGTCGGAACAGAATTAAGAACCAGATCTTGAAGACCCGGATGTCCTGCAAAACCTGAAGACAAACCGGAAACAGACGGAATGGAAGTAGCACCGTAAAACGGAAGTAAACCCGAGTCCCAAGGACCCGAATCCACCCCAATGGAACCGGAAGAACTAGCAAAACTAGATTGCGGACTATAGCTATAGGCGACCTATGAAGAATATTGACGACTGGTATGACGGAAAACTCTTTGCCATTAGCATAAGCACCAGGCTTATGGACATCAGCTTCAGCCTCCGCCACCACATCTTGAGGGTTATGCTCGTCACCATCAAGTCTAATGTGGGTTTGACCCAGTGCACTACATGAGCCCACCTTCAAGAGCTTAGTCGCTCTAGACTTCTGCTTAGGAGACCTGAATACTTGCATTAACGTTAGAGGAATCGGTTTCCCCCATTTGCGGGAATGCCCGCTAGCCCTCGGGCTATCATCGGAATCAGAAAAAAATTCCTGTTTCTTGGCCTCCATGATGGCAGAACATATTTTTTCGTCTAAAGATTTAGTCAAAACTGCAGCGAAGGATTCAAATCTCGCAAATAAAGCTATCACTTCTTCTGAATTCGCCGAACCCCCCCCCCCCCTCCGTTGTTGCTGGATTAGACATATTAGAATATTGCAAAAGACACAGCTTTTGTCTACTAGCAACGGAGGAAGGGGAAGGATGACCATAGGGCAGCGCTGTAAGGATGAATAATCCTTAAAGAAACTTAGATACGAACGAAGACCTCTCTATGCAAAACCCGCACATCGATGTGGGGGTACACATAGTGCACTTAAAACAGAAATGTCCTCCATACTACACAGAGTGAACTTGTTCACAGATTGAGGACGTGCACTTGATTTATCGGTCGATAAAACAGACTCTTAAAAAACAAAAAAGATTGTGAAAGAAGCATACAGCTTAGAATTTTGATAAAAGGAGTCTAGAAACGTGCAAACGCCTTTCAAAGAAAGGCTGGAAAAATTCAAATTCAAGATTGTTTCCTATCATAGGGAAATAAATGTAATTCCTTGTAAAGCACTATTTTTTCTTTTAACTGAAAGTGATTAAGGGCTCATTGGAGTAATAGAGTGTTTATATATGATGATGACTTAGGCATGTTAAAGTTGTTACCACGAAAACGAAACCCACGAAAACCGGTAACATTTATATACATAGTTATAAAGTTCAATATAACCACAAAATACTTCCAAAAACATAATTTTGGGAGGATAGACTTCATAATAGGCATATCTTAGTGTGAGGAAGTCGTTCAAGTGTAAGTTGACACAGCGCAAAGCTATAAAAACTTTCTGATAATATTTGTGCAGTTGTTCTGCTTGCGGAATAATTGGAAAGTGAATCTGTTTCCTATTTGGGCTCCAGTGCGCATGCGCAAGCGCGCTTAGTGACAAGCGTCACTATGGAGTGAGTACATACTGGTGCCAGTCTATATCAGTTAATATACTGGAGATGGACCTAACCAGTAGCCTGGTTGAGGGTCCATATATATAGGAATAGGCATGGGGAGGAGTGTATGCAAGCATAAAAATCTTATTCTGGTAGCTAAATGCAGATAATTGATTTAGCAAGTAGTAATTGAACGGTAATGGATGTTTTTGTGGTGTAATAACAACAGCAGTTTGTCAATAGTTTCCAGATTTAGCAAAACGTTTTGAAACATTTTCCCTACTGAATGCAAGGCAGTGTCAATCTTTACAGATATGTGACATTATGCTGCTAAGACTATTTTTGAAAATTTTCTACTGAAATGACTGGCTTGATAACCGAGTCAGTCATTCCAGTGGTACATTTTCAAAAATCGTCTTCTTTTGGGACTGCAAATGGACATTTTCTATGAGAAAATTGAAATTTTTTTGAACAAATGTGAGTCTTAAAGGGTTAAGACCATAATATGGTCAGGTTCATGAAAATCATTACCTTAGGCAGCTACAGCTCTTAACACATTTTATTTCAAAATATTTAACTAATTGGTTTTATTTTTTAGCCCACCTACGTGAGCTTATACAATTGCAATTTATGTCTAATGTCTGTCGTCTGACATCTGTCGTCTGACGTCTGTCGTCTGTCAACAATTGTGACACGTTATGCCATTTGTTGATGGATTAAAACCAAATTTTGCAGATATGTTCTTTTTGGCAATGTCAATTTGGGCTATGAAGATGAAAAGGGCGCACCAACAAATAGCAAGAATATGGCTCTTGCTATATTTTCAGTATTGAGGAAAATACGTTTGTGGCACATTTCGGCATTTATCAACAGATTAAAACCAAACTTGGCAAATATGTTCCTTTATGCAATATCTAGTGAATCTATGAAGATGATGTGGCCCTGCCCACAAAGAGCAGAGTTATGTCCTTGCTATATTTTCAAAGTATTGATAAAGTATTTGTCAATTGATGGAACCAAATTTGCCAGACATGTTCCTTTAGGCAATATCTGTTGTGGCTATTAGGGTGAAGTGGCCACACCTTTAAACAAGGGCCATAACTCTGGTTCATTAATGCATTTTTAAGTATTGAAGCCTATGGAGGAAATACATTTGTGGCAGGTTTCGTCGTTTACCAATGGATCAAAACCCAATTTGGCAGATATGTTCCTTTCCACAATATCTGTTTGGGCTATGAATATAAACTGGTCATGCCCACAAATAGCAGAGTTATGTCCCTTGCTATATTTTCAAAGTATTGAAGCCTATGGGGAAAATATGTTTGTTGTACGTTTTGTCATTTATTGATGGATTACAACTAAATTTAGTAGATCTGTTCCTTTAGGCAACCTCTATCAGAGCTATGAACATGAAGTGACCACAACCCTTAAACAAGGACTATAACTCAAGTTCATTGGTGTTTTTAACTATTGAGTCATATGGGGAAAATACATGTTTTCGCCAATTGTTGATAGATTAAAATCAAAGTTAGCAGATATGTTCCTTCAGTCAAATATCTATTTAAACTATGGATATAAAGAGTATGCATCTTTAAACAAGGGCCATAACTCTGGTTCATTAAGTCTTAAACTATTAAACCATATGGTTAAATCCATTTATTTCTTCAATTTTTGATGGATTGAAATAAAATTTAGTAGATATGTTTTTTCAGTCAAACATCGATTTGGACTATTAGTATAAAGAGGACACAACTTTAAACAAGGGACATAACTCTGCTTCATTGAAACTATTGAACCCTTTGGTTAAAATTAATTTGTTTTGTCATTTGTTGATGGATTAAAAACAAATTTAGCAGATATCCATTATGAAAACATGTTTCTGGTAATAGACTGACAACAGACTGGCAAGATATGACAACAGATTGACAATAAAAAATGGACACTGGCAATAGACTGACAATAGGCTGACTATAAGCTGGCATTAATTAAAGAAGAATTGACAATACACTGGTAATATTTCCAGTTTATTGTCAGACCTGGCAGTAGTCTGACAATACACTGGCAGTTTTGTTGGAGATCTGGCAATACACTGTCAACAAATTAGTCTGGCCTGACATTAACATCACAACAAAAACTTTGTTTTACATATAGCTGACAATAAGCTGGCATGAAAAATCTTAACTGGCAATAGACTGGCAAGAAATGAGATGGTAAAATACATCTGACAACAGACTGGCAAAAGCGGTCATAGTAAAATAAATCTGACAATAGACTGGCAACAAAGGACGTAACAATTTTCCTATCAGAGAACACGTCTCACAATAGACTGGTAAGATGTGAAATAAAAAATAATATTTAAGTTGATATTTTTACCTATGCCTAGAAATATAACTTACAACTTTATAACAATGATTTTAAAGCTGGATCTCAGTGTCTCATTCTTTTCATAATATCAAAATGTTAGATTTGTGCTACTGTACTGGTATTTGTTCTCACGCACACCGTAATTGTGTAATTAGCTTTTTGGCAGTATTTGTATTATTCAATACACAGATAAAGAGGTGCTCCTCCATGTGAGGGCATCTACATGTTAAAATAAGAAGTTATTTTGCTTCTTCCTTTTTTGCTGATTCAACAGAAGCTCTCTTAGGTCTTCATAAAATGTAGAAAATATATATAATCATGTTTATTTAATTATAATCATGTCATGTAACCCAAGAACTGCACAATCATGATCAGTTTGGTATGTAGACATATAAATTGTAATGACAACACTGGTAATTTTTAGTGTTGGTTTTGTGATACCTGTTTTCATAATTTATTAAACTGTTAAATTGAAGTGACCAAGCTGTTTGAATATTTAGTTAAATGTTTGTCTATACTGCAGCACCAAATATATATGTACTGAATATTAAACTGATGCTTTTTCTTATAGTTCTAAGGGATTGTGGGTACTAACTCAATGTCATGATACCTTCTTTGTCCTGCAGTAATATTCATGAGCAGTTCCCACCATTTTGCTGTCAGCCTGTTGTCAGTCTGTTGTCAGTGTATTGTCAGTGTGTTGTTAGTCTATTACCAGTTTAAAGTGGCAAGACACAATAATGTAGCTGACAAGAGACTGGTAATAAGGAGCTGACAACAGACTGGTAAGAAACTAATTTGTAGCTGACAACAAACTGACAATACTGTGACAACAGACTGACAATACACTGGTAGGAAGCTGGTATCACACTGACAACAATCTGACAATAGGCTGGTAATAAAAATTGAAACCGCTGATAGATTATTGCCAGTGTATTGTCATATGTATCGCCCGTGTGTTGTCAGCTAAGTGGTGATAACATATTTGGGACAAACCTCTGACAACACACTGACAATATAGCTGACAATACACTGAAACTGTTCTAGCTCCCTCCTATTGTCAGATGTTCAGTGTATTTTCAGTGTATAACCAGTCTGTTGTCAGAAGCTAAAATGTTACCAGTGTATTGTCAGTCTATTGTCAGATGAATTTCTATTAGATATATATATAAGACTTTGTAAATTTGTTGTGTGTCATCACTTACTGAGTTTCATAAACAGTCATTACCAGTCTGTTGTTAGTCTATTACCAGCTTATTGTCAGTGGATCAGAGTACAGGATGCCACCTGACAATAAACTGACAGTATACAGGCAATCATCTGACAATTTATTGCGAGTGTATTACCATGTCTGACAATAGTATGACAACAAACTGGGTTTACGCTGGTTTCACACTGACAATAAGCTGGTAATAGACTGACAATAGACTGGTAATAAAGGGATTTTTCATAAGGGCTGTTTCTTCAGGCAATATCTATTCACCCTATGGATATGAAGTAACCACAACTAAGGTGCAAGAAATAAAGGACATAACTTTGGCTCTTTAAAGCATTTTAAGTATTGAACCCTATGGGAAAATAATCTGTATCGCGTTTCGTAAATTATTAATGGAATAAAACGACCCAGACGTATATACTGGTCTGGCATTTTGTTAGCTTACTAAAATACTTACCACTCAATTCACTGTTTGCTATAAGTCACCTGACTTAGATATCTCAGAAAATTTTAACCTATTCATTCCCATGGTGTGGGTTCCCTTGAAACAAGGTTAGCAGAGATACATCCCTCCATTGGGTAGTCTTGATAGTATCTCTTTAACTCTAAAGCAGTCATTGCTCTAGGGAACCGGTTCCTCTATTCCTATAGAGAACATATAAACGAGTCTGTGAGCATGCGCACTTATGCTACTATGCATGCGACCGAGTCCAAGCCATCATTAATTAATTCCACAAATTTTTAAGAATGATTTGCAATTTAACGATGCGGGGTGGCCGAGATGGGCCACAGTGAATTGAGTGGTAAGTATTTTAGTAAGCTAACAAAATGCCAGACCAGTGTATATACGTCTGGGTCGTTTTGTAACACAACAAAAATACTAAGCCACTCAATTCACTGTTTGCTAAAACATAGATTTGGTCAGAGCCCAAATACTAGGTGGGTTGGTAAATTGCAAATGAGGAATGAAAGGTTAATCACCAAAAATAATAGTATAATGATAATTAGAAAATCTCAGCAAAGAGAATTTAAAAACAGACGTGAGATGGTGAAGAAGACGGCTGACTAAAGAATCTAGGCAATTGAGCCTAGGTTTGAGTGGCGAAACGAGAAATGTCAGATTGTGAATTGAATCTGATCTTTCAGATAAAAATAATGTGGAATCTGACATTTATACTGCAACTTACATAATGTCGTCCACTGATAGATCTGCATAGAATGCGAAGAAGAAGCCCATACCACGAACATCGTGTGCCTTAACACAAACTGAGTGTCTCCTGGAGATACATTCTAGTGTCAAATAATGGTGTCTGTAATCCACTTGATGAGATTCGTGCTTACTAAACAAATTCGCATAAGTAATCTGAACGGTAGATCTGCATAGAATGCGAAGGAGAAGGCCATACCACGAACATCATGTGCCTTAACACTTACTGAGTGTCTCCTGGAGATACATACTAGTGTCGATTAATGGTGTCTGTAATCCAGTTGATGAGATGTGCGCTTACTAAATAAACTTGCATAAGTAATCTGAACGGTGTTTCAAAAAGATCTTTTAAATTGGGTATAGTTTGTGGAAAGGATTGAAAACAATTAATTAGGTTTTATATATATAAGATCTCTTCAAGGGCAAAGAATGAGGCCAGATCTCCTACCACCTAGAAAAGATCATTCACAAAAAGAATATGAAATCATATGAGAAACAGAGTCCTTCATGTTAACCAAGCATATTTATGGGTGAATGTAAGCTTGTCACAATAATAAAGTTAGTCTACATAAGTTATCTCCTCTAATCTTTATTGTCTTATCAAGATTTACACCACTCCTTTCATGTTAAATCAGTTTGTGGCAAATCAAGCTTTGACCTTTCTCTCAAATTTAGGCAGGAAAATATAGTCTTTGTGAGAAACAGAGTCTCATGTTAACCAGCCGCTCAGTTTGTGAGAAACAGAGTCCTTCATGCTAACCAGCTGCTCAGTTTGTGAGAAAGAGTTTCCTTGATGTTAACCAGCCACTCAGTTTGTTTCTTCATGTTAACCAGCCACTCAGTTTTTGAGAAACAGAGTGCTTCATGTTAACCAGCTGCTTAGTTTGTGAGAAAAAAGGTCTCCATGCTAACTAGCCACTCAGTTTTTGAGAAACAGAGTTAACCAGCCGCTCAGTTTGTGGCAAATCACATACTCTGCTGCAAACCAGCCGCTCAGTTTGAATTATGCCACCACTTAGCGGCAGGTTAACATCTAGCCGCTACGCCATGTTAAGTCCTGTTGCTCAGTTTTTCCTTTGCCGCAAACTAGTCGCTAACTAGTGGCTAGTTATCCGCAAAGTAAACGTTTTCGTAGGGGACATCAAATAGCAGAAGAGGTGGAAAATGGTAATTATATGCCGGTTCCTACCCCACCTCTCATTGTTAGCCCATTAGCTATTATGCCCAAGATGGGGGTGGGGTACAAATTATTCATGATTGTAGTCATCCGTCAGGTCTAGCAGTAAACAATTATGTCCAAGACATCGAAAAACAACACTTCCAATCTGTTAACGATGCATCCAAAGTGCTAACAAAATGCTGCTACATGGCCAAGGTCGATTTGAAGGCGGCTTATCGATCAGTGCCCATTTCGCCAGAAAGTAAAAAAGTAATGGGTCTAAAGTGGCCTCTTCCTCATGGAATGCAATACTTTTATGACACAAAATTGCCCTTTGGGTCAAAAGCGGCGCCGGGGATCTTCCATTGTTTGTCCCAGGCAGTCCGTCGTATTGTGGCCAGGAAAGGGTTTGATATCGTGGCCTATTTGAATGACTTCTTTCTCTGTGTATTGTCATTTCATAAGTGTTTACTGGCTGTGAACACCCTCATTAGGCTCCTCAGGCAGTTGGGATTTATGATTAATTGGGCAAAAGTTATTGAGCCACTCAGAAAATTATTTTCCTAGGAATAGAATTTGATTCTGTAAACATGCAATTGCAACTCTCATCTGATAGACTGGCAGCATTGCAAGAAGAATTGGCTGTCTTCACGCAAAAATGATGAACGTTGAAAAAACAAATTCAATCGATTGCATGGAAACTAAATTGGGCTGCGCAAACGGTGCATGGTGGGAGAGTTTTTATCCACCATTTGCTAAATTGCCTGCCTTTCCTTAAAGGTAGTAACCATAAAATTTGCCTATCGGATGAGATAAAGAAAGACATAAATAGGTGGCTCCAATTTATGTTTACCTTTAATGACAAAATGCTGCTATTGGACAAGCATCCTTATTCGGCTCTATATACTGATGCATGTACTAAAGGGGGAGGGGGATTTTGGGGGGTATTGGTTCTATGTCAACTGGGAAATTGACCACCCCAATATTATGCTCCTCCACGTTAATGAGAAAGATGTATTCACGGTCGCTTTAGCAGTCCATAGATGGGCCCCCCTCTTTCAAAACCCCCAACAGACCCCCCTTTAGTGGGTTGGTCTGTAGTTTTATTAACCACTATAAAAACATACTTACCGTTTAATCACTACTTGCTAAATCAAATATCTGCATTTAGCTATCAGAATAAAATTTGTATGCTCGCTTACATACTCCGTAATGCCAATACCATCACCATGTAGACCCTCAACCAGGCTTCTGGAAGAGGGACCCCCTGCATTAGCCATACAATAGACTGGCACCAGTCTGTACTCACTCCTTGGTGACGCCTGTCACTAAGCACACTCGTGCATGCGCAGTAGGTCCCAAACGTGAAAACTGATTCACTTTTCTAAAATTAAGTGCCATATATCCAGAATAGATTCTCAAATCAATACCCAGTGGGGTGGCTGAGACCGGATCTCTTAAAATCAGTACTTTTAGAGCTCTGACAGGACACCAAAATCTGTCAGACGGAGAAAAGGTTAAAGATTTTAAAATAATCGGTTTAGCTGGATAACGGTTTGATTGAGTCTAGGATATAAGACCAAACCGTCCCCAGATTCGATAAACCTATCCTTTTCAGCAGAAAAAGCATGGATTTTGGATCGTCTTCTTGCAGAAGCAGATGCAACTAGAAAAACGGTCTTCAAAGTTAAAAGTTTCAAGCTAATCGTAAAGATAGGTTCGAAATGATGACCTGTCAAAACCTGAAGAACCAGCGCCAAGTTCCAGGAAGGCAAAGGTTTAGCAACTGGAGGACGAATATTACCTAAACCTCTGATGAAACCATTAAGAACCTTAGTATCATTAACTTCAGCGTTCAACAAACAAGGAAGAGAAGATGCTAAAGAAAATCTATATCCTCTTACAGTGTTAGCAGACAGATGTAAAGAATCAAACAGATAAGATAAACAGTCTAACACCTGGGAAATAGAAACAGAATCATGCACGAGATCATGATCTGAACACCATTCTCCAAAAATCTTAAGTCAACCCTTGTAAACTCTTCGGGTTGACTCCCTCCTGGCAGAATCGATGATTTCCTGAGATCTTGCAGAAAAGTTATTCTCAGGGACCGAGCACTCGATATTCTCCAAACGCACAGACTGACGATTCCTGTGTTTGGATGAAGGCAAGTTCGCCTTACTTGAGACAGCAGGTCTGGGGAAACTGGAAGCAGACGAGGGAAGTCTACTAGAAGATCGAGGTCTTCAAACCAGATCCTTTTTGGCCAAAATGGAGCTATCAACAAGATCTCGCAGATCTGGTCCCTGACTTTCTTCAGATCCAAAGGAATCAGGATTGTTGGAGGGAATGCATAAGCGAAGATTCCTGTCCAGGACCGAGACAGGGCATTCATAGCCAATGCCTGATTGTCCGGAAAAGGAGACATGAAAGAGGAGATCTGGGCATTCAGAGAGGTCGCAAACAGATCTATGTGGGGATGATCCAAGAGGTTGAAGGTCGCTTTGACAACCGACCTCTTTAACTGCCACTCTGTGTGGGTGAACTTGGAGGGGCGAGACAATTGGTCCGCGAGAAAATTCAGACAGCCTGGGACATGAGTGGACACTAGGAAAATTTGATTCATGCGACACCACATGAGGAGATTCCACACCTCCAAGCATAGGAGAGACGACTTTGTGCCCCTCCCCCCCTGCCTGTTAATATAAGAGACTACTGTTGAATTATCCGACCGAATCGAGATCTTGAGACCCTTTACTCGATCCGACCAAGAAAGGAGAGCCTTCTTGACAGCCCACAATTCTAGAATGTTGATGTGGTCTGACGACTCCTCCAGGGACCACAGGCCTGAAACAGACAGGGAATCCCAGACCACTCCCCATCCCTCCTGGGAAGCGTCTTTGAAGATAATTGCATGAGGAGAAGACTTAACCAGAGGAACACCCATCAGAAGCAGAGAGCGATCCTTCCAAAATTTTAGGTGGGGATTTAAATGCTCTCTGACAGGGATGGTAGATCGAATGAACCGACTGTTTCCACAGGGACATAAGATACATTTGGAAAGGTCTTCTCATCAGCGCCACTCACGGAATGATGTTCTCGATGCTGACCATCAAGCCTATCACCCTGAGAAAGAAGATTGCTCTGACCACGGCAGAGGAGGACAGAATTTCCATGGCCACTAAGATGGCTTCTACTCTTAGATCTGAAGGGAAGACTAAGCCTTGAACTAGGTCGAAAGAAACGCCTAGGTGGGTAAGAACCTGAGACGGAGCCAAGCATGATTTTTCTAGATTTATGACCCATCCTGGACTGCAAGCCAGACTGCAGACCTCTGGAATGATACTTGACAGAATTGAGGAAGATTCTGCTTTTAGTAACCAATCGTCTATATAAATGTGAAGGGGAATAGAATGATGGTGCAGAATTCCTGCTACGGCTGACATTAGGCAGGTGAAGAAAAAGGGGGCTGTGGTCAGGTCGAAAGGCATGGCTCTGAATTGCCATACCCGGCCCTTGAAAGCGAATCGCATGAACTTTCTGAAAGAAGGGTGGATGAGAATATGAAAATAGGCGTCCTTCAGGTCTATGGAAGACGTCCACATACCTGGACTCAGACTGGCAATAATCTGAGATACAGTCTCCATTTTGAATTTTGGAGTAGAAATTAAAAGGTTTAACCTTTTTAGATTGATAATTGGATGCCATCCATCTGTTTTCTTGGGGACTAGAAAAAGAGTTGAGTAGTGGCCCGGGTCTACTCTCCATAAAGGAACCTCTTCTATAGCCTTCTTTAGAAACATAGACTCCAATTCATCTTTCAGTGCTTCCAACTTCTCCGGATTGGAAGGGACCAGAGTCCATTTGGGCTGGCAAGACAGAGGAGGAGGCAGATCTATCCAAGACGGTGCATAACCCCAGCGGATTTGTTCTAAAAGCCAGGGGTCCTGAACGAGGGCGTGCCAAGTCTCCCAAAACAGAGACAGGCCCCCTCCTACTGGCACTCTGGGAAGAAGGGACTGCACCGATAGATCCAAGTGTGGTAGAAGAGGAGGAGGAAAGACTGGGAAAGATGAAAGGGAAAGGCCTACCTGGGTTATGGCCATCCCTTCAAACCCATCTAGTCTGAAAACCTCTAGCGGAGCGACCTCTAGAATTAAATCTAGAACCTCGTGAAAACACCTGACCCCCCTTCTTACCTGAGAAGGGGCTTGACGGACTTGGGATCTAGGTCTATGAGACAAAATAGATTCTAAACGATCCTCCTCTGTGGATCTGGATTGGGAAGCAGAGGACTGATTTGAGTTTGTGAATACCCTAGAAGGATAGGCACCATACTCATCCGGCTTTTTTAGACTCTTCTTCCTGGGAGAGGAATTCAGACTTCTGACCGAGGAAGAGCCTCTCTTGACCAACAGTCTAAGGCGATCAGACTCAGCTCCAAGAATATTGGTAGAAGCCTGGCCAAAGATGTTCAATCCAAAAGGAGTAGCTGAAATAAGGTTACCCCTGAGTGAATTTGAAATATTAACCTCTGCAAGTTTCCTTGATCTTCTTTTAGGGGTAATGAAACCAAAGGAATGGCAAACCGAGTTCAAGGAACCTCTTGAAACATCGGCTAAAGATCGAAAAATTTCAGGAGGAATCTGATCACCCTTCTCCTGAGCCTTGAGAAGAGCCTCTGAAAGAAAGGCCATAAAATTTGCTGATTTTATTTGAGCACGACAAACAGATCTAATAAAATCAACTTTCGGAACCTGAACCGGAGCATCCAACTTGGGAGTAAGAGAGAACTCTTTTGATTGAACATCATTAACATAAAAATCAAGCATATCTACAACCAAATTATCCACTGGAAGGACACAAGGAACACTAGAAGAAGGATCAGAAGAAGACAGAGCAGATCCAAAAGATGGAGGATCAATTGAAAACTCATCCTGAAGAGGAAGAGAAAGAGAGGAAGCTATCCATCGATAAAACCTAAGATCCCTGGCCCTGACTGATCTTGGGATAGTATTAGCAGAAGCCTGAGATGGAGAACAAGGAGGAGGACAAAGATCAGAATCTAAAGAAACAGAAGAATCAAAGTTTCTTAAAGAGGAAGGAGAGGTTAAACCTATAGAGGCAGAGCCCGAGCAAGAATTCTAATCCAACGAAGCCTGATAAGAAGGACTAACATCACGTTCCTCTCGCTGATTAGAAGGAAACGAATATGAATCCAAACCACTGGCAGAAAATCTAGATAGGATAAAAAATCTAGCGGAAATAAAAGAGCGGTAGAGAGAGGAATCGCGACCTACTGAAAACAATGAAAAATCTAAACCCGAATCAACTATCTGGAATTCCAATTATGGAGAAAGACCGACAGAAACAATAGGATCCAGATGATCAAAAGAAGAAGAAGAGGAAGAATAAGAAGGAAGAGCAGAGGCAGACTGAGAGGAAGAGGAAGAAGGGACATGAGAAGAAGAAGAAGAGTTCTGATGAACAGAACCAGGAATATGAAGAAAACCTGGAGGAGGAGAGATAGTTGAAGAATGAAAAAGAGAAGAGGATTTAGAAACATGACTAGATGAAAATCTCTAGCCAACATAGCAGATGAGGAGGAGGAGGAAGAAGGATGATTACTACCTTTCTTAGAAGCTACATGAGACATGTTAGAAGGAGAAGAAGAAGAAGAATGAGATTGAGACACCACCTCACAAAAGGAAGGATGAACAAAATCAGAAGAATGAACAGACAGAGAGAGAAGAAGAAGGAACAGGATCATGCATATAAAAAACCTGAGCAGGAGCGGCGTGAAAATAGTTAGAATCAGAAGGAGCAGAAATATTACTATAATGGGGATTAGAGTTAATCAACAGCTCATAATCTGATGCGCAAAAATTACTTCCAGAAGAAACTGGTACACCGGAACCGGAAATAGAATGTTTCGCCGGATCTAACTGACCTGGGGAAGCATCTCTTAAACCGGAAGCAGATACACTGCCACCGGAAGCGGAAACGGAAAAACCGGAACTGGAAGCGGAATGCAAGGACGAATCCAACAGACCCAGATATGCATCACTACTACCGGAAGAGGAAGCTGAAAAACCGGAACCGGAAAGAGAGGATGTATGCAAACCCGGATGTGCATTCTTCCTACCGCAAGTAGCAACACTACTACCGGAAGAGGAAGCTGAAAAACCGGAACCAGAAATAGATGAATGAAGCAACAGACCCGGATATGCATTCTTCCTACCGGAATCAGCAACACTACTGCCGGAAACGGAAAAAACCGGAAATGGAAGTGGACGGAGAAGCCAGATTATCATGAGACACCGGATGTTCAGCCAAGCCACTAACAATCACAGTGCTCATTTCCGGATGGTCGGTCAGACCAGAAGACAAACCGGAATGCAAACCCGCTTGCCCGGACAAGCCAGGAGCAGAGGTGATCGGAGATCTTAAAACATTTCTGGCAATAGGAATTACGGAAAAATGAGATGAAGGATCGGAAGCTTCCACCACCGATGCCATTGCATGAGGGGTATGCGGACCCTCAAGACTAACATGCTCTTTAGCCTGGCTCCTACCAGAGGATGATTTACCAGACTTCTTTCTAGAATCGCCAGATTTTAATTTAGGAGACTTCTCTTGTCTGGACATCAGAGATATAGGCTTGGCCCACTTACGCGAACGACTGGAAGACTGGGGGCTGTGCTCGGAGTCTGATGACTCCTCTTTGGCAGCTTTGATCGCAGAAGATATTTTTTTGTCTAGCGACTTGGTTAGCACACTTGCAAATGATTCGAATCTAGCGAATAACACCATAACAGTATCCGAATTGGTACTAGAAGAGGAGCCCCCCCTCTGTTGTTGATACAGACATTTTGACCAAGGTAGACGCTGTAGTTACTGCCTTGGTACAGTCAACAACGGAGGGGGAGCGACCTGAAGGCAAAGCAGGCTTTGATACAAAATCCTTAAAAAATGCTTTGAATACAACCAACGGCCAGCATCTTACACATCCCACACATTTTAAATGGGGAGCAAGTGGTGCACTTCAAACAAACGAGACCCGCAAAGTCTTGGGCATGTAAATTTTGCCGACGAACATTTCACTCTCTCAGAAGTTAAAACCACATCCTATAAATAAAAGGATAGGAAATAAAGCACTAGCTTCATTAAAATTAATGAGAAAAGCTTACCGAGGAGATGTCAAACACGAACGTAACAATTCTGACTGAAGACTGGAATCACAATGATTCCTGAATAAAATTGTTTGAAAGCACTATATAGGATCTACGTAATAAGAGTGGTATTGGCTATTTTATAACATGGTATATTTGATGGTATATAATAGGCATGGTTTCTCAAACCTCGAAAACGGGAGTACTGACACGAAAACTGGTAACTCAAAACTAGAGTTACAAAAACCTCCAAAACACCATGACATGAAAGTTAAACATAACTTAGGCAAGATAGATTTCATGGTAGGCATATTTTCTTGAGTCAGAGATAAATGTAGCTGAACTTTTCAGTGCAAATCTATAAATTTTTATCCTTAATTTGATAGCAGGCATCTGTTCTGCTAGCAGAATATTTTAAAAGTGAATCAGTTTTCACATTTGGGACCTACTGCACATGCGCGAGCATGCTTAGTGATAGGCGTCACCAAGGAGTGAGTACAGACTGGTGCCAGTCTATTGTATGGCTAATGCAGGGGGTCCCTCTACCAGAAGTCTGGTTGAGAGTCTACATGGTGATAGTATTGGCATTAGGGAGTATGTAAGCGAGCATAACAATTTTATTCTGATAGCTAAATGCAGATATTTGATTTAGCAAGTAGTGATTGAACGGTAATGGATGTTTTTGTGGTGTAATAACAACAAGAGGATTTATATATACTCTGATAATAGTACAACTGTTAATTGTATAAATAAGGGTTCTTCTAAAAATGATAAGATTATGAAGAGCATCACATCACTCTTCTGGCTCTCAGCTCACCATATTCCAGGAAGCAACAATGATATTGCATATCTAGATTTTATGAGAAGAAAGCCTTCAAGCAGGTTATAGATTATTATGGCGCCTTACCTGTCTTCTGCACTGAGTTAACATTGCACATGTCCCCTCATTCTCTCTTGTTTGTGTTGTCCAGGCTCATCCCGCCTCCATCTCTCCCAGGCTCTGGATAGGACTCTGGCCATTTTCAAACAGAATGCTTTTTCTCCCTCCACCAGGAGGACTTACCTGCAGTACCTCAAGGCCGATGCCAAATTTTGTGATAAGCTAGGTATGAAATCAGTCCCTTTAGCTGCCCAGAATCTTTCTAGGTATATAGCCTTTCTGGCTAATCAACTGTCTTTTAGCTCCATTGAAAACTATCTCTCTATAGTTAGGCTGCTGCACCTGGAGGCAGGCTATGACAACTCCCTTCAATCTCATTCTTGCTTGTCAGTCATCAAGGGCCCTAGGCGGCTGCTGGGCGATGCCACCTCACCAAAGCTCCCAATCACACCTGCTATCCTTCTTAAAATTCTGTCTCCGCTCAATCTCGCATCCTCAAAAGATATCACCTTTTGGGCCGCTTGTGTAGTAGGGTTCTTCTCATTTCAGCGGAAATCAAATTTGTTTGTACAATCACCCACTTGCTTTAATGCTGACATGCACCTATCCCAAGCCTCGGTAACTTTCTTTGGATCAGGAGCCATTCTCACTGTCAAGGGTACCAAAACTATTCAATTTCGGCAGCGCACCCTCCAGATCCCACTCCCATATATACACGGGTCAGCCTGATGGCCCACTCGGGCATTATCCTTCCACTTAGCCCCAGTTAGCTCCCCTTGTAACCCCCTTTTTATGTACCGCTCTGCTGCAGGTCTGGTACCACTCCCGTATCCTCAGTTTCTGTCCCGTCTAAAGCTCTGTCTTCAGCTTGCAGGGCTCTTCCCTCACATATCCGGGATCGGCCTACATCTCGGTTGATACTGAGGTGTATTTGTACAGAGACACATTAGATGTGCAATTTTATATATATGTATATCTATAGATATGCTCATACTCTGCACAGGTTTTCCTTTTTGTCCTTGCCCCATTTTACACTCAAAGTGGCCAAAACAGCTGCTTCAGTGGTCCTGGAAGATGTCCATTCATGGCCAAGCGGGCTCTGGTTTCAGAGATTTATCACTGGAATTACTGGCTCAATGACTGAGCTGGCTATCTCAGTGATAAATCTCAGGAGGGGTCTTCGCTGGATCTGTGAGTGGGATTTTCTTGGAGGAAATTGAAGCCCACTGGTCAAATTTGAGTGAAAAAGGGTTAAAGACATTTAACATGCATTATGGCTCATTGTTGGGCCATAAACACTGTTGCAAAAAACTTCAACCATCGATCGGTCGGCATCTCGGAGGCTTCTGAAGTATACATTTACAGGAACAATTAAGATGTGTACGTGGAACTGATAAATCAGACACAAGTTTGTTTTAAAACACACACCTCAGAGATACTAAAAAAGTGCATTGTATATTTGTATATTTATTAATTAATGCATTTCGTGATTGTAGTGATAGAGCACTGCATATTGCTTTATATATATTCAATAGTCATGGCATGTGGTAGGACCTGTCTCCAACGGATCCCAGCTTGAGTGGCCACAAGGTGGTTGCCCTTTAGGTCAGGTGGTCCCAGGACCACCCGTCTTGAATGGCTACCATTGGGTGGCTTCAGAAGCTGGTTCTTATTATTATTATTATTATTAATTATTATTATTATTATTATTATTATTATTATTATTATTATTGTTAATCTCTTAAGCTTCCAGCAATACTCTGCCTTTGGCAAAAATCTCATGCTGATCCAGAAGGTATCCTTTGCAGACAGGTCTTGAGGATAGGATTTAATGTTCAATGAGATGGTACCCATCTAGTTGCCATGCCAAATAGCTCAATGGTTCTCCTGTTACCCTCATCAAGACCATGCTGCCCCTTTACCCATAAACACTCACTCCTACCACTACGGTTTGGGCGATATATGGGATAACCATAGATTCCAGTATGGTCATGTAATATATTGCTGTTCTAATCTGTACCTGGGACCATGTCTCCCAGGGGGTGCTAATGTGAATAAATCTGTTTTTTCTCTTGTTTCGCCCAAACAACTCTTGTATGTTTTGCTTTACCTGTCCATATTGGGTGGGATGGAGGGCTCTGCCCCCCCCCCCCAATCCTCCATTAATGGGAATATTAATATCATTAATATGTTATTATGCAGGAGAGGGAGGGAGTCTTTGGCCCAGCCTGTTTTCACATCCGTCTCTGTTAATCCCTGAATACACCAAAGCAGGAAATAACCACCCAGTGTTTTGTCGATGTCTTCTCTTGTAAATACATGTCACCGGTCCTTAGTCACACCTGTGTGGCTTCCCCTGGACTCCTGCCATCTTGTCCGCACTCAGTCCCAGTTAATGTGCGCAGTTCCCAGATCCAATCCCAACCCTTCGTATGGGTAACAACGCTCTACGCACACATGCACATCACCCAGGGTTGGAATAGGGGACCAATGGGAATTGAGTATTGTAATTCTTAAACCACTGTCCGGCTGTCAGGGTCAGCAATCTGCCATTCGCTTCTCTAGGCATATCCCTTCAGTAATTTAATTCTCCCATCCCTCCCTCCATGTGCGTATCCTTACATTGGTGTATCACCCTCTGAAGGGTGTATCATATCGGTTGTGTATTGCATAGTATATATTTAATCTTGTTTATAACATATTAAATTGTTTGTTGTAATATAATATAGATTGTAATATATCATTTAGTTTAGTATATACAGGGATGACCATAGATTCCAGTATGGTCATGTAATATATTGCTGTTCTAATCTGTACCTGGTGCCACGTCTCCCAGGGGTTGCTAATGTGAATAAATCTATGGCTTTTCTCTTGTTTCGCCCAGTATGGTCATGTAATATATTGCTGTTCTAATCTGTACCTGGGACTACATCTCCTAGGGGGTTGCTAATGTGAATAAATTAATTAATCTAAACATATTTACACACCTTACCAGCTGAGTGAGCACTATGGCCTTTGGTCCATTTATTACTGTCTCTAAAGAGTATTTTTGGAGAATGCAATACTGATCCAATAGAAGCAAGTTATCCAGACAGCAGTATTAGAGATAGTCAGCATTGAGATGTTATTTTGTCCAATGAATCTTGGTCTCCTGTAGAAGCCTGATCGAGTAGAAGCAAGTTTTCAGATGGCAGAAATTTACAGATAACCAACACTGATATGTTATTGTTCAGTAAATCTTGGTTTCCTGTAGAACCATGTTATCGATTTGCAGTTAACATTAGCAGCGAACCAGTACTGAAATACTTCTTGTTATCCAGTAGATTCCGGTTTCTTGTTATCCAGTAGATACCGGTTTCCTGTTGAAGCAAGGTGCAAACAGCAGTCAATTCATAGATAGATAGCATTTCTTTATTATCCAGTAAACCTGAGCATTATTAGGTCACCTGGCCTGAAAGGGCAAGTGAGCTAATGCCGTGGCGACCTTCCGTCATCCGTCCGTTATCTGTCAACCTTTCCTTTAAATGAATTCTTCTCAAGAACCACTGGGCCGATTTAAATTATATTTGGCAGGAATCATCCTGAGGACATAGGGATCCAAGTTTGTTCAAATGAAGCCAATAGCCTATTTGGCTGGCTGTCATTTTGGAATTTTGGCCGATTTTAGGAAACGTCTTTAAAAATCATCTCTGAAACCTTTTATGACATTGATGCAAATCTCATGAAATATGATCTGGGTCATGAGCTGAACCAAGTTTGTTCAAGGGAACTTGATTGGTCAAATGGTTCGGCGGCAATCTTGGTTGACCTAATTTTAGCGAAAATGACTTCTCCAGAACCGCTGAAGGGATTGGGGCGAAATTTGGCAGATATGATTAGGGACTAAGGGGCATTAAAGTTGTGAAAGGGAATTTATCCATAAAAAAAAACCATGGCCACCATGGGTCAATCAAAATGTAGCGTGTTTGGCAGCCATATTCAATTTTTTTATTTGATGGATCTTGAGGCCGAAATTGGTTATATATATATTTTTGTGTATTTTGATCTCAAATTTGTAATTTGTAAAATGGTCGGATAAGCGGTTTGGTGCACATCTTGGATCATTTTCCTGCCAAAAGCTCCCATACTAAAGCAATGGGAAATTTAAAGTGTCTTCTTCTCCAGAACTACTGTGCCAATTTCAATTATGTTTGGCAGGAAGCATCCTTAGGGCATACAGATTCAAGTTTGTTCAAACAAACACGATGGGCCAATTAGGATGGTGGCCATCTTGGATTTTGGCTGATTTTTAGAAACGTCTTTAAAAATCTTCTCTGAAACCGCTTGGGGGATTGATGCAAGCCTCACGAAATATGATCTATGGCAAGAGTTGAACCAAGTTTGTTCAAGAGAACTTGATTGTTCAAATGGTTCGGCAGCCATCTTGGTTGACCTAGTTTTGGTGTAAACGACTTCTTCTCTAGGACCACAGAAGGGATCGGGTAGAAATTTGCTAGCTATGATTAGAGACTAAGGGCCATTAAAGTTCGTTCAAGATAAGTTGATCCATCAAAAAACATGGCCGGCGTGGGCCAATCAAAATATAGAGTGTTTGGCCGCCATATTGGATTTTATTATTTGATGGATTTTGAGGCCAAAATTGGTTTTATATATGTTTTTGCTATTCTGAGCTCAAATTTTCCATTTTCGAAACTGTCGGATAAATGGTTTGGTGGCCATGTTGGATTATTTTCCTGCCAAAAGCTCCCATACTAAAGCAATGGTAGATTTAAAATGTCTTCTCGAGAACTGCTAAGCTGATTTCAATTATATGTGTCAGGATGCATCCTTAGGAGATAGAGATCCAAGTTTGTTCAAATGAACCTGATCGGCCATTTTGGCTGACGGCCATCTTCGATTTTGGCTGAGTTTAGGAAACGTCTTTAAAAATCTCCGAAACCACTTGGGGAATCGATTCAAAACTCATGAAACATCATCTAGGGCAAGAAGTAATCCACGTTTCTTCAAGAGGACTTGATTGACCAAATGGTTCGCAGCCATCTTGGATGACCTAGTTTTCCCGAAAACAACTTCTAGATCTACTGAAGTGATCAGGCCAAAAATGGGGACACTAAGGGCCATTAAAGTTTGTTCAAAGGAAGGTTATCCATCAGAAAACATGGCCACCGTGGGTCAATCAAAATGTAACATATTTGGTGGCCATATTGGATTTTTTATTTGATGGATTTTGAGGCCAAAATTTGTTTTATGTGTTTGTGGGTATTCTGATTTCATATTTGCCATTTTTTAAACTTGGATAAGTGGTTTGGTGTCCATCTTGAATCTTTTTCCCGCCAAAAATCCCCATACTAAAGCAATAGGAAATTTGAAATGTCTTCTCGAGATCCATTAGACCGAAGTATATTTGGCAGGAAGCATTCTGAGGGCATAGAGGTCCATGTTTGTTCAAACAAAGCCGATCAGCTAGTTTGGCTGGCAGCCATCTCGGATTTTGGCCGATTTTTAGACATGTTTTTAAGTCTCCGAAACCGCTTGGGGGATCAATTCAAAATACATGAAATATCATCTAGGGCAAGAGCTGCACCAAGTTTATTCAAGGGAACTTGATTTGTAAAATGGTTTGGCAGCCATCTTGGATAACCTATTTTTTTCCAAAACAACTCCAGAACCACTGAATGGATTGAGCCGAAATCTGGGAGATATTATTATGCTCTGAGTGCCATTAAAGTGTGTTCAAGGGAAGGAGCTATGTAAAAAAATGGCCACAGTGGACCAATCAAAATGTAGCGTGTTTGGTGGCCATATTGGACTACAAACTCATTTAAAAGACTACTCCTAAACAACCTACCAACAATTTTGACAAAAAATTAGAGTGCTCTAGGAGTCCAGGTGAGCGACGCAGGCCCCTTGGGCCTCTTGTTAAAGGTCATATATGGAGAGTGTATTTTAAGACATTATAATATATCCAGTCCTTCAAAATCATATAGCTGTTATCAATTTGCATGGCATATTTTTTTTTTTATTGCCGATAAAGTACATAGCTTTAGAATATCGCGTCATGAATTACCTCCCTTGAATCTCAAGAATCTGTGATGTCATAGTGGAACAACAGCTAAGCAAAGCTAATACAGGCAACACTGTTTAACCAGGGTAACTTTTTCATTCTATTGTATTTAGTAATGAATTTTGAAATGGGCAATGATCTCAATGATATTCCCGGTAGACATTAGTCAGAATAGCACCGATGCCATATCTAAATATGAATATCTCAAGCATGAAACCCCCCTTTTTAGATGAGATCTGCTTCGAGAAAATATCTCAGTGTGATTCTGTAGAGACTGTATTTTTGCAACACTATCTTGCTACATCCAGTGTTGGTGGGATGGCCGTCAAGCGCAGATCTAGGATTTTATTATTGAGTTGGTCCAATATTCGAGAGGGTCTGTGAGTGAGGGCCCCTCCAAATGGCCGTTTGGGGAGATATTGGCAGGCTGGTTCTTCTCCCTGAAAATTCTGATGCTATGCGAAGTCATTTCCTGCATTCCATGTGATAAACAACATATCTATTTTGTATCCAAACTGCGCCTATAATTTAGCAGAATCTGTTATGATTTTCCAGATGTATCTCTATCCCCAACCCACACCCCACCCCACCACCCCTCATCGCACGCACGCATGCACGCACACATGCACACGCACATACACAAACTAAATGCAAAGCCCACCGGTAGATCCGAATTTGCGAATTTGCCTAAGGTATCGTAATCAATTGATTTGTTTAAGTATAAGACTGGAGAAAACTAGGCCAATATTGGATACATATTATAGGCCTATATAATTAAATCTCCTGTAGACTTAAGCCAAACTATTTGTGACAATCTAAAATGTCAATTTTAACAAGCATTGATTACAATACCATTTTGGGATATACATTATGCCAGCAATGAGTGCCGGGGAGTGGGGAGGGGGGGGGGACTTCTCATAGGCTACATGATTAACCTACTTGAACAAGCAAACAACACTGCATTCAGTTGCAAAAATTATGTCAAAAATACACATTGCCACTTATGTTTCCTGTCATACTAAACATATGCCTACACATGCATGCGTATCCTATATGCATGTGGGCGAGGAATGTAATGTAGCTATAATGTATGCATTTACGCATAACGACACTCACTCTCCCACGCTTTTACTGGAGTAATTTGTAGGCTTACGTACTAGAGACAAATGCTGGCCCTGAATGTGTACAATTGTCGTGTACACTGAAAAAGCACATATATGAGTGAAGATGCGCAAAAAACGTGACAATAATAATTTATAACAGGTGGGTAAGATGAACTAAATTGTCATATTTAGATAGGCCTACATTTATTAATAGTGCACAAATTTACGTTGAATAGCTTACGCGTCAAAAGACTGTCAAAATTGTTTTTTCACATCAAGAGTATACTTACCTCCCTAATACTTTTGATATTGCTAAATATTGGCGTTCACTCAATAAACACTCAGATTAAAAACAGTTAGGTGCCCCTACTGGGCAGGTAGACAGAGGGTAGTCCGGCGGATGCCAGCCCCACCACCGCGCATGCGCCGACTACTACTTCCTCTTTGCTAATTTATTGGCAGAGGGTTCACATGTTTTTTGTGCTTGTGCAAAGTTTTCACTCGTTCTGGGCTTATTTGAGTCTTTTTGTGTGAGAGTATATCACCTGGATTATGTCTGAGAGAGCTACTTCGCCGGAGGAAGGCGCAGGATCCTTATATCAGGTGATTTCAAATATATTCTAGCGAGTTTTTCCCGTTGTAATGTGTTTCCGGGACTCGCGCTTACCGTGATAGGCGCCTTGTTTAGTTGGTTTATTTCAACTAGGTGCTATATAATGCTAATCTCTCTTTGTGTTTATGTCCACAGGTCTAGGTGAGGATATGTAATGGACATCACAGCATCAGAGAGTTTGTTTTTCTCCACCTTGGTTCCATTTCCTACTAATACTGTTAGGTTATCTAACCAAAAAGTCTATGTCCAGTGAGTCGGAGGCCTAGTATAAAGGTCTTCTCACTTTGCCCTCTTGATCCAATTCCTTCCCCTAAGGTGGAGAGAGTTAAGAGGCGTGGTCTTGGTGGAGTGATACAGTGCATCAGGTGGATGGTTTGTCTATACCAGGTATCAGGTATCTAACTAATGATATGAGGTGATGTTAATTATTTGAAAAAATAATGACTGTATTTACCATTGTTATCATTGTGTATCTGATGGTGTGTAGTCTGAATATCCAAGTGAGGATGTTATGTTAGGAATACAATTCGTTCTTGCACTTAGATGCTTGTTGCAGACCGATTTAATTTCTGTCATGGGATTGATGACGTCATAATCAGCCTTGCTCTTTATTTACATTTAAAGTTTTGTCCAACGCTGGTTTCTTATGGTTACTGATCTTTATGATCTTTTCCCTCTCTTTAGTTGGTTTTGAGTTTTTTCTAACCTTGACTAACTTGCTCATTGTCCTCGTCCTGTGTTCTGTTTCAGAGACCTGGTTGTCCGTCCTGTGGCCGGTTCCTAAAGGATCGTTTCGTCCCCCACTTATGCTTTAGCTGTAGTCCCTGTGGACCACTGCTTAAGTGTGAGGTCTGTAAGCAATGGGGGGGGGGGGGGGCGAGCTAATGTCTGAGTTTCTGTGTTTACAGGCTAAGGACAAGGTGGTGGAGGGGGAGAGGAAGCAGAAGAGAGAGGGTGTCAGTAAAAAGGGTAAGAGGAAGGCCTCGTCCGCGGTGGATATGGAGGCCTTCCGGTCCGAAATGTTGGGAGAGATGAAGAGGACGATAAAGGATTTGGTCCCAGAGTTGCTTCGTAGCATGCTTCCTGGACCAGATCCTTTGTTGTCCTCGGCGTCTGCTTCAGAGCAGGTGATCCCCACCTCTGAGTCGCTTTTCCATAGGTCGGTTACGTTGTTCGACGACTCAGAGGTGGCCCCATTAGTGGGGGCGATCCACGACCCTGGCAGCAGGCTTGGTGCCGCGCCGAGGGGCCGTGGACGGCTGTCGCGGGAACCCGTGGGCTGCTTATCAGTCCAGGGGGATCCGCATGCCGCGGGTGACAGTACCTCCTATGCCACCTTCCCTGGCCAGTCCGGGTTAGCTCTCTTTGCTGACCCGGAGTCTAATCTTTCTGGCCAGGAGGAAGAGGATTTCCTGCTAGGGTCGCCGTCTGGGGACGTGACCATGGAGTACGACGTCTGTGCACCCCTCGCGGGGGATGCGGGCGACGTATTCCATGGATCTACTCAAGCAGGAGTAGAATTCACGATCCAGAAGCTGGCCCTGGGCGGTGCTGATGGCCAGGGTTACCGCATACCTCGGCTTGCCGAGCGTGTCGCTGGTGCTGGCCGGGACCATGGTGGGGCGGTGTCTGCCCGTGCTCTACCACGGCGCCTGCTCCTGGTCAAGCCAGGGAGTTTAGCATGCCTGTTCTCAAGCTCTGCTGCGTGCGCTCAGGAGGAAGACGAAGGCCCCCGTCTTGTAGAGCGCTCGCAGCTAGCCACGGAGGAGGATTGGTCAGACGCTTGCCAATGGCTGGTAAGTGTTCAGCCAGATCTGCCCGTGGAGCAGTCGGCTAGCCAGCATGACCACAGGCTGTGGTTAGCTGGTAAGGCTACTGCTAATGCCATGCCATCTCTGCCGCTGGCTGAACATGTCGTTGACATGTTCGAGGCGGCGGAGTCGTCCATTAAGGTGAATGGGCATCTCGCGAAGGCCCCTCGCGAGGTGGCCAGGCGGTGCCGCATCGTGCCCCCTGGACTACCAGCGGTACGGTGTGGTACCCAAGCCGAGCATGGATGACCGCGCGGCTTTGGGTGAAGATGCGCGGCCAGGCGCCCATTCTGACACAGGTGTTCTGTGTTCGAACGCAACGCGTTCGGCAAATACCGCGCTGCGTGATGCGGAGGAGAGTGGGAGGGCGTCGATTGCTGCTCTGTCCCACGTCTCCCAGCTGTTACAAGGGGTGGTAACAGCATCCGCATCGCACCAGCCGAGCCCGGGCACAGTCCAGAGAGCCATCCAGGATGGTATCAACCTGGCTCTGGACTGCATGACGCGGGCGGTGACCAGGAGTGTCCGGGCGAGACGCACGTTTGCCTTGGACAATCTGTGCCCGTCCCAGGACCTGTACAACAGGCTACTGCGTACGCCTATGACAGGTGCTGGTCTCTTTGGAGGTGAGGGATGCAGGCACCTCCAGGAGACGGTGACCCTGGTCAATAACCAGAGGGCGCTGCGCGAGCAGTTTGAAGTGCTCCGCCGTGCGAGCGTTCGCCCGCCGCACCCCCTGCGTATTGTCCCCTGCAGGCTCGAGGTGGAGGTGGCCAAGTCAGAGACCACCCGCCATCGCTGCGTCGGCCTAGGCCGTGTGCGCTTCGGCCAGCAGTGAGTGGGCCGCAGGCTCCCCAGGCGCAGGCAGCCACCCGCGCACCGAGGTGCGCGTGGTGCTGGGCGTGGCGCGCGGGGATCTGGTCGTGGTAATCATGCCTGATGGGCTGATTGCCACGGTGAGAACCACTCTGGTGTTTCTGGCGGAGGAGACAGTGCCACTCTTGCACTCCTTATGTCCACCTCTCTCCCTAGGTGGACCGGTGGGAGGCCGGCTGGCCGCCCACATGCAAGAGTGGGAACGGTTGACTCAGGACCGTTTAGTCTTGCGATGGCTTTCAGTCGGGTATCATCCCGATTGGATGACAGGCCCGCCGTCGCGACTGTCTCTCGTGCCGATCTGGACTCCGAATCCGAGAGATCCAGATCAGAGGTTGTGTATCGAGGAGGAGATAACTTCCCTCATACAAAAAGGAGCTATTCAGCCGGCACAAAGGTGTCCGGGCTTCTATTCAACCGTGTTCTTAGTAACAAAAAACACCGGAGGGTGGAGACCACTTCTCAACCATAAGCCATTGAACAAGTTCATGGAGACGCCCAGTTTCAAGATGGAGACTGTGCGCTCGGTGTTGGCGGGGTTAGAGAGGGGAATGTGGACAGCGTCGATAGATTTGAAGGATGCTTATTTCCACATCCCCATAGCCAGGAGTTTCCGTCGCTTCCTGAGATTTGCATTCCAGGGCAGACAGTGGGAATTCAGGGTGTTACCCTTCAGAATTTCCACGGCTCCTCGGGTTTTCACCCGTGTGGTTCTTTCGATCACCGCATACCTCCGCAGGAGAAGCATAGCAGTCCACACATACATAGATGACTGGCTGTTAAAAGCACACACCCAGGAAAGTTTATCGGCCAATCTGGAGATTGGTTTGAAGACTCTCACAGACTTGGGCTGGATAATCAATTTCCAAAAATCAGAGCTGACTCCATCCCAGAAGTTTGTTTACCTGGGGATGTTCTTCGATCTAGAGACAGGATATGTTTATCCTACTCAGGAGAGAGTTCAGAAACTCATCTCAGTAATTCAGTCAGTGTGCGACAGTCGTCATGTCCTGGCACGGGTTTACTTGAGAATGCTGGGGTTGATGGTTTCATTGGAACCAGTCATTCCTCAGACCGCCTTACGCAGGCGGCCGATCCAGTTATTTCTCATGACACAATGGACCCAGAGTACAGGTTCGCTGGACTCGAACGTGTCAGTGTTGGCGCCTCTGATTCACCACCTGCAATGGTGGTTGAACACGGAGAATCTCTTGGTGGGGGTTATGCTAACCCCTCCCCACCCTCAGGTGACTGTGTATACAGATGCATCGATGGAGGGGTGGGGGGCTTGCCTGGAGGAATCCACAATATTGGGGCTTTGGAATCTGGAACAGTCAAAAGAACATATCAATGTACTCGAGCTAAGAGCAGTAGTCCTGGGCCTGGAACATTTCTTACAGAAAGTTCAGGGCAAGATTGTTCTTATTCGTTCAGACAACTCAACAGTTGTGACTTACATAAACCGCCAGGGCGGAACGAAGTCGCCCAGTCTCTGTATGATGACATGGAGACTGCTTTGTTGGTGCCTGGATCACAGGATTACCTTGAAAGCAGTTCATATTCCGGGAAGGTTGAATCTGCTAGCAGACTCATTGAGCCGAAGGATGAGTGTTTTACCGACGGAATGGCAACTAAATCAATGTGTGGCGGATCGTCTGTTCGACCATTGGGGGAAACCCAACATCGATTTGTTCGCAACGAAGAAGAATGCGAAGATGACGACGTACGTCTCTCCGATTCCAGATCCAAGCGCTTTCACAACAGATGCGTTAGCTATCAGCTTGGTGGGAATGTATGCATACGCATTCCCTCCAGCGATCCTGATTCCAAAAATTCTTCAGAAAATCAGACAGGAGGAGTGCCAAGTGCTTCTGATCGCCCCGGATTGGCCAAGCCGATCATGGTATACGGATCTGCTGGACCTTCTGGTATGCAATCCGGTTCCTCTACCTCTGCTGGACGACATTATCTTCCAGGGCAAGGCCCTTCACAACCATCCGTCAATGTTCAGATTGACTGCGTGGATGTTGTCAAGCAATCTAGAATTAAGGAGGGCTTTTCTGAGCAAGCAGTCATGTTTATGGCCAAAGCCAGGAGGGGGTCAACCTCCAGAGCATATAATTATAAAATCATCAGATTTGCAGAGTGGTGCTCAAAAAGATGTATTAATCCAATGCATTCATCTATTCAGGTAGTAGCTGATTTCCTGTGTCACCTGTATGATGCCTATAGCCTCAAGCCTAACTCTATTGCTGGTTATAAGTCAGCTTTAATGACTTATTCCTTGCTTGGCTAAGAGGGGTGATGAAGTAAGTACATTAAATGTATTAATTAAATGCATGGGCAATCTAAGACCAAGGAATCGCCCGGTGATTCCGTCTTGGAGTTTATCGCTAGTGCTTCAAGTACTAGGAGATAAGCCTTTTGAACCACTTAGTTCCATTTCTATGAAAATGTTAACTCTTAAAACTGTATTTTTAATTGCTGCGGCCTCGGCTAGGCGTAGGAGTGAGATTCATGCCTTATCAGCTGAGGATGACCGTTTTGTGGTTACAGGGGAAGGCCATAAGTTACTACCTAGGATTAATTTCTTAGCTAAAAATCAGTCTTTAAAATATCCAGGTCAACCTATTTTTTTGCCTGCTTTAACTAGATATGATCCTAATTCTAAAGCATGGTGTCCCGTTCGGGCGCTACTTCGGTACGAACAGCGTACTTCGGAGTGGCGGACCGATCAGTCAGCGTTGTGGTTGTCATATATTGAACCCCATGGCAGGGCGTCTAAGGACACCATTTCCAGGTGGATTGTAGAGTGTATCCAATTTTGTCACAAATCCGCCACTGGTAAGCAGGTTGACATAGCCAAGGCTCACAGTGTCCGCGGCGTAGTGACTTCCACTGCCCTATTTAATGGGGTCCCTGTGGATGACATTATGTCCGTGGCTCAGTGGCACTGTGAGTCAAGTTTTACAGACCATTATCTCCGTGACACCTCGAATCCTCTCGCCTTGTCGATTTTGAAAAAATAATCGCTTATATGTTTTTGAGGAGGGTTTCCTCATTGCTTATATACTTCACAATTAATCAATGGAAACATCCACTTTTTGGGACTGCATCGGTCTTCTCCACTGGGAAGAGGATGACAGCTGCCAAGTTCAACAAGGTCAGTCTTATTCATGTGTTGTTCATTGTTGATTGTATTGTCACGTTACATGTTTTTTATTAATATGGTGATGGTTTGTGTTTTGATGTGGTTCATCATTGAGAGTATACGAAATGGAGCCTTTTCGTCTCTGTCCTATAGTACATGGCACTGGTACCTAGAGAGCGTATAGGACATTGAGGTCATTCTAGTCTTCCTCCCAGGAAGGAGGGGGGGGAGCGCATATGACATTCGGTCATCTCATCCATCGGTTGGTCTTAGCCGATGTTCATCAAATCCTGACTGTGTTTTCACACAGTTTCAGACGTTTAAGTGCCTTGAACGCGTGAAAGCGCATAGGGAAGAGCTGGTCTTTTGACCTCGCCTCCCTCCCGCCGAATTCCCTGTCGAATTCTGGCAATATCAAAAGTATTAGGGAGGTAAGTATACTCTTGATGTGAAATAAACGAAATCTAGGATTTCTTTTTTCACGAGAGAGTTGATACTTACCTCCCTAGATACGGACCCGGCCTCTCCACCCCACAGAGGCTCGGTCTTCAGGCTCTTATTAGTTGCATGTGTGTCAGCCAATAAATTAGTCAGAGGAAGTAGTAGTCGGCGCATGCGCGGTGGTGGGGCTGGCATCCGCCGGACTACCCTCTGTCTACCTGCCCAGTAGGGGCGCCTAACTGTTTTTAATCTGAGTGTTTATTGAGTGAACGCCAATATTTAGCAATATCAAAAGTATTAGGGAGGTAAGTATCAACTCTCTCATGAAAAAAAAAATCCTAGATTTCGTTTAGTTTACTATAAGCTTTCATTGACGTCCGCATGAACTGAGACGATCGATAACCGATATGGCAGTCTTCCTATGAATTCGTTTTCTGCTACTTTTATGTGCTTCCATCACACGGAATGCTTGTTTTATCGCCCAGTGGTAATTTTCAATAGGCCCGGTGGTAATTTCTCAAAATAATATCCTTTGGATCAGTGTGAAAATATGCAGGCTCGTCGATTCCCCAACTGGCAGCCCCTCCCCACCCCACCCACCCTCCCACACCTCACAATCCAACCATTGCTACATCGATTATTTTTCTTCGCATAATTTAACTGTAATCTTACTAGTGACACAGGCCTATGCATGTTATGATGTTAGGTAAAACATGCTAAGCTTTAAAAACTCACACACTTGTACATTAATTTTCTTGTCATTTGTTCACGCACATTTCTATCAAGCCAAAATCGCCATTGAAGCAATTATGTTCTTAAACATGTCTGGAAACATAAAACCTAACTACACGGCCACCCTCTAGGCCTAAACCATGTAGCCTAAATAGCCGCAGCCAAAATGTCAGAATTAAAGAAAATGCATTGAGATCTCATACAATTTTTATTTTAGACAGATAAGAAAGATCTAGCTGACCTACGTGCGTCTGTTTTATGTATGCACATGTATTTAACTCGGCAACAAAAAACTGTCATTCCGCTATGTAGGCTATATTATGTCTGTTAAGTACGCGTGCGCATTATGGTCAGTTGTTTATTTAGGGTTAAAATTAATCAACATATAACTTTCTATTATTTTTATTGGCATAACACCTGAAAAAGTTATTTTTATCTTTGCCTGATCGGGAAAATGCAACCAAACTACTTATTTTCTGTTGAAGTTGAACGAAGTTGCATGTATTCAACTTGTTCCACTATTACGTCATTATTGACACTGAAGAGCTCAAAATCAAGGGAGGTAAGGCATCACATAATTTTGTGTATTCGATCATAGGCCGACTTCGCGGCTTAATATTAGATATTTGGTGAATGTTAGACACATACAGCTGGTTTGTTATTAATTACTATACAATAATGCCTTAAATTGTACATAAAAGGGATTTCTCCAAATATGACCTTTAACTGTGACCAGATTATTTATTATTCAAACTTAGTCTCTGAGTTAGCTACGGTTTAGGGCTGCTTAATTGACACTTATATTCAATTTATACCAAGTTTGATGAAAATCATCTGGCCAGTTTTCAATTAACAATTATATAAGTTGTCCTTGATACAACTGCACACTTTACACTATACATTAGTCGGATAAATTTAACCCCTGGCTAAGCATTGGAGTATAGAACTATAAGCTAGTTATTTAGCCGATAACATTTTTAGAGTGCGACAAGTTGTCTACTAACTGCAGATTACTTGTGTAGACTAAGAAGCAAATTTGCACAACCCAAGTGTTCAATCAACTTGATGTAATCTACTTGTGCTTAGCCTTGTAACAAAACATTTTCTTAAAAGAACTTCTGTTCATCTTTTCGACTTAGAAGACTAGGCACAGATCTGTGTTCTTGTTTAGTTCACAGTCATCTTGTGGATGTGTGTGGGTTAGGGAGAGAAAGGGAGATTAATCTTTCTACAAAAATTGACTATATTGTACTAATGTTGATTAATTTTGTGGGAGATAGTATATTTTTATATTATATGGTGAACATTGTGAGGTTCCCCCCACCAATAAGAGCTGTGAGGGTTATCGATTGGAATGCCCATAACACATCCAATGAAGAAGACTGCAGATTTGTTCCCTCTGATGTCCACTCTACAGTAGTTCCAAATATACAGATAAAGATGGCAAAGATATTTTAGAAGTTGCTCACTGTAGCTGATGAGTACTGCAAAAGGGAGACAAGTTGAATGGGGCTTCTAAGAACCTCCAGTTTAAATGCAAGAAAACTACAAATGTGGGTGCAGCTGAGGTAGCTGCTAAGGAACTCCAGCTAAGTGGGGCTTCATAGGGACTCCAGCTGAGAGAACTGTAAATTGGGGACTAGCTAAGGAGGACTCTATCATTTCTTTAGAGTCCTCATTTTAATAATTGGAACAAGACCTGCAACGGAATATATATTGGTTTTGCAAAGTAACTTGAACTCTGCAAATGAAATTACATAGAAGTTTCTTAACAGGGATGAACTGTAGATGTGCTCCTAGTCTGGACTGAAGAGGGACTGCACATACACCAATCTTTGGTATGTTATTTATATTGACAATAGCATGTGCCAATATTAAAGCTTGAAATGTAATGTTTTATTGTGGTTTCATTCTTTCTCTTTACAGCCTGGTGGAAATCATACCAGGAACTGATTTGTGCCATGATTGTTCCTGATGTCGCTCTGTCTGGAGGACTTTAAAGAGAAACTGTTATCCAGACTGGTGTTTAGCACATATCTAAATTAACAATTGTTATGGTAAATTCTCTGAAAACTAGCTGTAGCTAAATACAGTAAAGCTTGTATTAATGATTGCCTTATGGAGCACAACAAATCTGGTGCTATTCACAGATTAACCCTCAAATTTGTTTAATAAGATTTCAATTTTCTCATAAACAATGTCCATTTGCAGACCAAGAGATTATTTTTTGAAAGTTTACCACTGGAATGACTGGTTTATTTATCAAACGACTCATGAATTCCAGTATTAAACTATCAAAAATAATCTCTTGGTCTGCAAATTTCTCAAAACCACTGTAGAAGCCGTTTTTGGTTGACTTAAGTGTTAAATAGTTAAACTTGAACAAAAATGGCTTTAAATTGCAGTCGTCTTGAGAAACCATTCCATTTGAAAACAGAAAGCTATTTTTTTAATTTATAGCTACAATGACTGGCTCGATAATGGAGCCAGTCATTCCTGAGTGGTAACTTTAAAAAATCTTGTTCTGCAAATGGACATTCTCTATGGGGAAAATTGAAGGGTTGTTAAATGACTTTTTCAGGTAAAATGTTAATACAAGTGCTTTGGTGTAGAATAATGCCAATAGAAGCAAAAGATGGTGGTTGTTCACTAAGGCAAGTGTCTTAACCTGCAGACCTTTACAGGCCTCTTGAGGAATGTCCATTTGTAGGCCAAGAGAACACTTGTTTTGAAAACTTATGATTGGAATGACTGCCTTGATAACCGAGCCCATCATTCCAGTGGTAAATTTTCAAAAACTAGTCTTGTCTTAGCCTGCAAATGGACATTTATTAACCCTTTAACCCTCAAATTTTTCATAACAAATTTGAGGCTTAAAGGATTAAAAGTAGATTGCAGTTACAGTATCGATTATGCCAAACATGGTGACACATGTTAGAAGAATGGATGTAACCTTGCATCCTGACTGATGTCCTCTGATTACATCATTCTACCAGGGATGGTATGATTACATAATTCTAGCAGGGGTGCTCTGATTACATCATGCCTGTGGGGGCAGTCGGATTACATAAATGTCTTAATGCAATGACATAAATTGGACAACCGTTCTTGAGAGTTTCGTTAATCGGTTCCACCCGAAAATGTCACTTCTAGGAATGAATGAAAGTCAATTAATTCTAAGCGCAAGCTGAATAATAGCTGATAATGTTGGTGTTTACACTGAAGTATCATCAACTGGAGTTATTTAAGTATTAAGGCCAATTTATCTGCATCATGTAAGCAAGAATGTCTGTTTTGATTCACTTAAAATTTCTTGCATCAAACTCTGATATATGCCTTTTTGCATGCAAATCAGACAAATTTACTCCTATTTCGAAATAATTCTTTTACTTGCATATTCAGCTGAATCTGTCCATATTAGCTCATTCAATCTTAGACACACAGCTGTGAAATACCACGGGCATTAAAGTCTGACAAATAGCAGGAAAATAATGTGCTAATTCACCTATTTTCCCATAACGTTCAAAATATTGCACTGATGAGAAAATTTAAATTGGAAGATATTTATATCTTTTTTTCCTTTTTGTATTTGATCAATTTCTGGTTAATTTCTGGATACTTTTGAGAATTTACCATTGGAATGACTGGCTCGATAATCGAGCCAGTTATTCCAGTGGTAACTTTTCAAAAATAGTCTTCTCTTTGTTTGCAAATGGACATTTTCTATGAGAAATTTTCTTGAATAAATTTGAGTGTTAAAGATGTTGTGAGGACTAGATACCTGATCGCTCTGATTAACTTCATAATACAGATTTTCCTTTACTAGAAGAACAAAATGCTTTTAAAATTTTTGTAATCAGCCCAGCCAAAGCTGATATAAGCATATAGCAACCACCTTGAAAACCAGCTAGTTTTTAGCCATCGCGCTAGAGTTCTGATGTCACACCAGGATGACACCAATTACTATTAGTCTAGATTATTATCTCGGGGAGCATAGCTAGGCTCTCTACTGCTGCGCGTAGTAGGCACCTATGCACCTATTCTTTGACAATTCATTGATCACACAGGCACACTACATTGTTCGAGATGCACAAAGGTTCAATAATATCGAAGTTGATGATATTTTTGTTGATTAAACTTAAAGGACAGACCTTGTGGTCATGGTGCCTGACATCATGATTCTAACGTATAGGCCTGTTAGAGGTGACAGTAACATCGGATTTCGTGTATGTGAATTAGTCTATATTTAATCAAACCCACACACACATTTCTTGGAATACAATTCTACAAATGCATATATATCTTATCTTTCTGGATTGACTGCAGAGATTTTGCATAGATGATAGGCATGCATGTACACAACTTTTTAAATGATAGTTAAGTAGGCCTACACCGCTCAGTGCACGTACAATCGCAATTTATCATTGTGTAGGCTTATGAATAAATTTATGATTGCAATATAGCAGTTACCCCAGTTATGTGTTTAAAATTAACTAAAATGTCGTGTAAATATAAATCTAATCTAAACTAATCTATTTGCGCATAGTCTACATTGAGATATCATTGACAGTGCATGTTTTGTTTGCAATTTAAGCAGCGGTCAGGGTGCTTTCACTGCCGTCCGCACGCTTATAGTACAACTTAAATAACATATGCTGTTGAATATTTTGAACATAATTGGGTTGGATTTCAACCCAAATTAAGTTCAAAATATACAACATAACGCTACTTGTATTGTGTTCATATGGTTCTAACTAACATATTTGTGTTTTTGCTTTGGAAGCATTTAAACTTATTTATGAGCTGCACTATAAGTAAAGATGATACACTAGCGACCTCTGAACATCTGTCAGTTCACCTACATATTTAAAATTTGTTCATCCACTACAGTTTTGCTTTTTCATAACATTGAAATATGAGTGTATGGTAATCACAGGAAATTTCACATAGGACACACTGACAAACTTATTGTACATTCGTAATCTTCAGGGGTTGTAACTGCACTCTGTGGCCTATACATTTAGATATGAATAGTTATAGCCATCATCAACCTCTCCCACCCACCTCGATCATCACACATCCATCCATCCCAGATATTACATAGTACACCCAGTCCTTTCAAGAATGGTAATGGATCCGCAGTTAGGCCTACTAGACTACAGAGTATTTGTCACATGCATTGAAATAATGCCGATTTTCAGCATTGCCCATGGTTTACCCTAGTTATAGGCCTATTATTATGCGAATATAGCTAGCTATCCATGAAACCATTAAAAATGAGTAATTATCATAATAGATTTTAAAAAATCATGAAATTTTATTTCTTGAAGACTTAGCTTCAACCTGACATAATTTATGTTATGGTAGGTGAAGTCTATCCTGTTAAACGCATGTTTTAAAATATGTTACCTTTGTACTACAGACAGAGAAATATTGCCCCAGCTCACAGCGCAGTTCCCGGGTGTGATGTCACAGCGAGTGGCGATGTGATTCAGATTGAGGCGTCATTTAATCTCGTTATTTGGGCTGCCTAACATATTTTTCTCACTCTAAAGTGACGCTGTTGTGTTTAAATAATGTAGTAGACCATAAAATTAATTGAAACTCATTATCGACCGCAAGTCCTCACAAGGCCTTTAATTTAGCTCAATCAAGCTATGCTCTGCCCATTCTTAGCTAAGCTCCACCCATGTTTTGCCCGTGTTGAGATAGATCGATCCCTGCACTCCCTGAATCTTGATTACCAGAAAACTATACAAGTAAGCTGATGAAAATTTTAAAACTAATTTAACTGCAACAGCTCCCAGTGAAATACTTTCAAAATATTCAACAGCATTTTTAGCTCAACTTTGCGAAGTAAAACGAGCTATTACGATACCGTACACTTCATCTGGTGGCGGTGGCTACGGCAGTGGTGGCGGCGGCGTCCAATTTGCATTTAGCCCAACTTTTCTGTTTATATCTCAGGTTTGTTTAATCATACTGTACCCAAACTTGGGCACATGCTTCCTTATAACGCCACATCATCTCACAATGACCTTGGTGTCAAAAGTTTGAAAGTCAAGGTCACTGTGACCTTGATAATAACCTTGCTTTTTCCAGAATTATCATTTTGTTTGGCTCAACTTTACTGTTTATATCTCAGGTTTGGTTAAAAATACTGGACGCAAACTTGGACACATGCTTCCTTATAAGGACACAACATCCTACAATGAGGTTGAGGTCTAAAGGTCAGGGTCCTTGGTAAATACATAGGTTTTTAGCTCACCTGGCCAGAATGGCCAAGTGAGCTTATGGCATGGTGACCGTCCGTCATCTGTTCATCCGTCCGGCGTCCGGCCATCTGTCAACTTTTGCTTAAAAAAGCTACTCCTCATTAACCACTTGGCAGATTTGAACCTAAATTGGCTGGAAGGACCCTATTGGGGTAGGTTTCAGAACTTGTATAGATAATTTTGATTGGTCAATTTTTGGGCCGCCAGCTTGGATTTTTTCAAAAGAATTGCGTGAAATCATTTAAAAGGCTACTCCTCATTAACTACTTGAACAATTTCAACCAGACTTAGCTGGCAGAATAGTACACTGGTATGTTTCAGAACTTGTATACAGAATTTTTATTGGTAAATTTTTCCGGTGTCCATCTTGGATTTTCTGAAAATTTCTGGAAATCACTTAAAAGCCTACTCATTAACCACTGGGCCGATTTCAATCAAACTTGGATGAAAGAACCCTAGAATTGTATCCGTCAGAACATGCATACAGAATTTTGATTGGTCCATTTTCCCCGTGGCCATCTTGAATTTTCACAAAAATGGTGGGAAATCATTTAAAATGCCACTCATTAATTGCTTGAGCAGTTTCAACCAGACTTGGCTGGAAGGATACACAGGCTGGTAGGTTTCAAAGCTTGTATACCAAATTTTGATTGGTCAATTTTTTCAGAGGCCATCTTGGATTTTCTGAAAATTTCTGCAAATCACTTAAAGCCTAAAACTACTGGACCAATTTCAATCAAACTTGGATGAAAGAACCCTAGCCTAGTATGCTTCAGAATTGATATACAGAATTTTGATTGCTCAGTTTTTCTGGCAAGCATCTTGGATTTTCTGAAAAATGGCGGGAAATTGTTTAAAACACTACTCCTCATTAATTGCTTGAGCAATTTCAACCAGACTTGGCTGGAAGGATACTAGCCTGGCAGATTTCAGAACTTGTATACAGAATTTTGATTGGTCCATTGTTCCGGTGGCCATCTTGGATTTTCTGAAAATTTTGGGAAATCACTTAAAAGGCTACTCCTTATTAACCGCTTGAACGAGTTCAAGCAAACCTGGCTGGAAGGCCTCTAAAGTACTATGCTTCAGAGCTTGTATATATAATTTTGATTGTTCAATTTATTCGGTAGCCATCTTGAATTTTCCGAAAAAGGGCTAAAAATCGTCTACTCATTAACTACTTGGGCGATTTCAACCAGTCTGGCTGGAATGAGCCTAGGGCGGTAGGCTTTAGAAGTTGCATATAGAATTTTGATTGGTAAATTTTTCCGCCGGTCATTTTGGATTTTCTGAATATTTTGGGAAATCAGTTAAAAGGATACTCCTCATTAACCCTGACAGCTCTAATGTCAACAATTTAAATTTTCAAATTAAAGTAAAAGATGAAATGGCCCTTACAAAAATTTAAGCATGCGGCAAGCGTGCGCCAGGCGTGTGGTAAGAATTTTAGATCAGGTAAGCTTGCGCAAGCTCGCTGTAACCTTGCGCAAGCTCGCAGCGAGCTGGTGGAACCTTGTGGGAGCTAACCATTATTTTTTCGCGAGCTCACCCAAGCAAGCATCATTTTCCTGTTAGGTCATGCGAGCTCGCGCAAACTTGCATGGGCTTGCACAAACTCGCGCGAGCTTGCGCAAACTAACATCATTTTCTCATTCAGTCTGTGCATACATATATAAAGAAAGGCAATAACACTGGTTCTAGGTAATATAACTCAGTCGAGTTGACCTGGCCATGACCTACTAAAATCGGCCGGAAATTTAAGTCTTTTGTCTGAATAAATCCAGTGTGTTGACTATTAGTATATGCATGGGTTATGAGTTATGGATACAGAATTTACTATTTTGAAAAGTTTGACATAACTGTTAAATAGAATGCTTAGCACTAGTAACCTTAAAATAGAAATAGCTGGCTTGGGAGGTATGTATCTTGTTGATTTGCTGCAATTTATTGACAGATACCAGTTTTGGTACACCTTCTTAAGGTCTATACTCTATAGAAATGCAGTGACCACTCTGGTCTTCTATTAATACATGCATGTAATATGTTAATAATCTCTGGTTAACCATTTATTGGTCATATTTGTTCAAGAAAATGTAAATACCTGCCGATTGAATGTACATTTACAGGCCAAGAGAACACAATTAAAAAAAATGTATCACTAAAATGAATGACTGTCTGGGTTATTGAGCCAGTAACATTCCAGTGGTAAATTCCTTGTGTATTTCTTGGCCTGTCAATAGACATTCCACAAGACCATAGCAGAGCCTGGTTTTGGCCGCTATGGCCATTAATAGCAAACATATTAAACAGGGTATCGTACAGCATCAATACATTGCTGAAATGATATATTTTATATCCATCATTAGCTCACTTGGAGCCTGTCAAAAAGATTACTATCTCTAATTAAGATTAGGCATGCGCGAGGTTGCAGGAGCGCATGCTTAAGTGTGTGAGGTTGCAGGAGCGCATGTTTAAGCATGCACGAGGTAGCACGAGTGTGCATTCAAGTGTGCGCAAGGTTGCGGGAGTGCTCATTTGAGCATGCATGAGGTTGCAGGAGCATGCGGTCAAGCATGGTGTGAGGTTGCGGGAGCGCACAATCAAGTGTGCACGAGGTTGCGGGAGCATGCGGTTAAGCATAAGCGAGGTTGCAGGAGCACTCGGTTAAGCATGCGCGAGGTTGCGGGAGCATGTGGGTGGGCAAATGCTAGCTCATGCAACCTCGTGATGTTTCAAATATGAGCTTATCATGTGCTTGCGCAAGCTAATGCTGTGTGCTTATGGATAGTTTGCGCGAACTAACACTGTGAGCTAACATCATTCACTTATCGCACGCTTAAGTTTCTGTAAGGGGGTGTTTATTTTTCAACAAGTTTGTTGGAAGATGGTGCTGTCGTAGACAGCAACATATTCCACCAAAATTGTTGAAAAATGTGCACTATTTTCTTTGCTATTGACACCGTAAAATATAGAATATTGACATTAGTGTGCTAAGGGTTAATCTTGTGGCCGATTTCAACCAAACTCAGCTGGAAGAACCCTAGGCCCGTACACTTCAGAACCTGTATTCAGAATTTTGACGGTTTGATTTTGATGGTAGCCATCTTGGGTTTCCGATAAATGGGAATTCATGTAAAATGCTACTCCTCATTAATCGCTCGGGCAATTTCAACCAATTTTGGCTGGAAGGAACCTATTGTCATAGCCTCTAGAAATTCTATTTGGAATTTCGATAGGTCAATGTTTTGGCAGAAATCTCTGATTTTCTGAAAGTTTTCCGGAACCATTTAAAAATGGTACTCCTTCCTTCAAACACTAACCCGATTTCAACAAAACTTGAGTGGAACGATCCTATGATGGTAGGCCTCAACATATTAAACGAGTCTTGATTGGGCAATTTTTTTGGTGGTCATCTTGGATTTTCCGAAAATCATCCATCATGTCTATTTAAATGCAAATGGTTTAAATGTCAATGGTCCAGGTGAGGGCCACAGGCCTTTGGGCCTTTGTTTTCAACATTATCGTTTTCCGTTTAGCTCAACTTAGCGGTTTATATCTCATCTTTTGTTATTAGCTCACCTGGCCTGAAAGGCCAGTAAGCTTATGCCATGCCGACCGTCCATCTGTCGTCCATCAACTTTTCCTTTAAACGACTTCTCAAGAACCACTGGGCCGATTTCAATTATATTTGGCAGGAAGCATCTGTAGGGCATAGGGATCCAAGTTTGTTGAAATACACCTGATCGGCCAATTTGGCTAGCAGCAATCTTGGATTTAGGCCGATTTTAGGAAATGTCCTTAAAAATATTCTCCGAAACCGCTTAGGGGATTGATGCAAATCTCATGAAATAGGATCTAGGGCATGAGCTGAACCAAGTTTGTTCAAGGGAACTTGATTGGTCAAATGGTTTGGTGGCCATCTTGGTTGACCTAGTTGTAGCGAAAATTACTTCTCCAGAATGACTAAAGGGATCGGGCCGAAATTTGGTAGATATGATTAGGACCTAAGGGCCATTAAAGTTTGTTCAGCGGAAGTTGATCCATCATAATAAAGCAAGGCCACTGTGGGCCAATCAAAATATAGCGTGTTTGGCGGCCATATTTGATGTTTTTATTTGATGGATTTTGAGGCCGAAATTGGTTTTGTATCTGTTTTGTTGTATTCTGATCTCAAATTTGCAATTTTTGAAACTGTCAGATAAACGATTTGGTGGCCATCTTGTTGATAAAGAGTATTCTATTTGAAATGCCTATGGTCCAGGTGAGCGAAACAGGCCCCTTGGGCCTCTTGTTCATACTGGATCCAAACTTGGACACATGCTTTATTATAATAACACAGCGTGACACAATGATATCGCTGTCAAAGGTCTAGTTTTTTCAACATCAACAGTTTCCTTTTGGCTCAACTTAGCAGTTTATGTCTAATCTTTTGGCTAATGATCCTTGACCCAAACTTGAACATATGCTTCCTTATAATGACCAACCACGAAGGGTCAACTGAGCTTATGCCATGGCAGCTGGCCGCTTCCCATCCATCGCCCGTCCCGCATCCATTCGTCAAATCGCTTCTCCTTAACGCTTTGACCGATTTCAATGAAATTGGCTTTTAGAATCCTATGTTGGTACCTTACAGAACAAAGGTCTATTCAGAATTTTAATTGGTCGAAAAATGTATTGGAAATTGCCAAAATGCTACTCCTTAGTTGCTTGATATAATTCAACCAAGTTTGGCTAGACAAATTCTATGGTGTGAGGCTCTAGAACTTCTATTCAGAATTTTGATTGATCAATGTTTTGGTTGAGAATCCTAGATTTTATGAAAAATTTAACAGAAATTGTCAAAACACTGCTTCTCCTTAGTTGCTTGACATATTTCAACCAAATTTGGATAGAGGGGACCCTATCATGGTATACTCCAGATCTTTTATTCAGAATTTTGATTGATCAATTTTTTTGGTGAAAATCTTAGATTTTATGAAAATTTTACCGGATTTTGGCAATGGTCAAAATGCTACTATTCATTAACCACTGGGTGGGTTCCAATTTACCCAATGAGATTAGGTTTCAGGAATTGTATACAGAATTTTGATTGGTCAATTTTTCTGGTGACCATCTTGGATTTTCCAGAATTCCTTTAAAATGCTACTCATCCTTAATCACTGGCCCGATTTCAATTAAATTTGGGTGGAATACCTCTTGTTAATAAGTGTTTTGAATCTATTGATATGCTAAATAAGGTTTATTTTTATTTTATGTTTGAAGTCAAGCTTCATAGATCATTGTAATGTCAAGTTTCATGGTTGCATTACAACTACATTTTTGGTTATTAAATTGTAATGACATACAACTTGACAGACTATTAAACGTTTATGATGGACTATATCGCGTTATTCATAACAAAATTGATTATGACCTCAGCCTACACGTGACATAGTTGATTATGATGTCATATAAGATTGACTGAAAAACTTGATTCATCCACTGAAGTGAGATCTCAATGCTAATCCATCATTATTGCAATAGTTTAAAAAAATCTGTCCTAAATTTAACTTAAATATGCTGATTAATCTTTTAACTCAAACCATCCCAAAACGGCTTCTGCACTGGTCATGACAAACATCAATTTGTAAGACAAGAGAAGACTTTTTTTTAAATTTATAACTTGCTCAATACATTAGCCAGTCATTCATTCCAGTGGTAAATATTTAAAAAAAATAGTTTTCTCCTATGGAGTTGCAAATGGACATTTTCTATGAAAAAATTGAAAGATTCTTGAACAAATTTGAAGATTAAAGGGTTAATAATTTTGTATTAAATGAAGTTCTTTGTGTCATACAATATCATTAAGCTAAGATTATATGTTTGCCAATCATAATCACCATACACCCGCTCTGTCAAGATTGATAAGTGACGGCCATTATACAGTCTTAAATACCAAGCAAATCGCGTTTTCCATTGATTTATATGGATATGTGCGATGTTTGGAACTGCTGCTGCCGATTCCATTTTCTCGGTTAGCTCCCTCTCCCAGCATCGCTGAATTGACGTCAATGTTTGATGGATAAACTCCATCAGGCATGTGGCTCGAGATTTATGCCTCCGCATCAGCCTTCGTGACAGACTCTATGTAGATTATTGGCACATCGTCCTGCCTTGTAGTACCAGAGTTTTAACTGCTCTGCATTGATCCTGTGGAGTCATAGTCATGTCTTCTGGGATGCTAAGCATCTTTAGCAGGATTTGTATAGAACTTATTCTTTTTGTTTGTGTAGTTAAGTTTCAGAGAGGAAGTTATGTCGTCGGTGTTGTAGTACCTATACATTGGCAAAGTTTGTTCAATGCAGACAATAACGGTGATAAAACAGGATTCAGGAGAAACTCTGCACCGGAATCAGGTTAGATTAAACTTTTATCTTTTGTTGTCTTAAACCTTTAATGACTAAATTTGTTCAAAAAATTCAAATATTTACTTATTGAATGTCCATTTGCAGGCCAAGAGAAGACTATTTTTGAAAATTTACCACTGGGTTTACTGCCAGTCATTACAGTGGTAAATTTTCAAAATCAGTCTTCTCTTTGCCTGCAAGTGAACATTTCTCAAGACCCCTACAGAGGCCGGTCTTGGCCAGCTTTGACGTGAAAGGGTTAAACCTTATATAATCAAAATGTATCATTTTCCAACAATTTTTTTATATTGCTATCTACAACAGCAACATATTCCACCAAATTTGTTGGAAAAGGAACACCAGTTCATCTTTTAATTTAATTTGAAAATTTTAAACTTTGACATCAGAGTGGTAGGGGTTAAACAGTTAATTTTTGTGATGGATTGTGTCTATAGATGTGTTGACATATATAATTAAAGGGATGCGAATCTCATCTCAAATGTTGTATTGCACCTATAGATTATGGTTTATGGATTCCTTATCGTTTAAATCCTGTCGCATTCACTTATCTGTATCACAATTATCTGCTTTGTAATATTTCAGTGATCGGCACCATTTTGTCTCCTCTAGCAATAGTGTTTGATGTCATGTAAGTGCCAATGCATTACATTCTTTATTATTTAATAATCATATTGTTGAATATTTTGAAACTAACTTGTCTGGAATTTGTTGCTGCCTAAGGCAGCAACAAGTTCCAGTCAAATTAGTTTCAAAATATTCAACAGCTTGCCTGTATGGTTGCTTTTATACTGCATTGTCAAGCTATAGATTGCATGTTTATGACTGAGCACGTATACCAAAGCAGACATGCCAGGTTTTTTCTAATTGGTTGAAAAGTAAATCATGACAGCCATCATAAGCTGTAGAAATGTACCAACGTTTAGCTACTAAAGGCTGAATATCTTTCTTTGATGGGATGATAAAAAGCTTAAAATTTCATGCATACAGTAGTTTATGAGTGGCCTATTAGCTCATCTGTGGAGATATCATGAGATGAAGTTAGTTATCCTTTAAATTAATGTGATACGGTGGACAACCAGGGAAAGCAATGATAGACGACTCGAAGAGATGGATTCGGTGACAAGAATACCATAGCTTTAATGTTAATAAACAGCAATCATATATATACACCTGTGCAAAAGTTAAGCACCAGCAAAAACAATAGAACGTAGAAACATGATGGTACAACTAGGCTGCCATACTTTTTGTCCCAGCGTTAGCTGACATAATTCCAAGTACGAAATGCACATGCATGCATGACTTTACGCCGCTTGATGTCCGTGCGTGGTGGGAAACAGCACACGTGTTCAGTTATGTAAAAGTCCAGTTTGAGGTGTAGAACATTACATACAGATTTAGGCGACAAGATTAGGAATTTTGTGTTCATGACCGTGGTTTATTTGTACAGAGAGAATTAGCTCTTGATTGTGAACCGCTATGGCAAGACGAAGGTTAAGTGATCGTGTGAAATGGCAAATCATAGGCATGCATACCACTGGTATGTCATGCAGAGAGATTGGCAGACAGCTGAACATTAACCATACTGTAATCAGTCGTTTGATTGCAAAACATGGGCAAACTAACGAGGTGAAGGACAGGCCTAGATCTGGAAGACCGAAGAAGACTACTGCCCGTGATGATCGAGCCCTAGTACGCCTTGTTAGGAGATCTCCATTCACCAACAGCAGAGTGCTCAGCCAGCAATGGAAAACGCGCAATAGAGTGTCAATGTCTACTGTCAAAAGGAGACTGTATGCTGCTGGCATGAAAGCTAGGAGACCTGTCAGACGTCCTCTCCTCACTGCACACCACAAAGAGGAGGGTCTGAGGTGGTGCAACGAAAGAAGACACTGGAACATGAGATCCTGGAGACGGGTACACTGGTCCGATGAAAGTCGGTTCCTGCTTCATGCCACAGATGGTCGAACTCGTGTATGGAGGTCCAGACGCACGGCGTACGACCAACGTAACATCATGGAAGAAGTTCCATTTGGTGGAGGTTCCGTTATGATATGGGGGTGCATCTCATTTGATTGTAAGCTGGATCTGTTGACTGTACCTGGAACACTAAATGGACAAAGATATCAAGATTCCATACTGGATAGAGTTGTGGTCCCTCATTTTGTAAATCATGCACCTGGAACTCACCCTATATTCATGGATGACAACGCCCGACCACATCGTGCTAGAGCTGTGCATGAATACCTCCGCCAGAATGCCATCGAAACCCTACCATGGCCAGCAAGGAGCCCTGACATGAACCCTATTGAGCATATCTGGGACATTCTGGGAAACATGGTGAGAAGGAGGGATCCTCCTGTGCAGAACCTACAGGAATTAACAGACGCACTCCATCTTGAATGGCAACGAATACCACAATGGCGTATCAGTCGGTTGGTGACCAGCATGAGACGTCGTGTCCAGGCCGTCATCCAGACACAAGGTGGATATACCCGGTATTAATAATGACAGTCTCAAACTCGTGCACAGATGTTAAACTTCGTTTTCAGACACCATTAATGACAATCTAGCCACGTGTGTCAACTGTAGGGCAATAGTTGTCAGTTGTGTCAACGTAACCATATTCAGGCCTCGTTTTCAAGTTCAAACAAAAACATACAGTGTTTCCCCACCATCATAATCAGCATTCCTCTAGTTGCATTATTACCTCTTGCACTAAGATGGATGGGTACATAAATGTTTATGCTATTGCTTTCTTCATAGCACATGAATATCCCCTCGCATGTGCGTAAAAATAGGGTTGTGCTTAACTTTTGCACAGGTGTATATATATAATATACAATAATACCCAGCCAATAGGTATATTTGTGGCATCTAAGACTAATAGGTGAAGCTATGGTCCTCCAAATCACACAAAAATCCTTTTTCACCACAATAAAATATATTACTCCTACATAAATGCCTAATGGACCTTTCCAAGTTTAGCTATGCCCCCTCCCATCTCTTGCTCAGCTCCACCCACATCACTCCCTGACTATCAATTTTCAGAAAACTGTACAGGTAAGATGTTGAATATTTTGAAACTAATTTGACTGGGTTCTGTTGCTGCCATAGACTGAGTTTCAAAATATTCAACAGCATGTTTATTAAATAGCAAAAACATACAATTCGTACAACGTGTCGAACTATTAAGCATTTAAGACTGGCTATATTGAGTCATTCATGCCATCATGATTATGACGTCATCCTACACGTCACTTAGTTGATTATGACGTCATATGATCTATGGATACACTTGGACTGATGTCCATTGGTAATATTAAGTTAGCTGCACAGACTGTCAGTAGAATGACCCGTCTCTATACCTCTAAATTCAATGTTTATCATCCAATATGAGATAATCATGCTCAAATCCATATAACTTCCTTCAACAGAGAGAATATTATCTCAATATATACAATGGTAACTGTCACAATCGTCTCTTAACCCTTTAAAAATTCAATTTTCTCATAGAAAATGTCCATTTGCAGGCCATGAGAAGAATATTTTTGGAAATTTACCCCTGAAATGACTGGCTTGGTTATGGAGTCAGTCATTCCAATGGTCAATTTTCAAAAATAGTCTTCTCTTGGTCTGGAAATGAACATTTCTCAAGACCACTGCAGAAGCCGTTTTTTCCTGATATGGGTGTTAATGGGTTAACCCATTAATGTGTTAAAAAGATTTTGCTTTGTAATTGTCCATATACAGGCCAAGAGAAGACTATTTTTCAAAATTTACCACTAGCATGAGTGGCTCGTTTATTAAGCCAGTCATTCCAGTAGTAAACTTTAAAAAATTGTCTTCTTTTGGCATGCAAATGAACATTTCCCAAGAACACTGCAGACAATGATTGTAGCCGGCAGACAATGATTTTAGCCTGCAGACAATGATTTTAGCTGGCAGACAATGATTTTAGCTGGCAGACAATGATTTTAGCCGGCAGACAATGATTTTAGCCGGCAGACAATGATTTTAGCTGGCAGACAATGATTTTAGACTGCAGACAATTATTTTAGCCGGCAGACCATGATTTTAGCCGGCAGACAATGATTTTAGCCGGCAGACAATGATTTTAGCCGGCAGACAATGATTTTAGCCGGCAGACAATGATTTTAGCTGGCAGACAATGATTTTATCCGCCAGACAATGATTTTAGCCGCCAGACAATGATTTTAGCCGGCAGACAATTATTTTAGCCGGCAGACAATGATTTTAGCCGGCAGACAATGATTTTAGCCGGCAGACAATGATTTTAGCCGGCAGACAATGATTTTAGCCGCCAGACAATGATTTTAGCCGCCAGACAATGATTTTAGCCGGCTGGACCATTAAAGTCTTAAACTTACGTCTCTATCTGTAACTTTTTATTAAACCAATATCTCTCACTATCTATATTTCATTGTAATTTGTCTCTCCGGAGACTCGCTACCATGGGCATAATCCACAAAAATCTGGAATGATCAAGCATCCAGTTCTGTATCACATCTGGCTGATGGGACATTGACTTATTGTTCTATTTGAGATTTAGTGTATTGATCAGCTGGACGAGGAAGTTGATTGTTTGTACTACTTGTTGCATGAGATTTGTTCTCTTGCTACTTACTTTCCCTATCCCTCCACTCGATTGTGTTCCTATTAATTGTGTTTGCGTGATTAATTGTATAGCTATGATAGACCTACATTAGCTAGGGAATATAGTTAGGATCTTTATGTATGATTACTGTATTCTGCGGCTGTAGTAGTAGTTATGATCTTTGGACTGTGCATTATTGGAGGCGCGGTTTGACAGCTAATTCTTAACCCTTTAACCCTCATATCAGCCATAAATGGCTTATGGAATCGTCTTGAGAAATGTCCATTTGCAGACCATGAGAAAACTATTTTTGAAAATTTACCACTGGAATGACTGGCTTGATAAATGAGCCAGTCATTCGAGTTGTACATTTTCAAAAATGGTCTTCTTTTGGTCTGTAAATGGACATTTTCTATGAGAAAATTTAAATTTTCTTCAACAAATTCGAGGCTTAAAGGGTTAATGGCCATACCAACCAAACCCGGGTTCGGCAATGGTCTTGAGAAATGCCCATTCATAGGGCAAGAGAAGACTATTTTTAGCTTACCTTGCTAGAAAGGGCATGTTAGCTTATGCCACTCAGTGACCATCTGTCGTCCATGTGTCCGATGCCCATCCATCCTCTGTCAACTTCTCCTTTAAACAACTTCTCGAGAACCACCGGGAGGATCTCAATCAAATTTGGCAGGATACATCCTTCCGCCATACAGATGCCAGGCCATTGGAGGTAGGCCTGTGGATGAAACCTCTCAAAATCAACTGTGATCAAAGATCTATTATAACCACCAAGCACAACTGCTGATGACCTTTGATATTGAGTTATAATAATATGACTATTGAGCACAGATCTTATACTGATTGTGTGGTCCTTGTCTCATTATTGTGGTAAGGTATTATGTGCCTTTCAGAACATGTTGTTATTAATGGACATTTAACCTTCAAACGACTGGCTTTTTGCAGACGCCATATTCCAGGTGTTATATCTTTGGACCTTTAAAATGATTGACTGGAAGTTGTTGATTGATGAGCCACCAACAACTTTCAGTCAAATTGTTTTTAAAATATTCAGATATTCAGAAAGTCAAGAGATTTTGCTTATTGAAATTATTCTCTGGTGGCTTAAATGCAACTACCTGGAGAACTAAATTTCTAGTTGTCACTACATGCAATTTGGGTCTACCTGTAGTGAGAAACGGTAAGTAAGAACATGTATACAGAAGAATTAGATATGTAGAACTGTGTCTTAAAATGTTTGGCGGGAATATCTTTGGGACTTATGATGATTCAAATTGTAGCGAAATTGGCTGTGCCAATCTAATAATAATTCCTGAACATAAATATATACAAAGTCATAAATAGATCCTTCAGCAATTATGTGTAATCACCTGGTTATAATGAGCATCCCTCTAGCGAGCCATCAGTACTTCTGCTTTAGTAGAAACTTCACTCAAATCTTATATAATTTAACTTAAAAATATCTTGGGCCACTGTAAAGATTTTTGCAGTGCAAGTGTAATTTTCATTCCTGAAAATGAAGCCACCAAAATGAGTAATTATATCCTCAGGCGAGTCCAATAGTTGTGGGCCACAAAATGTGCTAGTGGTACTCCTCTTGTGAATTGGCATAAGTTTTACTGATTTATCAGAGGGCTCCTGGAAATTAAAAATACTATAGATGTGAAACCACTAGGCTGATTTTAGAAATATTTGATGCCTGATGTAACTATCATTTCCAAATATAATTATTGAAAAAATACTAATAATGACCATTGCAACTATGAGATATTGCTTGCTGACAACAGGGTATCAGCTATAGCCCCATTGGCTAACTTAAAGCAATATATGGTGTGTGCGTGTGTGTGTGTGTGCATGCGTGCGTGCGTGCATGTCTGCACGTGCATGTGTGTGTGTGTTCATGTCTGCTCCTGAATGCATGTGTGCAGGATGGTGGGAAGACATGCATGCGTATGTACTTGCATGCGTGTGTACATGCATGCGTGCATCCAGAGCTGTATCTGGCTCAAATTTTGACACAACAAATGATCTTACGATAGACTAGTATTTCCAGACTTTGGCTGTGATCCGGCTTAAGGAACCCGGACACAGATCAGTTCAAATTATAAATCTATGGATATCTGAGAAACTGTTCGTACAATTTGAGTCAAATTTTAATATAAGTAAATGTATGACTACACTATGATACCACAACATTGTGTGTGATCCAGCTGCAATCTCTGGTTGCTCTTATTCATAATTTCATAATCCTATCAGGCATGCAACTAATGAATGAAGTGAATGATTTATTTATTTACACTCAGATCATAATAGTCTCACCTGGCCCGAAGTGAGCTTATGCCATGGCAGCCATCCGTCCATCTGTCAAATCGCATGTCCTCATTTATGCTTTGACCGATTTCAATCAAATTTGCCTGGAAGGGCCCTATGGTGGGAGGCTTCAGGACTTCTATTCAGAATTTTAATTGGTCAGTTTGTCTGGTGGGCATCTGGGATTTTCCAAAAAATTTCCTGAAATCTTGAAACGCTACTCCTCCAATATAAATGGCCCGACTTCACCGAAACTTGGGTGGACTAAGCTTCAACACTTTTAACGAGAATTCTGATTAGTCAATATTTCCGCTAGTCATCTTGGATATTCTGAAAATTTCTGGAAATCAGTTAAAAACATACTCCTCATTAACCACCTGACAGATTTTAAGCAAACTCAGTTGGGAGGACCCTAGAGTGGTATGCTTCAGTATCCTTATGCAGAATTTTGATTGGTCAAATTTTTGGGCAGCCATCTTGAATTTTCTGAAAAATGGAGGGAAATTGTTTAAAATGCTACTCCTCATTAACTGCTTGGGAAATTTTAACCATACTTGGCTGAAGGATACTGGACCGGTAGGTTTCAGAATTCTTATACAGAATTGTGATCGGTCAATTTTTCCGGCGCCCATCTTGGATTTTCCGACCCTATGGTGGTATGCTTCAGAACCGATATACAGATTTGTATTGGTCAATTTTTCTAGTGACATTCCCATCTTGGATTTTCTGAAAATTATGGGAAATCAGTTAAAAAGCTACCGTAAAATGCTCATTAGTAACCGCGGCTTCTAATAAGACAAGGGCTGTAAATTATTTAAACCCAAACCTCTGAGAAGGGTAGGGGGCAGCGACTTCTATTAGGTAAGAAAAAACTGATGCAAAAAATAGCATCAAAATTAACACATTTTCACGCTAGAAAATCTTACCATCATATGCCTATGATTAATGTATACCTTATGTGCATCATCGCAGGATTAATTGGGACCACCTAAATATTGTGCATACTTTAATAAACATTGTTTATTTCACCAAAATGAATCCAAAAAATGGAAATCATGTGATTTATCGAGCTTCCACCTATTGTCTCCCTTTGTGGGATGAGTTTAGGTCATTACTCGAGTAGCGCGAAGACGCTAATATTAGTACTCAGGTAGAGACTTGCTCAATCCACATATATATGATGGGAGCTTCGAGTATCCATGAGAGTGAGGGCGTAAACTCGTCTTATTGCGGAAGCTGATTAATACTTGGTAGAATCGTCTGCATTTTACGGACCTAATATACTGGACTCTGGAACATGGAATGTACTATATATATATAATCATTATGTGATTGTAACTGAGTATTATACATTCAATTTGATCCACATATTTGGTACCCATTAAAACAACTTTTTTCCGGTTGATAGTTGTATCATACAAGGAAGTGACGTAATTTGAATGGTATTTCCGCGAACTTATTGCAAAATTTTGTTTCAAATTTTGTTTTATTTAACATTTATAAGTTATTTAACTCACAAATTTTTTTTTCATTTACACAAACTGCTGAAATTTGGATGCAACTTCTATTAGATACATTTGCTGTTTTAAAACTGCTAAGAACTTAGGATGGCTCAGCCGCGAAAACTGGCACGCGACTTCAATTAAGGATGTCGTTATTGTTTGGCAGTATACGGTACTCCTCATTAACTGCTTGGTCAATTTTAAACTGAACTCACCTGGAAGGACCCTACCTTGGTACACTTAAGAATTGGTATACAAAATTTGACTGCATCATTCTTTTTTAGCTCACTTGGTGGCCAAGGTGAGCTTATGCCATGGCGACCGTCCGTCGTCCGTCAACTTTTCCTTTAAATGATTTCTCAAGAACCACTGGGCCAATTTCAATTATATTAGGCAGGAAGCATCCTTGTGGCATAGAAATTCAAGTTTGTTCAAATGAACCTGATCGTCCAATTGGGCCGGCGGCCATCTTGGATTTTGTCTGATTTTTAGAAACGTCTAAGAATCATCTCCGAAACCGCTTGGAGGATTGATGAAACCTCATGAAATATGATTTTGTAACAACAAAAATACTAAGCCACTCAATTCACGGTTTGCTATAAGTCACCTGACCTAGATATCTCAGAAAGTTTTATCCTATTCATTCCCATGGTGTGTGGGTTCCCTAGTAAATAAGGTTAGCAGAGATACATCCCTCCATTGGGTAGTCTTGATAGTATCTCTTTAACTCTAAAGCAATCATTGCTCTATGGAACCTTTTATTTAATATCTTGCAAAAATCACATTGCGTTGCTATGGGCTATCCTCTTTAGTGCGTCGTAAATTGGCAAATGTCGGACGATCTTGAAATGCCCGGATGTTCAAAATTACCATACTGATTTGAATCCTCATAATCACATAACCCTCTTTTGTTAGATAGGCTGTTAAGCCTGTCTCAGATTATCGGGTTCACTTGATTTGTAAATCTAGTGGGAAAATTTATCATATACATGACTGGTTATATTGTAATGTAAGTGACCAACATATAATGATCAAAAGCGATGTTCGAGAAAAATTGCTTGAACGACCAATAATTAAACTGGGTAGCCCGCTTCTATTGTTAGGGAGCCAGCCAGTGACAAAGTAAATCTCCATTTGGAGGCGCTGACGAGAAGCATAGATCGCATTGCCAAATTTTCCATTCCAGGATAACTATATCTGAGTACTCGCTCAAGATACTTCATGAAAATTTGCTTCAACCTGATCTGATCAGATAAAATCACATGATTATCACGTGATTTTGATTTTTATATTTTAAAGATGACATTTATGTCACGTTACAATTAGTTTTGATGGAATAAACAATCTTTATTAAAGGATACGCAATATTTAGACTGTTCAATTTAATAATTTCACTTCTGCGAATGATGTTTTGAGGTACACATTAAGCATAGCTAGCTGTGAGGTGACAAGATTTGTGCAGGGGATTTTTCGTGGTATCTTCAGACGTTAAGATATGTTGAAAAATTCAGAGGAAAACAACGTGACTAAGTTTTATCCTTGTATATAGTGCGCACACATTTTTTAGAACATGTAAATTGAGCATAAATGTGTGGCCTATTTATGGGTTTATAAGTAAATACGCCACTCCCATCTTTGCTGGTACGCATTTCGATTCAACTTATTTCAGTTGCAACTTATGACTAATAACTTCGAGAGTTAAATGGTTAATATTTTGATAGTAAACACTACAAACATTGATGACCAAGTTTTACTATATCAGAGATGTGTGTCGATCTTAGTGTTTTAGTAGCAAGCATAGCCTTTGGATCAGGAAAGTTCTTGACTATCAGACCCTTTTATTAGCCCTAAGATGAGTTTTTCCTACTTAATGTATAATCTAATCTCTCACCATTTAGGAAATTCTTTCTGTGGGTACTTAACTCGGGCGAAATTGGATATATAGAGCACGTACCCATGCTATGATGGATCATTCTATCAGGTCTCAATCGATTAATTGTTATAGTCAAATATAACATTCTGCTTGCAAATGGACTATTACCGGTACTAGTGGAAATCATCTGAAAGTCTACCTGAATAGGGGGAGAACTAACCCGTTAGAAAAAATTTCTCTCTAAGGGGTGTGCAAACTGTGAAATGTTTTGTCTGAACATGTTGTTTCCACACCAACTCTTAAAACATTTGAAAATTGTTTAGATAGGCTTTGGCATAGTCAAGAGGCAATGCATGACTACACCTTACACGCAGCACGTGACCAGAAGTGACGGCACAGGCATTGAGATAAATGAAGGAGAGATGATGGCCTAATTGTCCTGTGCTCAGTATTATTACCTAGATTATAACTCTCAATTTTTATGGTATAGCAACTGATTATAATTAAACTTCTGTTGTTTTGCTGGTATTATTTATGTTTCTAAATCATGTTTGACAATTTAAATGGCCTATTTCAGGAGCTCTTATTTTTAAATCTTTAATTCTTTATTAGTTGTTCTTAGTGCAATGGCTGAACCATCCAATTATCCTTATCCTTCGAAACCTTGTGTACACCCAACTCTTTGCATTTATATTCTAGGAATAATTTAATTTTTTTCTTTTGATCCTAGCAATTCTTTTGTCATTTTGATTTCACCAGATTTCGTTTTGCTCCTGAATCTTCTCCTGTATTATTCTCTTCCTATCAGCCTCCATCTTTCGACCAGTTCTCTCAAAGAATTGGAATCAATCGTCTTTCGATTCTCCTAATATCAATCTGCAAATCAGTGCATTAGTCTTTAGTATTTTAATTGTGAATAGTGGTTTGCTATCTTTTAGTATCATATCTGGCCTGATTTATTTTTCACATAGTTTTTCAGTCTTTCTTTTCTATCAGTAGGATCCCTCGCCATGATGAAGCATATTTATGGACGAATGTAAGCTTGTCACAATAATAAAGTTAGTCTACATAAGGTACCTCCTCTAATCTTTTTTGTCTTATCAAGATTTACACCGCTCCTTTCTCGAGTTCAGTAGAAATTTTGATCTTTTTATTTGTCTAGTGATATGTCTGTTTCTGTTATTTTCATATGGAGCTGTTTTCTCTGCCTTATCTATTCAAGCCTATTTTTATTCTTCTAAATCCTAACTTTCCCAGGCATTATTAAAACAAATTCATCAAGGGGGCCTAACCAAGATGATTGGGTCATTGCCTTCTCATGGATTGTGGCATAGTTTTTTCCTTTCACCCTTCTGTGTAGTTTCAGTCCTTTGTCCTTATCCATCATTGATCTCATCACAGGTTTGTTGGACTTCTTTCATGTTTAATTTTCTGATAGAAATATTAACAATTGGGCTCATATCATACTAGCTTTGTTTTAAAATTAGATTTGTAAAATAAGATTCTGCAGGTTTATTCTGGACATAGCGGTCATGCTTAAGTGCTTCTATATAATCTCTACTCTATCAGGGGTGGGGATGGGTATAGCTAGCCTCATGCATGTCTTAGGTAGCAGATTTCCTACATATAAGGTACAATCAACTTAGTCATTGAATCCCCCTTTTTTCTATCAAACCATGTTGGTCTCCTTTGACATTAGTCCTGCTTCTGTTCCTGATCAATAATTTTCTGCTCTTTTCAAGTAGGATACAGTGGAGGAATAGAAGAATCCAAAGATTTTAAGGATTATGAGGTGCTGGCAGATCATCTTTTATAGGGTCTCGGCTCTTATCTTCAACTCATATATTTATCCTTTCTGACAACTTCCAAAAAAGGTACACTTCATGTCCTTATGATTTAATACTAATTCTGTTGTATATTTAGGAATTATTTTTACTGGAACCCATGGCTGCTTAATTGCTGTTTGTGACAAAAATGATGTAGTCAAATCGTTTTATAATATTCAACTCTTTTCCTGATATGTTGTCTCAGAAATGGAGTTCATCGATGAAAGGAATAATATGGACATGGAGTCATTTTGACCAGTCATCACTGGTCTCGTTAAGGATAAGGGACAGTGTTTTCTGATAATTCCATACATACAGAATTGATCCTAACTGGATCTGGGTTCTTTTAATTACACCATGGCCAGTCTGGGATTCCTCTGGCTTGGAAGGTTCCTTAATTGTGTTAAAATTTGGGCCAAATGGAGTCAGTTTTGGGTAAGAAGGCCAAGTCTGGTAATTCAGAACTTTGTCCTTCACCCCGACCGCATACACTACATTTTCATTCGATGGGTGTCATCAGTACCAATTCACCAGTTTATCCATCTGCAGGTCCTTTTTGATGTCTTGTTCTTAAGTGTTTGGGGGAGAGGATCACTATAGAATTTCCTCTCGTTCTTGTGTCTATGGAATCAGATAAAGTAGTCTTATTCCTTCTTCAATACTCTGGAATATCGGAGAATGAAGAGATATTGTCTCTTTCACAAGCCACCTATCTGCTCATGCAGTCATTACTTTCATCAACAAGCAGAGCAGTTGAGGTTATCATATTTTGTCTGGAGTCTTGCTCCACCTCATGTAGTGGAGATGTCAGGAAATCTTTCAGCATCTCACATTCCAGGTAGAATGATTTTCCTTGTAGCTCATTTATTACATCCCATTAAGTTTCTAGTTAGTATAGTGTCCAGATCTTGATGTTCATATTCTTCCTCCAGGCTAGTCTCTGGCGATAGATGCTCTGGCTCAGTCATAGACTTCACATTTTGTTTAAATATCTTCAATTTAATTTTCTAGTGCCAATTGTCTTTAAGAACTTTTGTCAGCGGTTTCTAGTGCAATTGTCTTTACAAACTTTTGTCAGCAGAATGTATTAGCCCTTTAATCACTCCTGCTTGGCCCAATGAAAGTTATTCAGTGGATCTCATAGTCCTCTTTGTGGAGTCTTCCCAATTTTGCGGATTTTCTATCTCGTTTAACAGCAGCTTTCATTTCATCATTCCACAAATCTTCAATATGTATATATGGTATTTACCAAGAGACCTGTTTTTCAGAAATTGATTTCTTTGTTTGAACTTTAGTATTCTTAATCAATTCAAACTGTCAGTTACAGGAGAATTTACCAGAGTATATTTACGGTTTTCAAATAGTTGTAAGAACAACACATTATCACTCCCGATTCTGCATCCCATCATCAAGTCATAGATTCATGGGACATTTTTTGATGACTTAAATCTCTGTATGCTGGGGTGGTGTTATCGTTTTCACTGACATATATCCTTCTTTATTTTGTAGAAGCCGGTTTGAGAGTTATTAAGTATTTACATCATTTATCCATGGTATAGGTATTTTTAGGGTATAGCGCAAAGACAAATACCTATAATAAATTCCTCTATTAACTCATGTCTTGGGCCCATCTGTTTAATTGTATAGCTCTGAAATCATTCTTTTTCTACTAGCTGCCGCATTTGTTAGATGGCATTCTGATATTCATATTCTTTTTGTGAATGATTTTTTCTAGGTGGTAGGAGATCTGGCTTCATTCTTTGCCCTTGAAGAGATCTTATATATATAAAACCTAATTAATTGTTTTCAATCCTTTCCGAAAACTATACCCAATTTAAAAGATCTTTTTGAAACACCATTCTGATTACTTATGCAAATTTGTTTAGTAAGCGTGCATCTCATCAACTGGATTACAGACACCATTAATTGACACTAGAATGTATCTCCAGGAGACACTCAGTAAGTGTTAAGGCTCACAATGTTCATGGTATGGCCTTCTCCTTCACATTCTATGCAGATCTACGTTTCAGATTACTTATGCAAATTTGTTTATTAAGCGCGCATCTCATCAACTGAATTACAGACACCATTAATTGACACTACAATGTATCTCCATGAGACACTCAGCAAGTGTTAAGGCACACAATGTTCGTGGTATGGCCTTCGCATTCTATGCAGATCTGTCAGTGGACGACATTATGTAAGTTGCAGTATAAATGTCAGATTCTACATTATTTTCATCTGAAAGATCAGATTCAATTCACAATCAGACATTTCTAGTTTTGCCACTCAAACCTAGGCTCAATTGCCTAGAGTATTTAGTCAGCCTTCTTCTTCACCATCTCACGTCTGTTTTTAAATTCTCTTTGCGGAGATTTTCTAATTATCATTATCTTAGTGCATTTTATTTAGAACATTTGTTTGTTCATGCTCTCTCAGCACTTCAGCGATTTAGTTGGTTTTAGTATTTTTTGTGATTAACCTTTCATTCCTGATTTGCAATTTACCAACCCACCTAGTATTTGGGCTCTGACCAATTCTATGTTTTAGCAAACAGTGAATTGAGTGGCTTAATATTTTTGTTGTGTTACAAAATGACCCAGACATATATACTGGTCTGGTGTTTTGTTACCTTACTAAAATACTTACCACTCAATTCAGTGGCCCACCTCGGCCACCCCGCATCATTAAATTGCAAATCATTATTAAAAATTGCATAGTAGCATACGTGCGCATGCTCACGGACTCGCTTATGTTCTCTATAGGAATAGAGGAACCGGTTCCCTAGAGCAATGACTGCTTTAGAGTTAAAGAGATACTATCAAGACTACCCAATGGAGGGATGTATCTCTGCTAACCTTGTTTACTAGGGTAGCCACACACCATGGGAATGAATAGGTTAATATTTTCTGAGATATCTAAGTCACGTGACTTATAGCAAACAGTGAATTGAGTGGTAACTATTTTAGTAAGCTAACAAAATGCCAGACTAGTATATACGTCATGGTCGTTTAGGGCAAGTGCTGAACCAAGTTTGTTCAAGGGAACTTGATTGGTCAAATGGTTCAGCGGCCATCTTGGTTGACCTAGTTATAGTCAAAATGACTTCTCCAGAACCGCTGAAGGGATCGGGCCGAAATTGGCAGATGTGATTATGGCCTAAGGGCCATTAAAGTTTGTTCAAGAGATGGCCACCGTGAGCCAATCAAAATATAGCATGTTTTACGACCATATTGGATTTTTTTATTTGATGGATTTTGAGGCCCAAATTGGTTTTGTATGTGTTTTGGGGTATTCTGAGATCAGATTTGAAATCTTCAAAATTGTCGGATAAATGGTTTAGCAGCCATCTTGGATCATTTTCCCGCCAAAAGCTTCCATACTAAACAATGGGAAATTTTTAATGTTTTCTGCAGAACTACCTGGCCGATTTCAATTATATTTGGCAGGAAGAATCCTTAGTGTGTAGAGATTCAAGTTTGTTCAAACAAAGCCAATCGGCCAATTGGGCCGGTGGCCATCTTGGATTTAGGCCAATTTTTAGAAACGTCTATAAAAATCTCTGAAGCTGCTTATGGGATTGATGCATACCTGATGAAATATGATTTAGGGCAAGAGCTGAATCAAGTTTGTTCATGGGAACTTGATTGGTCAGATGGTTTGTCAGTGAATTGTGTGATAAGTATTGTAGTAAGCTAACAAAATGCCATACCAGTATATATGTCTGGGTCATTTAGGGCAAGTGCTGAACCAAGTTTGTTCAAGGGAACTTGATAGGTCAAATGGTTTGGCGGCCATCTTGGTTGACCTAGTTGTAGCGAAAACGACTTCTTCTCCAGAACCGCTGAAGGGATCGGGCTGAAATTTGGCAGATATGATTAGGGCCTAAGGGCCATTGAAGTTTGTTCAAGGGAAGCTGATCTATCAAAAAACTTGGACACCATGGGCCAATCAAAATATAGCATGTTTGGTGTCCATATTTGATTTTTTTTTATTTGATGGATTTTGAGGACGAAATTGGTTTTATATGTGTTTTTGGGTATTCTGATCTCAAATTTGCAATTTTCAAATCTGTCAGATAAATGGTTTGGTGGCCATCTTGTTGTTAAAGCGCATTCTAGTTGAAATGCCTATGGTCCAGGTGAGTGATACACGCCCTTTGGGCCTCTTGTTTTAGTAGCCATCTTGGATTTTCCAAAAAAATGGCCGGAAATCGTTTACAATGCACTCCTCCTTAACCGCTTGTTCCAGCGACTGTCTCGTTCGCGGAACTGACATCTCAGTTATTGCTGTACGGAGCAGGCTGAAACTCATTACATTAATTTCATTGATACCTAAGGGTGATTAAAATCTGTTCAAGAGAATTTGTTCCTTGATACAATATAGTTGTCATGGACCAATTCAAATCTAATCTTCAATCTGATCTCCATCATTAATTTCCCACTAAATATCATTTCTACTGAATTCCAATTTTGGATTTTATGCCTTGTTGCGGCTGAATTTAAAGTATTATGTCGGCTTAAAAGCATTTAGATCAAATGCTAATGGTCCAGGTGAGTGCTAAAGCCCTTGGGCCTCTTGTATAGTGATGTGTGGAGATATTATGTAACCAATGTGTAAGGCCCTAATCACTTAATCATGGGCTTGTGCTAAGTGCGACCGGCACATTCAGCAGCACTGTTAAAGCATGAGTTACACGATCAGGTAGATTGTACATTGTTGTATGATGTACTAATGCTTATGGGTAGTACGACAAATTGTACAATCTATCTGATCCTGTGACTTGAGCATAAATGGTTTTAAAAGTACCTTTTATAGTGTCTACTGGGAACTGTTTAACCTTTCTTACTACAGATAACTACTAGTCTAATCTGTGTTATGGCATCTGATCTTTGAGTTGATTTCATGATCAAAACATCATGGATCAGATAAAATATGTAAATATGCAGTCGGAACAAGACAGCTAACATTCTGCTAACAATAGAGCCACCTGATGACTCTATTCAGGCAGTTGACAAGGATGAAATGTTTGAGTTCACAAATTTATCAAGTGGTTTATTATTAAGCGTGAGCACGACTGTGATTAAGCTATTAACACCTTATGCAATCACTATTGATTAGTTGTGTGCCTGGTAGGGGTATGACAATATTTGTTATTAGTCTGTAAACGGTAAAACAGGATTTTGCTGGCCAGCTATATGTAAAGATAAAAACATGTTTTTGCTAGCGATGGCGAGGTCTCTCCACAGGCTGTTGCTCATGTTTTCTCATGGATATTATTAATAATTGGTTATATTTTAAATTAATTTTCCGTTTCAATTTTCTGTCGCCCATTAGTATTTTAGTTGTATTGTTTTTAGTTTGAGCTATTCTTCCAGTTAAACAAATAAAATCTGGATTTTCAGTGGATGATGGAGGTCAGTATATTAGCGTCATGTTTCACATCAAGAGTATACTTACCTCCCTAATACTTTTGATATTGCTAAATATCGGCTTTCACTCAATAAACACTCAGATTAAAACAGTTAGGTGCCCCTACTGGGCAGGGAGTCAGAGCGTAGTCTGGCGGATGCCAGCCCCACCACCGCGCATGCGCAGACTAGCACTTCCTCTTTGCTAATTTATTGGCAGAGAGTCTACACATGTTTTTGTGCTAGAGCTTTTCTTTACTCAATTCATAGTCTTTTTGTGTGAATTTGGAAGTGATTATCCCTGATAAAGATGGCAGAAAGGAGGACTTCGCCAGAGGAGGGCCCAGGACCTTTAAATCAGGTGACTTCTAGTAAAATTAGCGAGTTTTTCTCCCGCTGTAATGTGTTTCCAGGACTCGCGTTTACCGTGATAAGCGCCTTGTTTAGTTGGTTTATTTCAACTAGGTGCTATATAATACTAATCTCTCTTTGTGTTTATGTCCACAGGTCTGTGTGACAATATGTAATGGACATCACATCAGCAGAGGGTTTGTTTCTCTCCACCATGGTTCCATTTCCTACTAATACTGTTAGGTTATCTAACCAAAAATTTTATGTCCAGTGAGTCGGAGGCCTAGTATAAAGGTCTTCTCACTTTGCCCTCTTGATCCAATTCCTTCTTCTATAGGTGGAGAGAGTTAAGAGGCGTTCAGTTGGTGGAGTGCTCCAGTTCATCACGTTGGATGGTTTGTCTATACAAAGTGTCAGGTATCTAATTATTGATATGAGGTGATGTTAATTATTTAGAGAGGAAAGGGAGATAATTAACAGTATTTGCCATTGTTATCAGTATATATCTGATGGTTGTGTAGTCGAAATGTCCATTCTGCACATGTTCTGGTTAGAGATACAATTCGTCCTTGCACTTGGATGTTTGTTGGGGATCGATTTTTTCCTGTCATAGGATTAATGACGTCATAATCAGCCTTGCTCTTTATTAACAATTAAAGTTTGTCCAAAGCTGGTTTTCTGATGAATATTGATCTTTATGATCATTTCCTTCTCTTGAGTTGGTGAGTTTCTGAGCTTAACTAGATTGCTCATACTCCTCGTCCTTTGCCCTGTTTCAGAGGACAAGTTTGTGCCTCATCTCTGTTATCAGTGTAGCCCCTGTGGTCCCTTGCTTAGTTGCGAGATATGTAAGCACTGGGGGGGGGGGGGCGAGCTAATGTCCGAATTCTTGTGCTTGCAGGCGAAGGACAAGGTGGTGGAGGAGGAGAAGAAGAAGCAGAAAAGAGAGGGTGTGAGTAAGAAGGGTAAGAGGAAGGCCTCGTCCGTGGTGGACATGGAGGCCTTCCGGACCGAGATGTTGGGAGAGATGAGGAGGACAATATAGGAGTTGGTTCCAGAGTTGCTTCGTGGCATGCTTCCTGGACCAAATCCTTTGCTGTCCTCATCATCTGCTTCGGAGCAGGTAATCCCCACCTCTGAATCACCTTTCCTTAGTACGCTTCCGTTGTTCGAAGATTCAGAGGTGGCCCCATTAGAGGGGGCATTCCACGACCCTGGCAGCAGGCTTAGTGCCGCGCCGAGGGGCCATGGACGGTTGTCGCTGAAACCCGCGGGCTGCTTATCAGTCCAGGGGTATCCGCACGCCCGGGTGCCAGTACCTCCTATGGCACCTTCCCTGGCCAGTCCGGGTTAGCTCTCTTTGCTGACCCGGAGTCTAATCTGTCTGGCCAGGAGGATGAGGATTACCTGTTGGGGTCGCCGTCTGAGGACGTGGCCATGGATTATGACGTCTCTGCACCCCTCGCGGGGAATACAGGCGACTTATTCCACGGTTCTACTCACGCAGGGGTAGAATCCACGGTTCAGACGGTGGCCCTGGGCGCTGAGGGCCAGCGTTACCGCATACCTCGGCTTGCCGAGAGTGTCGCTGGTGCTGGCCGGGGCCGTGGTGGGGCTGTATGTGCCCCGCGCTCTACCACGGCGCCTGCTCCTGGTCAAGCCAGTGAGATTAGCATGCCAGTGTTGTCAGGCCCGCATGCTCTCCCTGGCTTGCCAGGGGTATCAGCGTATCCGCCGCTCAGGAGGAAGACGAAGGCCCTCGTCTTGTAGAGCGCTCGCAGCTAGCCACGGAGGAGGATTGGTCTGACGCTTGCCAGTGTTTGGTGAGTGTTAGACCAGATCTGCCCGTGGAGCAGTCGGCTAGCCAGCGTGACCACAGGCCGTGGTTAGCTGGTAAGCCTACTGCTAACGCTATGCCTTCTCTGCCGCTGGCAGAGCATGTTGTTGACATGTTCGAGGCGGCGGAGACGTCCATTAAGTCGAGTGGACGTCTCGCGAAGGCCCCGCGCGAGGTGGCCAGGCGTTGCCGCATCGTGCCCCTGGATTACCAGTGGTACGGTGTGGTACCTAAGCCGAGCGTGGATAACCGCGCGGCTTTGGGTGAGGATGCGCGGCCAGGCTCCCGTTCTGACACGGGAGTCTTGTGTTCGAACGCGTTGCATTCAGCAAATACCGCGTTGCGTGATGCGGAGGAGAGTGGGAGGGCTTCGATTGCCGCTCTGTCCCACGTCTCCCAGCTGTTACAAAGGGTAGTAACAGCATCCGCATCACGCCAGCCAAGTCCGGTCACAGTCCAGCGAGCCATCCAGGATGGTATCAACCTGGCTCTGGACTGTATGACTCGGGCGGTGACCAGGAGTGTCCGGGCAAGGCACACATTTGCCTTGGACAATCTGTGCCCGTCCCAGGACCTGGACAATAGGCTACTGCGTACGCCTATGACAGGTCCTGGTCTCTTTGGAGGTGAGGGATGTAGGCACCTCCAGGAGACGGTTACTCTGGTAAATAACCAGAGGGCGCTGCGCGAGCAGTTTGAGGTGCTTCGTCGTACTAACGTTCGCGCGGCACCCCCTGCGTATCGTCCCCTGCAGGCTCGAGGTGGGGGTGGCCAGGTCAGAGGCCAACCACCATCGCAGCGTCGGCCTCGGCCACGTGCGATTCGGCCAGCAGCGAGGGGGTCGCAGGCTCCTCAGGCGCAGTCAGCCAGGCAGCCGCCTGCGCACCGAGGTGCGCGCGGTGCTGGTCGTGGCGCGCGAGGATCTGGGCGTGGTAATCGTTCCTGATGGGACGGTTACCGCGGTGAGAACCGCTCCGGTGTTTCTGGCAAAGGAGACAGTGCCGCTCTTGCACTCCTTATGTCCACCTCTATCCCTAGGTGGACCGGTGGGAGGCCGGCTAGCCGACCACATGCAAGAGTGGGAACGGTTAACTCAGGACCATTTAGTCTTGCGATGGCTTTCAGTCGGGTATCATCCCGATTGGATGACAGGCCCGCCATCGCGACTGTCTCTAGTGCCGATCTGGACTCCAAATCCGAGAGATCCAGAGCAAGGGTTGTGTATCGAGGAGGAAATAAATTCCCTCATACAAAAAGGAGCTATTCAGCCGGCACAAAGGTGTCCGGCCTTCTATTCAACCCTGTTCTTAGTAACAAAAAACACCGGAGGGTGGAGACCAATTCTCAACCTCAAGCCATTGAACAAGTTCATAGAGACATCCAGTTTCAAGATGGAGACAGTGCGCTCGGTGTTGGCGGGGTTAGAGAGGGGAATGTGGACAGCGTCGATAGATTTGAAGGACGCTTATTTCCACATCCCCATACACAGGAGTTTCCGTCGCTTCCTGAGATTTGCATTCCAGGGCAGACAGTGGGAATTCAGTGTGTTACCCTTCAGAATTTCCACGGCTCCTCGGGTTTTCACCCGTGTGGTTCTTGCGATCACCGCATACCTCCGCAGGAGAAGCATAGCAGTCCACACGTACATAGACGACTGGCTGTTGAAAGTTTATCGGCCAATCTGGAGATTGTTTTGAAGACTCTCACAGACTTGGGCTGGATGATCAATTTCCCAACATCAGAGCTGACTCCATCCCAGAAGTTTGTTTACCTGGGGATGTTCTTCGATCTAGAGACAGGATATGTTTTTCCTACTCAGGAGAGAGTTCAGAAACTCATCTCATTAATTCAGTCAGTGTGCGACAGTCGTCATGTCCTGGCACGGGTTTACTTGAGAATGCTGGGGTTGATGGTTTCATTGGAACCAGTCATTCCTCAGGCCGCCTTACGCAGGCGGCCGATCCGGTTATTTCTCATGACACAATGGACCCAGAGTACAGGTTCGCTGGACTCGAACGTGTCAGTGTTGGCGCCTCTGATTCATCACCTGCAATGGTGGTTGGACACAGAGAATCTCTTGGTGGGGGTTATGCTAACCCCTCCCCACCCTCAGGTGACTGTGTATACAGATGCATCGATGGAGGGCTGGGGAGCTTGCCTGGAAGAATCCACGATATCAGGGCTTTGGAATCTGGAACAGTCAAAGGAACATATAAATCTACTGGAGCTAAGAGCAGTAGTCCTGGGCCTGGAACATTTCTTACAGAAAGTTCAGGGCAAGATTGTTCTTATTCGTTCAGACAACTCAACAGTTGTGACTTACATAAACCGCCAGGGCGGAACGAAGTCGCCCAGTCTCTGTATGATGACATGGAGACTGCTTTGTTGGTGCCTGGATCACCAGATTACCTTGAAAGCAGTTCATATTCCGGGAAGGTTAAATCTGCTAGCAGACTCATTGAGCCGAAGGATGAGTGTTTTACCCACGGAATGGCAACTAAATCAATGTGTGGCGGATCGTCTGTTCGACCATTGGGGGAAACCCAACATCGATTTGTTCACAACGAAGAAGAATGCGAAGATGACGACGTACGTCTCTCCGATTCCGGATCCAAGCGCTTTCGCAACAGATGCGTTAGCTATCAGCTGGGGGAGAATGTATGCATACGCATTCCCTCCAGCAATCCTGATTCCAAAAATTCTTCAGAAAATCAGACAGGAGGAATGCCAAGTGCTTCTGATCGCCCCGGATTGGCCAAGCCGATCATGGTATACGGATCTGCTGGACCTTCTGGTCTGCAATCCGGTTCCTCTGCCTCTGATGGACGACATTATCTTCCAGGGCAAGGCCCTTCACAACAATCCGTCAATGTTCAGATTGACTGCGTGGATGTTGTCAAGGAATCTAGAATTAAGGAGGGCTTTTCTGAGCAAGCAGCCATGTTTATGGCCAAAGCCAGGAGGGGGTCAACCTCCAGAGCATATAATTATAAAATCAACAGATTTGCAGAATGGTGCTCAAAAAGATGTATTGATCCAATGGATTCATCTATTCAGGTAGTAGCTGATTTCCTCTGTCACCTGTATGATGCCTATAGCCTCAAGCCTAACTCTATTGCTGGTTATAAGTCAGCTTTAATGTCTGTTATTCCTTGCTGGCTAAGAGGGGAAGTGATGAAGTAAATACATTAAATGTATTAATTAAAGGCATGGGCAATCTAAGACCAAGGAATCCCCCTGTGATTCCGTCTTGGAGTTTATCGCTAGTGCTGCAAGTACTAGGTGATAAGCCTTTTGAACCACTTAGTTCCATTTCTATGAAACTATTAACACTGAAGACTGTGTTTTTAATTGCTGCGGCCTCGGCCTTATTCATGCCTTATCAGCCGAGGATGACCGTTTTGTGGTTTCAGGGGAAGGCCTTAAGCTGCTACCTAGGATTAATTTCTTGGCTAAGAATCAGTCGTTGAAATATCCAGGTCAACCTATTGTTTTGCCTGCTTTAACTAGATATGATCCTAATTCTAAAGCATGGTGTCCCGTCCGGGCGCTTCTCCGGTACAAACAACGTACATCGGAGTGGCGCACCGACCAGTCGGCGTTATGGTTGTCATATATTGAACCCCATGGCAGGGCTTCTAAGGACACCATTTCCAGGTGGATTGTAGAATGCATTCAGTTTTGTCATAAATCCGCCACCGGGAAGCAGGTTGACGTGGCCAAGGCTCACAGTGTCCGCGGCGTAGTGACATCCACTGCCCTATTTAATGGGGTCCCTGTGGATGATATTATGTCGGTGGCTCAGTGGCACTGTGAGTCAAGTTTTACAGACCATTATCTCCGTGACACCTCTAATCCTCTCGCCTTGTCGATTTTGAAAAAATAACTAGGCTTATATTTTTGATGAGGTTTCCTCATTGCTTATATATTTCACAATTAATTTATGGAAACAACCACTTTTTTGGGACTGCATCATTCTTCACCAATGGGAAGATGATGTCAGCAGCCTTTTCAACAAGGTCAGTCTTGTGCATGGGTTGTCCCTTGTTGATTGTCTTGTCACGTTACCCGTTATTAATATGATGGTGGTTTTGTGTATTTATGTGGTTCATTGTTGAGAGTATACGAAAAGGGAGTTTTTTCGTCTCTGTCCTGTAGTACATGGCACTTGTACGTAGAGAGCGTATAGGACATTGAGGTCATTCGACTCTTCCTCCCAGGAAGGAGGGGGGGGGGAGCGCATATGACATTCGGTCATCTCTCATACATCGGTGGTGTTATCCGATGGCTAATCAAATCCTGACTGTTTTTTCATACAGTTTCAGAAGTTTAAGTGCCTTAAACGCAGAAAAGCGTATAGGGATGAGCTGGTCTTTTGACCTCGCCTCCCTCCCGCCGAATTCACTGTCGAATTCTGGCAATATCAAAAGTATACTCTTAATGTGAAAAAAACGAAATCAAGGATTTCTTTTTTCACGAGAGAGTTGATACTTACCTCCCTAGATACGGACCCGGCCTCTCCACCCCACAGAGGCTCGGTCTTCAGGCTCTTAATAGTTGCATGTGTATCAGCCAATAAATTAGTCAGAGGAAGTGCTAGTCTGCGCATGCGCGGTGGTGGGGCTGGCATCCGCCAGACTACGCTCTGACTCCCTGCCCAGTAGGGGCACCTAACTGTTTTAATCTGAGTGTTTATTGAGTGAAAGCCGATATTTAGCAATATCAAAAGTATTAGGGAGGTAAGTATCAACTCTCTCGTGAAAAAAGAAATCCTTGATTTCGTTTAGTTTGTCACAGGTATTATTAACCCTTGCCACTCTCAAAATATTAAATCTTCAAATTAAATTAAAAGTTGATATTTGGTGGAATATGTTGCTGTCTCGTCCACCAAAATTGGTGAAAAATGTACACCAATTTCTTTGTTATTGACACCTTTAAAGACATAATATTGACATCAGAGTGGTAAGGGTTAATATCTTTTTATATATGTTTACGAATAAATACTGTGTTTGCACACCATATTGCTTCACAATCATCCCTGTGAATTCAAAAGAATCTAATTTCAAAGTTGAGATGTAATCTCCCAACATACTGCAAAATTTATATTTTTCTCTAGTGGTATCCTGTGATCAGTGTGTGATTACTCATGATTACCGGAACTTATATAATATGTTAATACAGTTATTAATAACAGGCGTCTGGAGGGATCCCTCCGACCCACCCTATGGCCAGGAAAGAAGAGCAAAACAAGGCTGGTTTCAGTGAGACATGTGAATAAGCCATAGATTTATTGATGCACGAAAACCCCTGGGACACAGTGTGCTCAGGTACAGAATAAACAAAGCATAATGATATATGTAACATAATAGCTATCAATCTATGACCCTCATATAAACTAAACTACATATAAGTTAATAAACTATGCATTATTGGTAAATAAACTAAAGTGCATAAAGTACATAAGTTATGCATTATCCATAAACGGGTGAGATTTTGGAAGGCCATAGCTTGATAGCTATTATGTTACATATCACAATGCTTTGTTTATTCTGTACCTGGACACACTGTGTCCCAGGGGTTTTCACGCATCAATAAATCTATGGCTTATTCACAGTTCTCGTAGGCCATAGATTGATAGCTATTATGTTACATATCACAATGCTTTGTTTATTCTGTACCTGGGCACACTGTGTCCCAGGGGTTTTCGTGCATCAATAAATCTATGGCTTATTCACATGTCTCACTAAACCCAGTCTTGCTTGCTCTTGTTTACCGACTATAGGGTTGGTCGGAAGGATCCCTCCCCACGCCTGTTATTAATATGAACTATAAATACAGTAATAAGCGATATATATATATATATATATATATATATATATATATATATATATATATATATATATATATATATATATATATATATATACAGGTAAATATCAACTTATCCGGCCTTTAACCCTCAACGTAACCCAGAACAGCTTTGCAGTGGTCATGGTAATTGTCCCTTTAACAGACCAGGAGAAGACTATTCCCAGAAACACAACACTGTAGTGACTGTCTCAGTACCCAGCCAGTCATTACAGTGGAAAGTCTAAAAAACGCCTGTTACAACAATGCCAGTCAAATTAGTTTCAAAATATTTGTAAAATGTTTATTAAATACTAAAGCCATACAGTTCATACAAGAACTGTTAGTCCATCAACAATTAAGCATTGGAGACAAACTTAGCTATGTCATTCATGGCATAATTGATTATAACATCATCCTACATGTCAAGTACTTCATTATGGTGTCATATAATTGATGGATAAACTGGAATCATCCATTGGCTCTGGCACTGCATGTGGAATGGCAGAGATTACCGCATTGTAGGATTCGTTGACTGGTGTCCAGCATGAGGAAACGTGTCTTGTCCGTCATCCAGTCACAGGACTAATATTCCTGATATTAATCAGTGACAGACTCAGAACTGTTTCAGATGATTGATGACATTTACAGATGACATTACTGAACATCAGGCCATTAGTGGAGCAATAGTTGTGAGCAATATGGCAAATGCTCATTTTATACCACGTGTTAAAATGGTAATAAATTACATCCTTCAGGATCTCCATGACATCATCATCAGCATTTCTTTTCTTGCATTATTATCTATTGTAATCAGATTGGTGTGTACAAAATATTAGAGATTGGTATTCTCATAGCATATATATATATATATATATATTTTTTTATTTATATATACTCTGATTGAGTTGCCACTTCAGACCTGAACTGCTAAAGTGCTAGCTGGTGAGAATGAGTTTAGCTGAGTTACCACCGAGTTTGTGATTTCAATAAGACATAACTGATTTGTTCAACTCAATGACTAAACCACTGTTGTAAAATTTATGGTCATTGTCAAACAATTTGCCTTTCCAGAGTATCCATCCATCATCTGACCTCGTATGACATCATAATCAGCTCAACGAGTGTATGATGACATCACAATCATTACATCACAAATAGACCCTCATCAAATCTCAGAGTCTGACATGTTGTATAAATTGTATGTCTGTAATTCTTTGTTATTTAATAATTTAATAAACATGCTGTTGAATATCTTGAAGCTAATTTGACTTTCTAATGTGATCACCAATTATTTGACCATGGTTAGACTATGTCAATCATTTTACATTGATAAGTTTTAGCATGGTCAATCATGGTTCATCTGTTATTTTGCAACAATTTTACCATGATATATACACCTGTGCAAAAGTTAAGCACCACCCTATTTTTATGCACATGCGAGGGTATATTCATGTGCTATGAAGAAAGCAATAGCATAAACATTTATGTACCCATCCATCTTAGTGCAAGAGGTAATAATGCAACTAGAGGAATGCTGATTATGATGATGGGGAAACACTGTATGTTTTTGTTTGAACTTGAAAACGAGGCCTGAATATGGTTACGTTGACACAACTGACAACTATTGCCCTACAGTTGACACACGTGGCTAGATTGTCATTAATGGTGTCTGAAAACGAAGTTTAACATCTGTGCACGAGTTTGAGACTGTCATTATTAATACCGGGTATATCCACCTTGTGCCTGGATGACGGCCTGGACACGACGTCTCATGCTGGTCACCAACCGACTGATACGCCATTGTGGTATTCGTTGCCATTCAAGATGGAGTGCGTCTGTTAATTCATGTAGGTTCTGCACAGGAGGATCCATCCTTCTCACCATGTTTCCCAGAATGTCCCAGATATGCTCAATATGGTTCATGTCAGGGCTCCTTGCTGGCCATGGTATGGTTTCGATGGCATTCTGGCGGAGGTATTCATGCACAGCTCTAGCACGATGTGGTCGGGCGTTGTCATCCATGAATATAGGGGGGGGGGGGGGGTTTCCAGGTGCATGATTTACAAAATGAGGGACCACAACTCTATCCAGTATGGAATCTTGATATCTTTGTCCATTTAGTGTTCCAGGTACAGTCAACAGATCCAGCTTACAATCAAATGAGATGCACCCCCATATCATAACGGAACCTCCACCAAATGGAACTTCTTCCATGATGTTACGTTGGTCGTACGCCGTGCGTCTGGACCTCCATACACGAGTTCGACCATCTGTGGCATGAAGCAGGAACCGACTTTCATCGGACCAGTGTACCCGTCTCCAGGATCTCATGTTCCAGTGTCTTCTTTCGTTGCACCACCTCAGACGCTCCTCTTTGTGGTGTGCAGTGAGGAGAGGACGTCTGACAGGTCTCCTAGCTTTCATGCCAGCAGCATACAGTCTCCTTTTGACGGTAGACATTGACACTCTATTGCGCGTTTCCCATTGCTGGCTGAGCACTCTGCTGTTGGTGAATGGAGATCTCCTAACAAGGCGTACTAGGGCTCGATCATCACGGGCAGTAGTCTTCTTCGGTCTTCCAGATCTAGGCCTGTCGTTCACCTCGTTAGTTTGCCCATGTTTTGCAATCAAACGACTGATTACAGTATGGTTAATGTTCAGCTGTCTGCCAATCTCTCTGCATGACATACCAGTGGTATGCATGCCTATGATTTGCCATTTCACACGATCACTTAACCTTCGTCTTGCCATAGCGGTTCACAATCAAGAGCTAATTCTCTCTGTACAAATAAACCACGGTCATGAACACAAAATTCCTAATCTTGTCGCCTAAATCTGTATGTAATGTTCTACACCTCAAACTGGACTTTTACATAACTGAACACGTGTGCTGTTTCCCGCCACGCACGGACATCAAGCGGCGTGAAGTCATGCATGCATGTGCATTTCGTACTTGGAATTATGTCAGCTAATGCGGGGACAAAAAGTATGGCAGCCTAGTTGTACCATCATGTTTCTACGTTCTATTGTTTTTGCTGGTGCTTAACTTTTGCACAGGTGTATATTTAAACGCTAGACATTTATGTCTACATCCTTCCATCCACATGTTTGTAATACAGGTTCAGTTTTGCAACCCACGTGAATACCTCTGCTGGGATAGAACCTAACCATTGACATGAGCTACATATGTAGTGTAAGTCATGATGATAAAAATATTTATTAAATTGTTGACATCTATGAAAATAAGAGAATAGCTTAAATATATTAGCGTTTTCTGAACACATTAAATTGATACAGAAATTCTGTTTATTATTATGCTCCTCTATAGATTTGACATTTATTGCGCAATTATGGTATACTTAATGATGAATATATAATTTATGTGTTATAGAATAATTAAAGATTATTTCTTAATTAATTGCAAAGGTAAAAAGTTTACAAATAAAGGGTATAAAGTACCTCTGATATCAGGTTTCACCATGATTAAAACAGATTAAAGAAAAGTCAATAATTGTCATGACTTAATATCTCAGTCTCGCTGCTGCAAGCCACCAGATGATAATTTGCAAAAACTCTTGACTTGCTGAAGATCTTGAAAACAATTTGACTGAAACTTTTCGTCAAATTGTTTTCAAAATATTTAGCTTTTCCAGATATATAACCCTTGAAATATGTTGTGTGCCAAGTTTCAGCAATGAGATGGTTACGGTCGCAATCAGCTGACATATGCCAATATGTGAGTGAAACTAAAGACCAACATCTTATAGGGGGAATTCATGCACTCGCCACCATATTTTTTCCATTCAATTTATAATACTTTACTATTGCCTATCTAGTGAGTGGAATTGTACAAATTCTTTGCAGTGTTTGTGATTGATCTATGGATGATTTGCCACCATTATGTTTATAAATATTTGGCTAATTGATTTGAAAGTTATCTGAGAAGAAAGCATGGTCTCGCAGAACTCATTAGCATATAGACACGTACAGCACACAGAATTTGTTAGCTTTTTCTTGATTCTTATACCGTTGGACGAGTTTCTCTCCACTCTCCTCTACGCATGATTTGATATTAACCCGGATGAGCGACTATAGGCATATCCGGGCTCAGGGCAATTCATATTTCCAGAGTATCTATCCATCGTCTGACCTCTTATGACGCTATAATCAGCTCAGAGCATGTAGGATGACGTCACAATCATTATGTTACAAAGAGTTCCATATAGACTGTCATCAAATCTCAAAAAGTGAGATACGTATGAATTGTATGTCTGTAATTCTTTGCTATTTAATAAACATGCTGTCAAATATTTTGAAACTAATTTGACTTGGCGCTGTTGCTGCCTTAGGCAGCAACAGCACCCAGTCAAATTAGTTTCAAACTATTCAACAGCTTACCTGCATAGTTTTTTGGAAATTGATAGGCATGGTGTTCAGTGATCGATCAATCGATCCCAACACGAGCGAGGTGTGGGTGGAGCTTAGCTAGAGATGGGCGGGGCATAGCTAAAACAGGAAAGGTCCATTGACCCTTTAACCCTTAAAATGACATTGTTTCAATTTCAGGGCAACAGCAGCTCCCAGTCAAATTGGTTTCAAAATATTTGACAGAATATTTCTTCCTTACATCATAAAGAATTAATCAATTTGGTCCATAAGGGTTAAATGGTTAAATTCTTCTAGCCGTAATTATTATCTCGCATGCAAAGCAGAAAGCAAGAGATTATAGGTATTGCTTTTCCAGTGATGATGATGACGGCAATGATGGTGGTGCCGACGGCAACAACGGCATCGTCAATGTTGACGTTGAGTTTGCGTGTTTAGCAAATCATCTTTGCCTATATTTTAATATTGCTTAATACTACTGGAGCCAAGCTTGGACACGCAGTTGCCTATGTCATAAGGAGCCAGCATGATGAGAGTGAGGTCACTAGATAAAAGTTCACGGTCATTCTGAACTTGCTATTTGACTGTGTACATTTCAGGATTGGTTAATCCAATTGGATAAACCTGGATACCTATGATGTTAGGAAGCCCCCATGCTTGTCATTTTCACTAACAAGATTAAAGATAATGGTCACTGTGACCTGTACAGAACGTTGTTATGTTTTAATGTAAATCTTTTGCGTTTAGCAAATCTTATCAGCTTATCTTTTGTTATTGCTTTAGCCTAATAGAATACAATTGGATTGTTTGGTGGAATTCCAACAAATTTGTTATGTGAGTTACCCATATGATCACAGATTACATGAGAACATTTATATTTGGCTCCGTATGGCGGGAAACAAATGGCACCACTGAAAGTGTGAAGATTCGCATGTCTGTGTTGTTCACGGTCAAATCGTCAGCTACGGGGGAAATGGCAGGTTATATGCAAATGCTTACACATTGCCCTATGTTCCCCTATTATATTAGGCATTCAAGTCTGTGCGATTTTATAAAATCTCAGTGCGGTTTACAAAGGCACTCAGTAGACTAGACCTTACTATTTGTCTAGCACGAGTATCTTTGATATGCAAATAAATTAATTGAATTGATCTATACACACAGATCAATGACGTCAGTGTTGTTGGCATTTTCAAAATGTCCTGGAGTTCGTGCAAGTTGGAAACGCTGGTCTGAGAGAAGAGAATAACTACACATCTTACATTTACATCTATATTTCAGAGTCACTTAAATTTACCAGAACGTAAATCTTGGACATATCTTTCCCTATGCTACATTATGGAGCTGCATGCTGATAGTGTTGTTGTAGGTTTAATATTTCACCTCTGTATCTGCCATATTTTAGTAAAAATTTATATACACGATAGTCCTCCAAGCGTATATCCAAACTGAAACTATGCTTCTTTCATTCAGACTTTTGATCTCGCACAGTGCACAAATATCAGGCTGACAATATCCTTTCAGATCCTTTGACTTCATTAATCATTATCCAGTGTTTGGGAATATGAAAATGTCTGTTGTGATTTGACTTCGTTCTTATGTATGGAATTAACCATTTTAATACTCAAGCCAGTCAAACATGGCTTTTGCAGTGCTCTTGAGAAATGTCAATTTTCAGACCAAGAGAAGGCTATTTTTTACAATTTACCCAGCGAATGACTAGTTCAATAATCAAGAGATAAATATTCAAAAATAATCTCTAGCTTTGTCTACAAATAGACATTTTCTATTTAAAAGAAATGAAAACAAATTTGAGGCTTAAATTGTTAACCCATACTACTCTGTCAATATTCTATATTTTACTGTGTAAACAGCCAAGAAACTGGTGTACATTTTTCTAAAAATTTTGGTGGATGATGCTGCTGTCTACGACAGCAACATCTCCCACAAAATTTGTTGAAAAATTAACACTCGATCATCATTTAATTTAATTTGAAAAATTAAAATTTGGATATCAGAATGTTAAGGGTTAAGAGTAGGTATATGGTAAATGTGACTTGAGAGGTGCTTCTAAGATCAATATTAATGTTTGTTATATAACCATTGACTTCGATGGTTACTAAAATAAGCTAAATAAGCTTAATTAATTAATAATTCTATTGTCATTGAAGGAATGAATATCAGTATATTGGATTGTACTGAATAACAATGAAAGAAATTTTATATTCCATACATGAACTAATTTGACTAGACTTGAGAGGTGCTTCTAAGATCAATATTAATGTCTGTTATATAACCATTGACTTCAATGGTTACAAAAATAAGCTAAATAAGCTTAATTAATTATAATTATGTTGTCATTGAAAGAATGAATATCAGTATATTGGATTGTACTGAATAATAATGAAAGAAATTTTATATTCCATACATGAACTAATTTGACTAGACTTGAGAGGTGCTTCTAAGATCAATATTAATGTCTGTTATATAACCATTGACTTTGATGGTTACAAAAATAAGCTAAGTAAGCTTAATTAATTAATAATTATATTGTCATTGAAGGAATGAATATCAGTATATTGGATTGTACTGAATAATAATGAAAGAAATTTTATATTCCATACATGAACTAATTTGACTAGACTTGAGAGGTGCTACAAAAATAAGCTAAGTAAGCTTAATTAATTAATAATTATATTGTCATTGAAGGAATGAATATCATTATATTGGATTGTACTGAATAATAATGAAAGAAATTTTATATTCCATACATGAACTAATTTGACTAGACTTGAGAGGTGCTTCTAAGATCAATATTAATGTCTGTTATATAACCATTGACTTCAATGGTTACAAAAATAAGCTAAATAAGCTTAATTAATTAATAATTATATTGTCATTGAAGGTATGAATATCAGTATATTGGATTGTACTGAATAATAATGAAAGAAATTTTATATTCCATACATAAACTAATTTGACTAGCCGCTGTATTTTACATTTTTGACAAAACCACCTCAAGAGTTCATTATACGCTTGTTTCTTATGGGTTTTGTTTCTAGTGTCAGGATTACTATATACTTTGTATATTCGGGAATTTGTGATAATTTGTAATAATTTACCAAATTTTCTGAAGACAAAATCAATGACAATATTTTCAGATTTCCATCCAATTTTGAGCAACAATTATCAAGCTCACATATTAAGAATATTGCAGCTTAGTCCGACCCTCAATTAAACCCTTTAATTGTCAAAATTTATCAAGAAAATCAAAATAATTGTTTAGTGAAGATCCATTTACAGGTCAAGAACAGACTATTTGTGAACGTTTATAACTGGGATGACTGCCTTCAAGTTATCAAGCCATACATTACAGTGGTAAATTAAAAAAAAATAGTCGTCATTTGTCCTGTAAATGGACATTCCTCAAGATGACTTCAGAGTCTGGTTTTCGCTTGACCGTAATGGGTTCACGATCTTAATATGAGTTTGTGCCTGATGAAGACTCAACTGAAGGGTTGATCACACTATTTCATTATATTTGAAATGGCTTTAATCCTGAGACTTGCTTTCAAAAATCAGAAATGATCGAGAAATTAGAAAAACTTTATCATATGATGAAGGGGAGTATGCAGGAACCTTATACAGCAAAGGTATTTCTGCTCATTGTTATACCCGGTATATCTACCTAAATCTATTATTGGACCTGTGTGTTGACATTAGATCCGTTTGAGTTTAACAGAATTTGTTATTTACGGACATACACATGTACAGCTAACCTTGATGTCATCATATAGGTGACAGAGAGTATACATAAAATTATGGGATAAGAGAAATCAGAGATTGCAGACCTGATCACTCTCCCATTTTTATACCCCACCCAAAGAATTGGTGGTGTATTATGTAATGGAGCAGTCTGGCCAGGCCGACAAGTGGATGGGTGTGCAGGCAACAGAGTGGTTCCGGATAATAACTCTGTTACCGTTTGTCAGATTGCTTTGAAACTTACAAGGGTTTTTGGGCTCGTTTGTGGAAAGAAACCTCTCGAAAGCGACGCTGTTCTGAAATCCAAGATGGCTGCCAGCCACCGGTGGCCATCTTGAAAATAGTTTTCCGGATAATGACTCTGTTACCGTTTATCAGATCGCTTTGAAACTTCATAGGGTGGTTTGACTAGGTTTGGGGAAGAGACATATCAAAAGCAACGATCATCCAAAATCCAAAATAGCCACCAGCCACCGGCGATAATCTTGAAAATTGGTTTCCTTATGATAACTCCTTATCTGTTTATCAGATCACTTTGAAACGTCATAGCATGGGTGGACTATGTGGGGTGTGTGCATGTGTGTGGTGGTAGAGGAGGTGGTGGGAGTGGGTGGGGGAGGGTTAGGGAGGGTGGCGGTTGTAAGAAACCTATCAAAATCAGAAATCCCAGATGGCTGCCAGCCACAGGTGGGCATCTTGAAAATTGATTTCCGGATGATAACTCTGTTACTGTTTATCGGATCACTATTAAACTTCATAGGGTGATAGGACTATGTCTGGGGAAGAAGCCTATTGAAATTGACAATAGTTTGAAATCCAAGATAGCTGCCATCCATCAGCAGCAATCTTGAAAATCAGTTTCCGGATAATAACTCCTTGATCATTTAACGGATTGCTTTGAAACTTCAGGGGATGACTGGTCTGGGTAAAAGGAAGAAATCTCTATTTTCTGAAAGCTCTCATTCATTGGTAATTGTCATCATGGTAGGGTATTATGCACCATTTGCAGAGCTCTTGTTGTCACATTGTAATAATTAAGTTCTTGGATTTTCCAGATTTGTTAGATTTTCAATAGATTACTTTCCTGTGTTAAGATTTGAGCCAAATCAGACATAAGTAGTTTCCTAGATATTCACAGATCCAGAGTTTGATCCAATTCGGATCTCTAGGTTCTTTTATCTAGATCATGGCCAAATTTTGGCAATCATTTTTGCACCACCAGTTCCTTTATTGTGTTAAAATTTGTGCCAAAGTTCTTTAGATACATCTCCGGACAGACGGTTGAATGGATGGACAGATGCATTGGTGCATGCCTGCATGCACATAATTAATTAGTCACATTCACTGAAGGAACAGCAACAGTGTCAGCTCACATTACAAGATCTATCAGTATATAGTGGTCCAATTATTTGCCAAATGATACTTTGATCAAAATTCAGTAGACATAGCATTGAAGATGGCGCAAATGTTGTCACTGACAACTCATCTACTGTAAATGAATTACATTCAGAATCACACATGATATATGACTCCTGAGACTGTGTGAATGAATAGAAAGGAAGAGATCCAACAGATGTTTATGCAGACCCATCAAGCTTAGAAACATTGATGCATCTCATTCCATCTGTGTGTACAGCGCTTCAGAGTGAATTTGCCAATCTGAAAAGAAACTGATATGAGTGTGACTATATATCTTATGTTATAAAGTAAGCAGCTGGAATATAGAACCCCCACCCCATATCTGCACATATTGAGTTGGCTAAAATCCACCAGTTGACGATAAAACTTCCAGTTTATCCATCCATCATATGATATGATAATCAAGTACGTGACATGTAGGATGATGTCATAATCAATGACATTATGAATGACATAGATAAGTAAGTCACGAACGCATAATTGGTAATGGACTATACATTGTTGTATGAATTGTATGTCTTTACTATTTAATAAACATGCTGTTAAATATTTTGAAACTAATTTGACTGGGCGCTGTTGCTGCATAGGCAGCAACAATACCCAGTCAAATTAGTTTCAAAATATTCAACAGCTAACCTGTATAGTTTTCTGGAAATTGATAGTCAGAGAGTGCCAGGATTGATCGATCCCAACACAGGCGAAACATAGCCGGAGCTATAAAATCTCAGAGTGTGACACGTTGTATAAATTGTATGTCTGTAATTCTTTGTTATTTAATAAACATGCTGTTGAATATCTTGAAACTAATTTGACTTGGCACTGTTGCTGCCTTAGGCAGCAACAGCACCCAGTCAAATTAATAGCTAAAACCAGAAAGGTCCATTGTTTGCCCATGGTTTCTAATGTGATCACCAATTATTTGACCATGGTTAGACTATGTCAATCATTGTACATTGATAAGTTTTAGCATGGTCAATCATGGTTCATCTGTTATTTTGCAACAATTTTACCATGATATATTTAAACGCTAGACATTTATGTCTACATCCTTCCATCCACATGTTTGTAATACAGGTTCAGTTTTGCAACACACATGAATACCTCTGCTGGGATAGAACCTAACCATTGACATGAGCTACATAAGTAGTGTAAGTCATGATGATAAAAATATTTATTAAATTGTTGACATCTATGAAAATAAGAGAATAGCTTAAATATATTAGCGTTTTCTGAACACATTAAATTGATACAGAAATTCTGTTTATTATTATGCTCCTCTATAGATTTGACATTTATTGCGCAATTATGGTATACTTAATGATGAATATATAATTTATGTGTTATAGAATAATTATAGATTATTTCTAAATTAATTGCAAAGGTAAAAAGTTTACAAATAAAGGGTATAAAGTACCTCTGATATCAGGTTTCACCATGATTAAAACAGATTAAAGAAAAGTCAATAATTCTCACGACTTAATATCTGTCTCGCTGCTGCAAGCCACCAGATGATAATTTGCAAAAAGTCTTGACTTGCTGAAGATCTTGAAAACAATTTGACTGAAACCTTTCGTCAAATTGTTTTCAAAATATTTAGCTTTTCCAGATATATAACCCTTGAAATATGTTGTGTGCCAAGGGTCAGCAATGAGATGGTTATGGTCGCAATCTGCTGACATATGCCTATATGTGAGTGAAACTAAAGACCAACATTTTATAGGGGGAATTCATGCACTCGCCACCATATTTTTTCCATTCAATTTATAATACTTTACTATTGCCTATCTAGTGAGTGGAATTGTACAAATTCTTTGCAGTGTTTGTGATTGATCTATGGATGATTTGCCACCATTATGTTTATAAATATTTGGCTAATTGATTTGAAAGTTATCTGAGAAGAAAGCATGGTCTCGCAGAACTCATTAGCATATAGACACGTACAGCACACAGAATTTGTTAGCTTTTTCTTGATTCTTCTACCATTGGATGAGTTTCTCTCCACTCTCCTCTACGCATGATTTGATATTAACCCAGATGAGCCACTATAGGCATATCCGGGCTCAGGGCAATTCGTCTTTCCAGAGTATCTATCCATCGTCTGACCTCGTATGATGCCATAATCAGCTCAGAGCATGTATAATGACGTCACAATCATTACGTTACAAAGAGTTCCATATAGACTGTCATCAAATCTCAAAAAGTCTGATACGTATGAATTGTATGTCTGTAATTCTTTGATATTTAATAAACATGCTGTCAAATATTTTGAAACTAATTTGACTGGGCGCTGTTGCTGCCTTAGGCAGCAACAGCACCCAGTCAAATTAGTTTCAAAATATTCAACAGCTTACCTGCATAGTTTTTTGGAAATTGATAGGCATGGTGTTCAGTGATCGATCAATCGATCCCAACACGAGCGAGGTGTGGGTGGAGCTTAGCTAGAGATGGGCGGGGCATAGCTAAAACAGGAAAGGTCCATTGACCCTTTAACCCTTAAAATGACATTGTTTCACTTTCAAGGCAACAGTTTCAAGGCAACAGCAGCTCCCAGTCAAATTGGTTTCAAAATATTCGACAGAATATTTCTTCCTTACATCATAAAGAATTAATCAATTTGGTCCATACGGGTTAAATGGTTAAATTCTTCTCGCCGTAATTATTATCTCGCCTGCGAAGCAGAAAGCAAGAGATTATAGGTATTGCTTTTCCAGTGATGATGATGACGGCAATGACGGTGGTGCCAACGGCAACAACGGCATCGTCAATGTTGACATTGACTTTGCATGTTTAGCAAATCATCTTTGCCTATATTTTAAGATTGCTTAATACTACTGGAGCCAAGCTTGGACACGCAGTTGCCTATGTCATAAGGAGCCAGCATGATGAGAGTGAGGTCACTAGATAAAAGTTCACGGTCATTTTGACCTTGCTATTTGCTTGTGTACATTTCAGGATTGGTTAATCCAATTGGATAAACCTGGATACCTATGATGTTAGGAAGCCCCCATGCTTGTCATTTTCACTAACAAGATTAAAGATAATGGTCACTGTGACCTGTACAGAACGTTGTTATGTTTTAATGTAAATCTTTTGCGTTTAGCAAATCTTATCAGCTTATCTTTTGTTATTGCTTTAGCCTAATAGAATACAATTGGATTGTTTGGTGGAATTCCAACAAATTTGTTATGTGAGTTACCCATATGTGGCACCACTGAAAGTGTGAAGATTTGCATGTCTGTGCTGTTCACGGTCAAATGGTCAGCTACGGGGTAAATGGCAGGTTATATGCAAATGCTTACACATTGCCCTATGTTCCCCTATTATATTAGGAATTCAAGTCTGCGCGATTTTTATAAAATCTCAGTGCGGATTACAAAGGCATTCAGTAGACTAGACCTTACTATTTGTCTAGCACGATTATCTTTGATATGCAATTAAACTAACTGAATTGATCTATACACATAGATCAATGAGGTCAGTGTTGTTGGCATTTTCAAAATGTCCTGGGGTTCGTGCAAGTTGGAAACGCTGGTCTGAGAGAAAAGAATAACTATACATCATCTTACATTTACATTTATATTTCAGAATCACTTAAATTTATCAGAACGTAAATCTTGGACATATCTTTCCCTATGCTACATTATGGAGCTGCATGCTGATAGTGTTGTTGTAGGTTTAATATTTCACCTCTGTATCTGCCATATTTTAGTAAAAATTTATATACACGATAGTCCTCCAAGCTTATATCCAAACTGAAACTATGCTTCTTTCATTCAGACTTTTGATCTCGCACAGTGCACAAATATCAGGTTGACAATATCCCTTCAGATCCTTTGACTTCATTAATCATTATCCAGTGTTTGGGAATATGAAAATGTCTGTTGTGATTTGACTTCGTTCTTATGTATGGAATTAACCATTTTAATACTCAAGCCAGTCAAACATGGCTTTTGCAGTGCTCTTGAGATATGTCAATTTTCAGACCAAGAGAAGGCTATTTGTTACAATTTACCCAGTGAATGACTAGTTCAATAATCAAGAGATAAATATTCAAAAATAATCTCTTGCTTTGTCTGCAAATAGACATTTTCTATTTAAAAGAAATGAAAACAAATTTGAGGCTTAAATTGTTAACCCATACCACTCTGTCAATATTCTATATTTTAGTGTGTAAACAGCCAAGAAACCGGTGTACATTTTTCAACAATTTTGGTGGATGATGCTGCTGTCTACGACAGCAACATCTCCTACAAAATTTGTTGAAAAATTAACACTCGATCACCATTTAATTTAATTTGAAAAATTAAAATTTGGATATCAGAATGTTAAGGGTTAAGAGTAGGTCTATGGTAAATGTGACTTGAGAGGTGCTGCTAAGATCAATATTAATGTCTGTTATATAACCATTGACTTCAATGGTTACAAAAATAAGCTAAATAAGCTTAATTAATTAATAATTATATTGTCATTGAAGGAATGAATATCAGTATATTGGATTGTACTGAATAATAATGAAAGAAATTTTATATTCCATACATGAACTAATTTGACTAGACTTTGAGAGGTGCTTCTAAGATCAATATTAATGTCTGTTATATAACCATTGACTTCAACGGTTACAAAAATAAGCTAAATAAGCTTAATTAATTAATAATTATATTGTCATTGAAGGAATGAATATCAGTATATTGGATTGTACTGAATAACAATGAAAGAAATTTTATATTCCATACATAAACTAATTTGACTAGCCGCTGTATTTTACATTTATGACAAAACCACCTCAAGAGTTCATTATACGCTTGTTTCTTATGGGTTTTGTTTCTAGTGTCAGGATTACTACATACTTTGTATATTCGGGAATTTGTGATAATTTGTAATAATTTACCAGATTTTCTGATGACAAAATCAATGACCGTATTTTCAGATTTCCATCCAATTTTGAGCGACAATTATCAAGCTCACATATTAAGAATATTGCAGCTTAGTCCGACCCTCAATTAAACCCTTTAATTGTCAAAATTTATCAAGAAAATCAAAATAATTGTTTAGTGAAGATCCATTTACAGGTCAAGAACAGACTATTTGTGAACGTTTATAACTGGGATGACTGCCTTCAAGTTATCAAGCCATACATTACAGTGGTAAATTAAAAAAAATAGTCTTCATTTGTCCTGTAAATGGACATTCCTCAAGATGACTTCAGAGTCTGGTTTTCGCTTGACCTTAATGGGTTCACGATCTTAATATGAGTTTGTGCCTGATGAAGACTCAACTGAAGGGTTGATCACACTATTTCCTTATATTTGAAATGGCTTTAATCCTGAGACTTGCTTTCAAAAATCAGAAATGATCAAGAAATTAGAAAAACTTTATCATATGATGAAGGGGAGTATGCAGGAACCTTATACAGCAAATGTATTTCTGCTCATTGTTATACCCGGTATATCTACCTAAATCTATTATTGGACCTGTGTGTTGACATAAGATCCGTTTGAGTGTAACAGAATTTGTTATTTACAGACATACACATGTACAGCTAACCTTGATGTTGTATACATAAAATTATTGGATAAGAGCAATGAGAGATTGCAGACCTGATCACTCGCCCATTTTTATACCACACCAAAAGAATTGGCGGAGTATTATGTAATGGAGCAGTCTGGCCAGGCGGACAGGTGGATGGGCGTGCAGGCAACAGAGTGGTTTCCGAATGATAACTCTGTTACCGTTTGTCGGATTGCTTTGAAACTTGGGCTCATTTGTGGAAAGAAACCTCTCGAAAGCGACACTGTTCATAAATCCAAGATGGCTGCCAGCCACTGGTGGCCTTCTTGAAAATTGTTTTCCGGATGATAACTCTGTTACCGTTTATCAGATCGCTTTGAAACTTCATAGGGTGGTTTGACTAGGTTTGGGGAAGAGACATATCATAAGCAACGATCATCCAAAATCCAAAATAGCCACCAGCCACCGGCGATAATCTTGAAAATTGGTTTCCTGATGATAACTCCTTATCTGTTTATCAGATCACTTTGAAAAGTCATAGCATGGGTGGACCTGGTGGGGTGTGTGCATGTGTGTGGTGGTAGGGGAGGGGGGGGGGGAGAGGTGTGTGGCGGTTGGAAGAAACCTATCAAAATCAGAAATCCCAGATGGTTGCCAGCCACAGGTGGGCATCTTGAAAATTGGTTTCTGGATGATAACTCTGTTACTGTTTATCGGATCACTATGAAACTTCATAGGGTGATTGGACTATGTCTGGGGAAGAAGCCTATTGAAATTGACAATAGTTTGAAATCCAAGAAAGCTGCCATCTATCAGCAGCAATCTTGAAAATCAGTTTCCGGATAATAATTCCTTGATCATTTAACGGATTGCTTTGAAACTTCAGGGGAGGACTGGTCTGGGTAAAAGGAAGAAATCACCCCACAGACCCCCCCTTGCTGGTTGGTCTGTTGTTTTATTAACCACTATGAAAACATACTTACCGTTCAATCACTACTTGCTAAATCAATTATTTGCATTTTGCTACCAGAATAAGATTTTTATGCCTGCACACCCACCTCCCCATGCCTTTTCCTATTCCTAGGGACCCTCAACCAGGCTTCTGGTTGAGTCCCCTCTCCAGCCTATCATCAAGTATAGACTGGCACCAGTCTATACTCGCCTCATAGTGACGCTTGTCGCTATGCGTGCTCGCGCATGCGCATTAGAGCCTGAATAGGAAACAGATTCACTTTTCTAAATTCAAGTGCAAAATATTTCAAATCTGATTCTCAAATCTTACCACGCGGGGTGGCTGAGGCCGGGTCGTAGTGATTGAACGGTAAGTATGTTTTCATAGTGGTTAATAAAACAACAGACCAACCCGCAAGGGGGGTCTGTGGGGTGTTGTTATTACACCACAAAAACATCCATTACCGTTCAATCACTACTTGCTAAACCCGTAGATTTGGTCAGTGCTCCATGTACCCAGACGGTGGGAGGAGATTTAGAGAATCATTAACACAGGATAAAAATCAAACCAATCTTATCCCAATGTTAATAACATAACATCATAGTGCATTTAACTCAATCACACCGTGATTTAACAAATACGGAAAAGTAGAACTTAAAGAACTAAATAAAACCCAAAGAAGACTCTCACCCTTTTTTACAGACGCACAGTCCTAACGAAAATGGTAGGAAGTGCTGGGCATATGGTCTTCGGCTTTTTTAGTTAAAATCGTAATATTACGAAAGAATGAAGCTGCTGCACTCTGGTCTTTAAGATAAAACGAGGTAAAAGTAGACTCAGATTTCCATCCTGCCACCTGCATGACTTCATCTAATGATGAACCGGCAAAAAGAGCGAAAGAAGTAGACATGCCCCTAACATCATGGTCTTTAATATGAGTGAGATTAATTTGATCCAGAGACGCTATTTCGTAGCAAAGCTTAATCGTCTCACAAAGCCATCTGGCAATCATAGCCTTTGATACTGGCTTAGATAATTCTTCCGCGTAGGAAATCCATAAATGGGAAGGATCTGTTCTTTTAAAATCGGTTCGCTGTTTATAAGTTCTTAATGCTCTAACCGGACACCAAAGTTTGTCGGAAGGCGAAAAAGACGACAAAGATTTTAAAATAATACGACTAGCAGGAAAATGGTTAGACTGGGATTTAGATAGAAATTCCCTTCTCGGATATAAAACCAAACCGTCACCAGACACTATAAATCTATCCTTTTCTGCAGAAAGAGCATGAATCTCTGAACGTCTTCTAGCTGATGCAGCAGCCACAAGAAAAACCGCTTTAAGAGTTAAAAGCTTAAGACTGATAGACGATATAGGTTCAAAATGGCGACCTGCCAAGACTTGAAGAACCAAAGCCAGATTTCAGGAAGGTAAAGGCTTAGCAGACGGAGGACGAATATTACCTAGACCTCTAATAAAGCTATTAAGAGTCTTAGTATCCTTAACCTCGGCATTCAGAAGACAAGGCAGGGAAGATGCAAGCGAAAATCTATATCCCCTGACCGTATTAGCCGACAACTTCAAAGAGTCAAACAGATACGATAAAAAATCTAAAACTTGTGGTATAGAAACAGAATCGGGCACGAAACCTTGGTCAGAACACCACTTTCCAAAGTTTATAAGATGACCCTTGTAAACTCTACGGGTCGATTCCCTTCTGGCCGAATCAGTAATTTCCTGAGATCTTTTAGAAACCTTATCCTGGAAGCTTTCAGACTCGAGATTCTCCAAACGCATAGATTGAAGATTCCTGGACTTGGATGTACACACCGACCTCTTACTTGAGATAGAAGGTCCTGGGATACTGGCAGGAGACGAGAAAAGTCTACCAGAAGATCCAGAAGGTCCACAAACCAAACCCTCTTTGGCCAAAAGGGAGCTATCAGAAGAATCTCGCAAACTTGGTCCTTGACCTTCTTCAACACCAATGGGATCAGAATAGTAGGAGGGAAGGCATAAGCGAAATCCCTGTCCAGGACTGAGACAGGGCATCTACCGCCAGGGCCTGACTGTCCGGAAAAGGAGACATGTAAGAGGAGATCTGGGCATTCAGAGAGGTCGCGAACAGATCTACTAGAGGACGATCCATGAGATTGAAAATCGCTCTGACAACCGACTTCTTTAACTGCCACTCTGTGTGGGCGAACTTGCTGGGACGTGACAGTTGATCCGCCAGAAAATTCAGACTGCCTGGGACATGAGATGACACTAGAAAAATCTGCCTCTTGCGGCACCACAAGAGCAGATTCCACACTTCTAGACAAAGGAGAGAAGACCTTGTACCTCCCTGCCTGTTGATATAAGCTACTACTGTCGAATTGTCCAACCGAATTGACACTTTGAGGCCTATCACCAGATCTGACCAAGAAAGGAGAGCCTTCTTGACAGCCCACAACTCCAGAACGTTGATGTGGGCTGATGACTCCCCCAGGGACTAAAGGCCGGAAACTGACAGGGAGTCCCAGACCGCTCCCCAACCCTCCTGAGAAGCATCTGTGGAAATAATTGCTTGAGGAGGGGAATTAACCAGAGGAACACCCACCAGTAGCAGAGAACGGTCCTTCCAGAAATCTAGATGAGGGATCAAATGTTCTCTGATGGGAATCTGATGGTAGATAGAATGGACTGACTGTTTCCAAAGGGACATCAAATACATCTGAAAGGGCCTTCTCATCATGGCCGCCCAAGGAACCATCTTCTCTACGCTGACCATCAGACCTATCACTCTTAAGAGGAATATTGCTTTTACCCAAGGCAAGGAAGCAAGAATTTCCATGGCCACTGATAAAGCCTCTATCCTTGGCTCCGAGGGAAAGACTAACCCCCTGGCCAGATTGAAAGAAACGCCTAGATGAGTAAAGATTTGCGACGGAACTAGGCTTGACTTCTCTAGATTCAAAATCCACCCTAGATTGCAAGCCAGATTGCAAACCTCTGGAAGAATACCTTCGAGAATTGAGGAAGACCTTGCTTTTACCAACCAATCGTCTATATAAACATGAAGATGGATAGAACGACGGTGTAAAATTCCTGCCACGGCTGAAACTATGAGGGTAAAAAGGAAGGGAGCCATGGTCAGGCTGAAGGGCATGGCGCGAAACTGCCACACCCGATCCTTGTAGGCAAACCTCAGGAACTTTCTGAATACAGGATGAATAAGAACATGGAAGTAAGCGTCCTTTAAATCTATGGAATACGTCCACATTCCCTGATCCAGACTGGCTATAATCTGGGAAACCATCTCCATCTTGAACTTTGGGGTGAGAATGTTCTGATTTAACTTCTTCAGGTTTATGATTGGATGCCAACCTCCTGACTTCTTTGGTACTAAAAAGATGGTCGAGTAGTAGCCCGGGTCTACTCCCCAACTGGGAACTTCCTCTATAGCCCTCTTTACAATCATGGCTTCCAACTCCTCTTCCAAAGCCCTCAGTTTCTCCGTATTGGAGGGAACTGGAGTCCACACTGGGCAACAGGAAAGAAGAGGAGGATGACGGATCCATGACGGAGCATAACCCCAACGAATCTGGGATACTAGCCAGGAGTCCTGAATGAGGGCTTGCCATTTCTTCCAAAACAGAGAAAGGCGCCCTCCTACTGGCACGTTGGGAATGCAGCACTGGACTGCTTGCTCCAAAGGGAGAGGAAGAAGGGAAGGAATGGGATAAATAAGAGAGAGATTTGGAACTACCCAGGAACTGTCCAAACCTTCAAACTCTCTTTCCCTGAAAACCTCTAGAAGAAAAACGTCCTCTGGATCTAGACGCATGGCGAGAAGAAGTCTGACCCCTCCTCGCCCAAGACGAAGGAGACTGCCTCCCTACCGACCTCGAAAGATGGGAGGAAAGGGAGCTGAATCGATCCTCCTCCAAGGATCGATACCGCTGATCAGATGAGGACAAATTCGAGTTAAGAACGACCCTAAAAGGATAAGTTCCAAACTGATCAGGTTTGAGACTCTTTCTTCTCGGAGAAGAATTAGGGATTTTAACCGAAGAAACATCTCTTTTCCCGGAAAAATTGGACCACGAAACCTGAGCCTGAAGCTCCCTAGAGGCCTTCAAGCGCTCAGATTCCACCCTAATTAAACTAGGAGCTGACTCTCCAAATAGATCAGTCCCGAAAGGAGACGCAACCACAAGCTTCTGTTTCAACACCTCAGAAATCCTAACCTCAGAAAGCTTTCTAGACCGACGTTTGGAAGTAATAAATCCTAACGACTTACAAACAGAATTAAGAGAACCCCGGGACAAATCAGCCAAAGAACGAAAGACTGCCACCGGAACTGGTTCACCTCTTTCTTCCACCTTAAGAACGGCCTCCGACAGCAGAGCAAGATAATTAGACGATTTAATCTGAGACCTACAAACTGACTCCCATTTAAACAGATCCGAGGAAAAATCCGACTTAGAAACCTCTTTCAGCTGAGATGATAAAACCTCCCAAGCAGGACCAGACAGAGACTGAGCAGAAGCTACCTTTAAAAAATCCTCCTTGGGAATCTGAACCGGCGAGTCATACTTGGAAACCAGAGAAAAATCAGAGCTAACCGAGTCAGTAATGAAAAAATCTAACATATCTACCACTAAATTGTCAACAGGAAGCACCTGAGGCGAAGATGAAGAAGGATCAGCAGAAGAAAGAGCGGATCCGAAAGAAGGAGGATCCACAGCGAATTCCTCCTTAAGAGGAAGAGAAAGCGAAGAAGCAATCCAACTGTGAGCCATGGACCAGTCTTCCGAAGAGGCCCTAACTGGGCAAAATCTCTTCAGATCCCTGGTCCTGACTGACCTTGGAGTAGAAGAAATAGAAGACAGAACAGGAGGAGGAGAATAAGAAGAAGAAGAAGCTATAAGAATTGAAGAGTCTCCTGAGACCAAAGAATCACCTGCCCTCGAAAACACAGGAGAGGAAGGCCTACTGACCGAATCATGAAAAGAGGAAGCATGCCTGGACACTGACACCCACCTCCTGACTAGCCGATGAAGAAGGAAGAACCACTAAAGAAGCTGAAAATCTAGAAAGAATAGACAAATGAGCAGACACAAACGAACGATATAATGAAGAATCTCTAACCACTGAAAACAGAGAAAAATCTAACCCTGAATCAACAATTTGAAATTCAAGCTCAGGGGACAGAACCACCGATACAATCGGATCAATATGATCAAAAGATGGAGACGACGCCAGAGAGGAAGGAGGAGATGAAACTGATTGAGCAGAAGCAAAATCCTGATCACACTGATCCTGAGAGGAAGAAGAATGAAGAGTAGAATGAAGACGAGCAAATCCCGGAGGAGGAGGAATGGAAGACTTAAACAGAGGAGAAGAGTTAGAAACATGAGAAGAGGAGAAGTCTTTCGACGAGAGACAAGAGGAACGGGCTCAGTGTATATCTTCCTTAATATAAAGACACAGGTATAGCTATCACAGCGCAAAACACAAAATTTATTTTCAAATATTTCGGCCAACTATGAGGCGAGTATAGACTGGTGCCAGTCTATACTTGATGATAGGCTGGATAGGGGACTCAACCAGAAGTCTGGTTGAGGGTCACTAGGAATAGGAAAAGGCATGGGAAGGTGGGTGTGCAGGCATAAAAATCTTATTCTGGTAGCAAAATGCAAATAATTGATTTAGCAAGTAGTGATTGAACCGTAATGGATGTTTTTGTGGTGTAATAACAACTCTATTTTCTGAAAGCTCTCATTTATTGGTAATTGTCATCATGGTAGGGTATTATGCACCATTTGCAGAGCTCTTGTTGTCACATTGTAATAATTAAGTTCTTGGATTTTCCAGATTTGTTAGATTTTCAATAGATTACTTTCCTGTGTTAAGATTTGAGCCAAATCAGACATAAGTAGTTTCCTAGATATTCACAGATCCAGAGTTTGATCCAATTCGGATCTCTAGGTTCTTTTATCCAGATCATGGCCAAATTTTGGCAATCATTTTTGCAGCACCAGTTCCTTTATTGTGTTAAAATTTGTGCCAAAGTTCTTTAGATACATCTCCGGACAGACGGTTGAATGGATGGACAGATGCATTGGTGCATGCCTTCATGCACATAATTAATTAGTCACATTCACTGAAGGAACAGCAACAGTGTCAGCTCACATTACAAGATCTATCAGTATATGGTGGTCCAATTATTTGCCAAATGATACTTTGATCAACATACAGTAGACATAACATTGAAGATGGCGCAAATGTTGTCACTGACAACTCATCTACTGTAAATGAATTACATTCAGAATCACACATGATATATGACTCCTGAGACTGTGTGAATGAATAGAAAGGAAGAGATCCAACAGATGTTTATGCAGACCCATCAAGCTTAAAAACATTGATGCATCTCATTCCATCTGTGTATACAACACTTCAGAGTGAATTTGCCAATCTGAAAAAAACTGATATGAGTGTGACTATATATCTTATGTTATAAAGTAAGCAGCTGGAATATAGAACCCCCCACCCCATATCTGCACATATTGAGTTGGCTAAAATCCACCAGTTGACAATAGAACTTCCAGTTTATCCATCCATCATATGATGTGATAATCAAGTACGTGACATGTAGGATGATGTCATAATCAATGACATTATGAATGACATAGATAAGTAAGTCACGAACGCATAATTGGTAATGGACTATACATTGTTGTACGAATTGTATGTCTTTACTATTTAATAAACATGCTGTTAAATATTTTGAAACCAATTTGACTGGGCGCTGTTGCTGCATAGGCAGCAACAATACCGAGTCAAATTAGTTTCAAAATATTCAACAGCTAACCTGTATAGTTTTCTGGAAATTGATAGTCAGAGAGTGCCGGGATTGATCGATCCCAGCACAGGCGAAACATAGCCAGAGCTTAGCTAAAGATAGGCAGGGCATGGCTAAAACTGGATTCCTCCATTGACTGCTGATCAATACAACCAAAGGTGCTGGTGAATTCAAGAATTTATTACAGTCATACAAACATCATGCTAAATCAATAACAGTAGAGGTTTATTATGCAGGTAATACTCATCATCTTCATTAGTATAACTTGAGCTGAACACGCTCTAGCATCATCAAAACTCAGTGTAGAGCTTCATGTTTGAGATATCAACAGATACCAGTTTAATACTATATACCAAAGGCCATGACAGTGGTCCAAATCCAGGAATAAATTACTGTGTGCTGAGTAACCATAATGCTTGTGTTGTCAGTCACACTCCACCAATGCAGGGACGTGCTATGCAACGTATAAACATTTGACCAGGCTATGGCCTAAAAAGCAACAAAAGGAAGGGTCACATATGGAGGCAGGACTACTTAAACAGAGAACCCGGTTCACGCCTGAGTTCTGTGTTGGAAACATAGGCTCCTTGCCTCTCTCTACCCAGGAGTATATTGTTAGGGTATTTTTCTGACTGATTATAAAAATTATTCAAACTGCTCACTGATGTTTCATAAAGGGGGACCAGCTATTAATGCCTTGGATGCTGCTATGCCTGGGTGTGAGTGTGTATGTACTAACCGAATGGAGAGTAGCAGCAACAGCATACCATAGTATTAGATTTAGGTCACAGACTGACCAATGTTATATAGGGAAAGCTATGTGTACTTCAAGACATGAATATCTCTGATAATCTCTGCCGTGCCCACTGACACACTGTGGATACACGCTCTGCAGAGATACGCAGAGCAGAGACACACAAGAGAATCACAGGAACATGCCGGTGCTTGAAACATGCATATTGCCAAACCCTATAAAAGGCCCACGACAATACGATGGGAAGTTGACATTATTCACTGAACATTGAGCAACCATGACACTTTGAACCACTAAGGTTTAAACATTGTTGTATATAGTTGTATATATAAAGTAATCTGCACTACCAAATAATGAGATATGCCATGAATTTGACCTGAAATTAAGGACTCAATAGATGCCAATCAAACCAATAACTTCTTCACTCAGGTATCTGATGTCATTATCAAAATATGCCTCTTGCTCGCTGCCATCGCAATCAAAATATGACAATGATCTGACAGAAAAGGGTCAACGGTCTAACAGTAACCATCTTGTGTGTCTTTGGTGAATTTACAATGTAATAAATATTCTGTTGAATATTTTGAAACTAATTTGACTATGAGTTGCTGCTGGCCATGACCTTGAAAACAGAGCCAGTTATTTCAACTGAGTAAAAAAAAATTTGTCTTGACCTATAAATAGACATTTGTTACAATTAATCTACTATCAGTGTCTGAGTTAAATCCATTGTCAGAGAAATATCTGTTTAATAGATTATCAGACAGATACTTCCCTGACAATGGATTTACCTCAGACACTGATAAAGATATTTTGAGCAACTTTATTGACAGTCATTGCTGTTAACACTTTAACACCTCTCGTGTCAACAGTGCCTCAAAGCGCTCAAAATACTACTTGATATATCAATTAAACATTTTGATGGTCAATATTTTTCAAGATATTTTAATTTTAGAAAGCTATTTTTGTAATTTTACCACTGAATATTTTGTCACTGACTTTACCATAAAAGGGATAATGGTAAAGAAAATTTAAGTTGTTATTACACCACAAAAACATCCATTACTGTTCAATCACTACTTGCTAAATCAATTATCCGCATTTAGCTACCAGAATAAGATTTTTATGCTTGCATACTCTCCTCCCCATGCCTATTCCTATTAATATGAACCCTCAACCGGGCTATTGGTTAATTCCATCTCCACTATATAACCTGATATAGACTGGCAACGGTCTGTACTCACTCCCTAGTGACGCCTGTCACTATGCGCGCTTGCTCATGTGCACTAGCAGCCCAAATAGGAAACAGATTCACTTTTCAATTATTCTGAAATCAGAATAATTGCCTAAATATTATTAGAAAGTTTTTATAGCTTTGCGCTGTGTCAGCTATACTATTGAAGGACTTCCTAACGCTAGAAATGCCTGCTATGAAGTCTATCCTCCCTAAGTTATGTTTTTAGAAGTATTTTGTGGTTATATTGAACTTTATAACTATCTTCACATCTCTTCTTCCTCTCCTAATCCTACTTTTCTTTCCTCAGTCCCCAAGTCAGTCAGGGCCAGTGATCTGAAGAGGTTTTGTCCGGTCAGGGTCTCTTCGGAGGGCTGGTACATGGATCATATGTGGATCGCCTCTACTCTTTCTCTTCCCCTTAAGGACGAATATTCTATAGACCCTCCTTCTTTCGGGTCTGCACTTTCTACATCTGATTCTTCGTCTTCTTCTTCTCAAGTCCTACCTATTGATAACTTAGTAGTAGATATGTTGGATTTCTTCGTTAACGATGTTAATTGTAAGGAGTTTTCTCTCTTCAAAATTCGATGCTCCTGTTCAGGTTCCCAAAGAAGATTATTTAAAGGTTGCTACCAGTACTCCTCAATCTCTTTCTGGCTCCTCCTGAGATGTTCTTTCCTCACATTTAAAGGATTCTTCTAAGTCTGAGCATTCCACTGATCTTTTTAAATGGGAGTCTGTCTGCAGATCCCAGCTTAAGTCGGCTAATTTTCTTGCTCCCTGATCTGACAGAAAAGGGTCAACGGTCTAACAGTAACCATCTTGTGTGTCTTTGGTGAATTTACAATGTAATAAATATTCTGTTGAATATTTTGAAACTAATTTGACTATGAGTTGCTGCTGGCCATGACCTTGAAAACAGAGCCAGTTATTTCAACTGAGTAAAAAAAAATTTGTCTTGACCTATAAATAGACATTTGTTACAATTAATCTACTATCAGTGTCTGAGTTAAATCTATTGTCAGAGAAATATCTGTTTAATAGATTATCAGACAGATACTTCCCTGACAATGGATTTACCTCAGACACTGATAAAGATATTTTGAGCAACTTTATTGACAGTCATTGCTGTTAACACTTTAACACCTCTCATGTCAACAGTGCCTCAAAGCGCTCACAATACTACTTGATATATCAATTAAACATTTTGATGGTCAATATTTTTCAAGATATTTTAATTTTAGAAAGCTATTTTTGTAATTTTACCACTGAATATTTTGTCACTGGCTTTACCATAAAAGGGATAATGGTAAAGAAGATTTAAGTTGTTATTACACCACAAAAACATCCATTACTGTTCAATCACTACTTGCTAAATCAATTATCCGCATTTAGCTACCAGAATAAGATTTTTATGCTTGCATACTCTCCTCCCCATGCCTATTCCTATTAATATGAACCCTCAACCGGGATATTGGTTAATTCCATCTCCACTATATAACCTGATATAGACTGGCAACGGTCTGTACTCACTCCCTAGTGACGCCTGTCACTATGTGCGCTTGCTCATGTGCACTAGCAGCCCAAATAGGAAACAGATTCACTTTTCAATTATTCTGAAATCAGAATAATTGCCTAAATATTATTAGAAAGTTTTTATAGCTTTGCGCTGTGTCAGCTATACTATTGAAGGACTTCCTAACGCTAGAAATGCCTGCTATGAAGTCTGCCTATAATATTTGCCACTTAAATTCAGAAAAGTGAATCTGTTTCCTATTTGGGCTCCAGTGCACATGCGCAGCATGCATAGTGACCGGTGTCACTACACTACGGAGTGGGTACAGACTGGTGCCAGTCTATATCGGGTTATATACTGGAGATGGAATTAACCAGTAGCCTGGTTGAGGGTTCATATTAATAGGAATAGGCATGGGGAGGAGAGTATGCAAGCATAAAAATCTTATTCTGGTAGCTAAATGCGGATAATTGATTTAGCAAGTAGTGATTGAATGGTACGTATGTTTATACAGTGGTTAATAAAACAACAGATCAACCGGCAAGGGGTGTCTGTGGGGAGTTTTTGCTTAGCCAGTGTCTATCTGCATGCCGAGAGAAGGGTATTAAAATTTTTTTTTTACTGAAATAACTGGCTCGGTTACCAAGCCAGTAATTCCAATGGAAAATATGTTAAAAACTTCTCTTGGCCTTTCAAATAGTCATGTCTCAAGAATGTAGAGTTGATTTTTGGTCAGTTTGATCATTAAAGGGGTAATATATGAGGGGTTAAAGTGTTAACAGCCAAGAGGGGTTAATCATTGAAATTGGTTTATGAAAATTTACACTTTCTCATAGAAGATGTCCATTTGAAGACAGAGAGATTATGTGTGAAAGGTTATCATTTGAATGACTGGTTCGATTATCTACCCAGTCATTCATGTCATCAATTTTTCAAAATAGTCTTCTTTTGGTCTGCTAATGGACATTTCTCAAGACAACTGCTAAAGTTATATTTTTACCCATCTGAGTATTATATGGTTAATTCAAATATTAAGTGGTTAAAATATTATTAGTGAGCAGGGGATGCAGCATGTTCAGGGCCACTTCATCTTGCATATTATGCTCAAGCGGGGGCACATGTTGGTCACTGGTAACCAACCATAGTACTCGCCAGCCTTTTTGACTAATCAATCACTGTGGTCATTGCGTTACATCTGACCTGATCTGAATTTGAAGCATATCTGCTTAAATGAATGCGAGCCAGTACGCACTTCAGCATCCCCAAATTCCTTCAACATTCTCGCTGCCAGCATCAAGATTTCTCCATCAATTTTGGCATGTTGGGGGACCATAGCATCACGAGTATTTGTGTTAGATGCTAACAATAATAACTATTGGCTGGGTGTTATTGTATATTGTACAGTCTTATATGGTTGCTGTTAACCCTGTAACACTCATATCAGCCAAAACGGCTTCTGCATTGGTCTTGAGAAATGTTCCTTTGCAGACCAAGAGAAAACACTTTAAAAATGTTCCACTGGAATGACTGGCTCAGTAACTGAGCCAGTCATTCCAGTGGTAAATTTAAAAAAACCAAATCTCTTGGTCTGCAAATGGACATTTTTAATGAGAAAATTTAATTTTTTAAACAAATTTGAGGGTTAAAGGGTTAATAAACATTAAAGCTGTAGTCATCTTGTCACACAAACCATCTCTTCGAGTCATCTATTATCGCTTGTCTGGGTTGTCCACTGAATCACATTAATGATATAATTTACACCAAAATCTGAGTTACTTTCAAAGTTGTAAGTATGATTCTGAAAATGTTGGGCGTGATATATTCCAAAAATAAAATAAAATTTAATAGCAATGAAAGAAGACACTGACATTGCACGAATGATTACATAAAAATGTATAACTTGTAAACTAAGCCAATTTAATTTGAAATACTTTTTTGAACTCGTTTTCTCCAGTTCAGGGTTGAATTTTGAGATCAATTCATATGACAGCTGCTAATTTTGAAAATAATTTGACAACAATTTTGCTTCTGAAAGCGCTAACACCATTCAGTCAAATTGTTTTCAAAATAATCAGCATGATTTTGATTAAAATTCTTATAAATTTTATCATCAGTATTTAATATGTAGAATGAAAAGTGTTAAAAAATGTGCTGCAAACACTTCTCATTAGTGTGCCAACTCTAGAAGATATATTTTGCTTCATCTGAGATGTCATCTCCAAATCATTATGGGCTATATACCCAGCCTCTGGGGAACTATAGTTCATCATTATCACCATGTTTTTCAAAGAAAAGTGGGGATTATGCCATGCAACCGGTGCATGTATCAGTGCATGCATGCATGCGTGCATGCGTGCATGCATGTGTGCATGTGCGTGTGTGTCTGTGTGCATGTGTGTGTGTGTGTGTGCGTGCGTGCATGCGTATGTGCATGCGTGCCTGTGTGTGTGTGTGTGTGTGTGTGTGTGTGTGTATGTGTGTGTGTGTGTGTGTGTGTGTGCGTGTGTGCGTGCCTGTGTGTGTGTGTGCATGCGTGCATGCATGTGTGCGTGTCTGTGTGCATGCATGCATGGGCGAGGGGTAAAAAAGTCAAATTTTAAAGTGTGAAAATGGAACGTAATACACAACCTCTGAGACTGTTTGATGGAATTCAAGCAAATTTACTATGTGGGTTACCTATATCAATGCGGAAAGCATGAGTCCATGTACATTTGGCCCCATACCCTGGTGTGGGGGGAGGAGGGTGAGAGTGTGTGGACGTGAGGCATGTGGTGGTGGATGTTGTTCAGAAGGTCTAGAAATTGATTGTAATGCAACTCTGTTGGATGAAATTCAACCAAATTTGGTATATGAGTTGCCCATATCAATGCAGAAAGCATGACTACATTTACATTTGGCCATGCCGCCTGCTGATTGGTGGCTGTTAAGATGTTAATTTATTGTAATGCAACTCCTCTGAAAACGTTGGGCGGAATTCAGCCACATTTAGTATGAGAGGTACCAATCAATATCAATATGGATTGAATGAGCCCATTTATAGTTGGCCCCACCCCCAAGGGGTTGAAGGGGGTGTTGGGGATGGGGATAAAAAAATCAAGAACTTAATTGTAATGCAAATCCTTTGAAACCGTTGAATGTAATTCAACCAAATTTGCTATGTGAGTAAAAAATGATTGTAATGCAACTCATCCAAAACCATTTGCCAGAATTCAACCAAATTTACTATGTAAGTTACCAATATCTATGTGGAGTGGATGAGTACATGTACATTTTGCTCTGCCTCCAGTGGTGTGGGGGATGTGGTCAAAGGTTTAAGAAAGTGATTGTAAAACTGTTTGACGGGATTCAAACAAATTTGCTATGTGAATTGCCCATATGATTGCAGAGCGCGAGAGGACATTTACATTTGGCTCTGCCCCCAGGGGGTGAGCTGTGGTGGTCAAAAGATAAGCAGTGAATGTGGGTATTTGCGATGACATGTCATCGACAGAGCGATCTAGTTACATCATATGCCATCAAGCAGACAACACTGAATGGCCATATCGGAAGGGTGTCATAAATGCCACATAGTTAATTAATTAATACAATGCATTGACTATAGTAGCAGGAGTTTGAGGCTGTTGTTAGCTCACATAGCTCAAAGGGCCACGTGTGCTTATATGCCATGCCGGCCATCCATCATTGTCACAGACTACAGAACTTCTATTCAGAATTGTCATTGGTCAATTTTTTGCCAAAATTTGCCAGAAATTGTCAAAATGCATCTTCTTTATGAATCAACCTTTGGTGGATTTCAACATAATTTGGCCATAAGGACCCTATGATGGTACGCTTCAGACAAATTCAAAATTTTGACTGGTCAGGGTTTTTTAAAGAAAGGACATTTTTTTAAACACAACTCATCTTTTATTATTGGCCCAATTTTAACCAAATTTGCCAGAAATACTCCATGGTGATAATCTGTGGAATGCCCATTTAGAATCTGGATTAGTTTATTTTTCCGGTGACCATCTTGGATTACACCTTCCTGAAATATTTAAGAAATGAAAGCTTTAACTGACTTCATCTCAAGAACCAGCAGGTAGACGTCAATGAAAGTTGGATGGATGCACACTATCGTATTTGGCTCCAGGACTACCATTCAGAATTTTTACTGGTCCATATACACAGTGGCCATCATGTTCTAGAAAATTACATCTTAGGAATTGCTGTAAGTATCAAGCTGAAAGTTGTTGGATTTCATTGATAAATAACGTTTATCATTAAGTTTGTTAAGGACTTGATCAGCCATGATAAAACATGGCTGTGATGGACCATTCAAAATTTAGCTTCCGGTGGACATATTGGATATTCTTATTGGCTGGATGGAATGAACCTACGGTTGGATTTGATTATGTGGTCAGCGTCCGTCATTAATTTCCTACTAAATAATGTGTGTACTTAATTCCAATTTTGTGTTTTGTAACACAACAAAAATACTAAGCCACTCAATTCACTGTTTGCTATAAGTCACCTGACTTAGATATCTCAGAAAAGTTTAACCTGTTCATTCCCATGTTGTGTGGGTTCCCTAGTAAACAAGGTTAGCAGAGATACATCCCTCCATTGAGTAGTCTTGATAGTATCTCTTTAACTCTAAAGCAGTCATTGCTCTAGGGGGTCCAAGCCATCATTAATTAATTTTCTGTATTACAGGAAACACCTAACTTTTATCTCAACAAATCCTATTCATTCCATAATCTTGTGGAGCTACATCAACATTTGATTTTTCATGAATGTCACAGAACTTGCAGTCTTTGTTGAACAAGTCATGTACTTTATGTAAAATGGTTATAATTTACGTGGATATGAAACAGAAGGAAAGTTTTTGTGACTACAAAATGGCATCAGCAATCAGCTTCGCGGTACAATTAATCAAGGTGAAGTCAAAATGTCTGATCCTATTTTGGCCACAGAGGCTCGTTCCTACATAAGGTATACTATATACCAGTTTTGAACATTTCCTACATAAGGTATCCTACATGACATATGTAACATACCGGTTGGGAAGTTCTTGGATCAATTAAGAGGTTTGACTAGGTACATATTTCCGAGCGTCATTCTTTCCTACATAAGGTATACTACATACCGCTTTGGATCGAATCCTACATGAGGTATCCTACATAACTATGTAATATACCGGTTGGGAAGTTATTGGATCTATTAAGAATGTGACAGTGGTGCAAACAGGCATGGTGGACCGGATGAACACCACAAGGATACACCACGATCATCCCCTGAAGGAAAACGAGTGGTCCTTCTAAGGACCATTACTAACCAACTAACATGAAACTCGCAAGTACTTCATGATGATCAGTCATGTCAGTCAGTGGTATCTTCAGATGTTAAGATATGTTTAAAAAATCAGAGGAAAACAACGTGACTAAGTTTTATCCTTGTACATAGTGCACACAAATTTTTTAGAATGTGTAAATTGAGCTTAAATGTGCAGCCTATTTATGGGTTTATAAGTAAATACGCCATTCCAATGTTTGCTGGTATGCATTCAGATTAAACTTATTTCAGTTGCAACTTGTGACTAATAACTTCGAGAGTTAAATGGTTAATATTTTGATCGTAAACACAACAAACATTGATGACCAAGTTGTACTATATCAGAGATGTGTGTCGATCTCAGTGTTTTAGTAGCAAGCATAGCCTTTGGATAAGGAAAGTTCTTGACTATCAGACCCTTTTATTAGCCCTAAGATGGGCTTTTTCCTACTTAATGTATAATCTAATCGCTCACCATTTTGGAAATTCTTTCTGCAGGTACTTAACTCGGTAAAAATTGAATATATAGAGGCTGCAAATGGACTATTACTCATGGAAATCATCTGAAAGTCTGCCAGAAGAGGGGGAGAACTAACCTAGTTAGAAAAGATTTCTCTAAGGGGTGTGCAAACTGTGAAATGTTTTGTCTGAACATGTTGTTTCCACACCAACACTTAAAACATTTGGAAATGGTTTAGATAGGCTTTTGCATAGTCAAGAGGCAATGCATGACTACACCGTACACGCAACCCATGACCAGAAGTGATGGCACAGGCATGGAGATAAATGAAGAAGAGATGAACATACAGCCTAATTGTCCTGTGCTCAGTATTATTACCTAGATTATAACTCAGTTTTTATGGTATAGCAACTGATTATAATTAAACTTCTGGTTTGGTATGCCAAATCAATTCACTTCTGTTGTTTTGCTGGTATTGTTTATGTTTCTAAATCACGTTTGACAATTTAAATGCCCTATTTCAGGGGCTCTTATTTTTTTCAACTCTTTTCCTGATATGTTGTCTCAGAAATGGAGTTCATCGATGAAAGGAATAATATGGACATGGAGTCATTTTGGCCAGTCATCACTGGTCTCGTTAAGGATAAGTGACAGTGTTTTCTGATATTTTCATACATACAGAATTGATCCTAACTGGATCTGGGTTCTTTTAATTACATCATGGCCAGTCTGGGATTCCTCTGGCTTGGAAGATTCCTTAATTGTGTTAAAATTTGGGCCGAATGGAGTCAGTTTTGTGTACGAAGGTCAAGTCTGGTAATTCAGAATTGTGTCCTTCACCCCGACTGCATACACTGCATTTTCATTTGCTGGGTGTCATCGGTACCAATTCACCAGTTTATCCATCTGCAGGTCCTTTTTGATGTCTTGTTCTTAAGTGTATGGGGGAGGGGATCGCTATAGAATTTCCTCTCGTCCGTGTGTCTATGGAATCAGATAAAGTAGTCTTATTCCCTCTTCAATACTCTGGAATATTGGAGAATGAAGAGATATTGTTTCTTTCACAAGCCACCTATCTGTCACAGGCATTTCTATAGTAGTGACTTTAAACAACAAGCAGGTTAGTTGAGGTTATCATATTTTGTCTGGAGTCTTGGTCCTCCTCCTGCAGTGGAGATGTCAGGAAATCTTTCAGCATCTCACATTCCATGTAGAATGATTTTTCTTGTAGCTCATTTATTACATCCCATTAAGTTTCTACTCCATATAGTGTCCAGATCTGATGTTCATATTCTTCCTCCAGAATAGGCTCTGGTGGTAGATGCTCTGGCACAGTCATAGACTTCACATTTTGTTTAAATATGTTCAATTTAAATTTCTAGTGCCAATTGTCTTTAAGAACTTTTGTCAGCGGTTTCTAGTGCAATTGTCTTTAAGAACTTTTGTCAGCAGAATGTATTATCCCTTTAATCACTCTGCTTGGCCCAATGAGAGTTATTCAGTGGATCTCGTAGTCCTCTTTGTGGAAACCCAAAGCATCTTCCCAATTTTGCAGATTTTATATCTCGTTTAACTACAGCTTTCATTTCATCATTCCACAAATCTTCAATATGTATATATAGTATTTTCCAAGAGACCTGTTTTTCAGAAATTGATTTTTTGTCTGAACTTTAGTATTCTTAATCAATTCAAACTATCTTTTACAGGAGAATTTATCAGAGTATATTTAAGGTTTTCAAATGGTTGTAAGAACAACACATTATCCCGCCCGATTCTGCATCTCATCATCAAGTCATGGGCTATTTTTTGATGACTTAAATCTCTGTATGCTGGGGTGGTGTTATTGTTTTCACTAGCATCTATCCTTCTTTATTTTCTAGAAGCTGGTTTGAGAGTTATTAAGTATTTACATCATTTATCCATGGTACAGGTATTCTTAGGGTATAGCGCAAAGACAAATACCTATAATAAATTCCTCTATTAACTCATGTCTTGGGTCCATCTGTTTGATTGTATAACTCTGAAATCATTATTTTTCTACTAGTTGCCGCATTTGTTAGATGACATTCTGATATTCATATTGTTTTTGTGAATGATCTTTTCTAGGTGGTAGGAGATCTGGCTTCATTATTTGCCCTTGAAGAGATCTTATATATATAAACCTAATTAATTGTTTTCAATCCTTTCCAAAAACTATACCCAATTTAAAAGATCTTTTTGAAACACAGTTCAGATTACTTATGCAAATTTGTTTAGTAAGCGTGCATCTCATCAACTGGGTTACAGACACCATTGATCGACACTAGAATGTATCTCCAGGAGACACTCAGTAAGTGTTAAGGCACACGATGTTCGTGGTATGGCCTTCTCCTTCACATTCTATGCAGATCTACGTTTCAGATTACTTATGCAAATTTGTTTATTAAGCGCGCATCTCATCAACTGAATTACAGACACCATTAATTGACACTAGAATGTATCTCCATGAGACACTCAGCAAGTGGTAAGGCACACAATGTTCGTGGTATGGCCTTCGCATTCTATGCAGATCTGTCAGTGGACGACATTATGTAAGTTGCAGTATAAATGTCAGATTCTACATTATTTTTATCTGAAAGATCAGATTCAATTCACAATCTGTCATTTCTAGTTTCGCCACTCAAACCTAGGCTCAATTGCCTAGATTCTTTTAGTCAGACGTCTTCTTTACCATCTCACATCTGTTTTTAAATTCTCTTTCTGAGATTTTCAAATCATCATTATTTTAGTGTATTTTATTTAGAACATTTGTTTGTTCGTGCTCTTCAGCACTTCTGCGATTTACTTGGTTTTAGTATTTTTGGTGATTAAACTTTCATTCCTGATTTGCAATTTACCAACCCACCTAGTATTTAGGCTCTGACCAATTCTATGTTTTAGCAAACAGTGAATTGAGTGGCTTTGTATTTTTGTTGTGTTAAAAAATGACCCAGATGTATATACTGGTCTGGCATTTTGTTAGCTTACTAAAATACGTACTACTCAATTCACTGTGGCCCATCTCAACCACCCCGCATCGTTAAATTGCAAATCATTATTAAAAATTTGTGGAATTAATTATGACGGCTTGGACTCAGTCGCATGCATAGTAGCATAAGTGTGCATGCTCACGGACTCGTTTAGGCTGTGTGAAATAAATTTCAAGTTAACTTGGATTAGCTTGGATTTTCTTGAATATCCAAGCTATTGGAAAATTATTCAACCCATACCAGCTTGGATTACCTTGAATTAGCTTGGACTTTATATAGTTGCTTGAACCTCTTGAAAATCCCCCCTCTCAGAATTCAAGATAGCTGGGGTTTTCTAGGACTGAATATCATCATGAAAAAGTGCAAGCTGCTTGGATTTGCTTGGACTTTTCTGATTTGACAGAATTCAAGCTAGCTTGGATTTTCTAGGACATTGTTTTGTCAGATATAAAAGAATTCAAGCTATTTGGATATCCTTGAATTTGTAGACTCACTTAGACTACCTTGGATTATCTTGAAATAGCTTGCACTAAGGCAAGAACAGGTTCTATATAGTTATGACTAGAGTTGACCCTGACCTGGTAAATTGGTGGGAAATTTAAAGTCTTTGTAAAAAAGCAAACAGTACATTCATTGCATTGATCATTAGCAGCTATGGATATATAGAATATAATAGTTTGGAAACACTGACAGAACTGTTAGATAGAATGCTTAGCATCAGTAACCTTAAATGGAAACAGAACTGTATTTTGAGGTATGTATTCTATTGATTTCCAGAGATTTATTCAGAATTACCAGTTTTGGTATAGCTTTTTCAATTCTATGTAATTAATGCAGTGATGATGCCTTTCTAAATAATGTGGCACATTAACAATCTATGTCTATAAGAATAACAGACAAATCAGTCAGAAACTCATTGCTAATGTCTGGCTGAAATTGTATTTGTTATTGAATAACTCAACTCCCATGAAGGTGATTTTGTTTTTTAAGCATACATATTTATATATAATCTCTGTGTGGCAGCATTTATGTGTACATGCATACATTTTATGTTAATGGCTAAGCTATTTCAAAAGCTAGGATTAGCTGGGATTTTCTTGAAGTTCTAGATAGCTGGGACTTTCTGGAATAAAATCCAAGCTAAGTGGAATTTTCTTGAACATTCAAGCAGGCTTGGATTTTCTTGAACGTTCAAGCTAGCTTGGATTTTCTTGAATGTTCAAGCTAGCTGGAATATTCTTGGATTTTAAGGGGCCAATACCGACAAGCTAGCTTGGATTATCTTGAATGTTCAAGTTAGCTCGGATTTTCTTGAATGTTCAAGCTATCTGGAATTTTCTTGGATTTTACTTTAACTAGGCCTTTCTTGGATTTTCTTGAATTATCTTGAATTTTATGTGGCCAATACCAGCAAGCTAATCCAAGCTTTTCCAAGTTATTAAAAGCTGGGATTAGCTGGTTTATTCAAGCTCCACAGAACTGCGATATTCATAAATATCCAATTATTTTTTGGCCTGGGTTTTTTTTCTCTAGGAATTGAGGAACCGGTTCCCTAGAGCAATGACTGCTTTAGAGTTAAAGAGATACTATCAAGACTACCCAATGGAGGGATGTAGAATAGGTTAAAATTTTCTGAGATATCTATGTCAGGTGACTTATAGCAAACAATGAATTGAGTGGTAAGTATTTTAGTAAGCTAACAAAACACCAGACCAGTATATACTTCTGGGTCGTTTTATGTCTTGTTACTGCTCTGCCGAATTTAATGAATGGTAATGTTTGTTCAAATGCTAATGATTTACATCCTAATGGTCCATGTAAGCATCAAGGCCCTTCGACCTCTTATTTATTAAAACACTATTGCATATTTGAATAAATTCTAACACTTTGAGCCATGAATCCCCAGAATTTCAAATCCAGATAGACGTACAGATAACCTGTTGAATATTTTGAAACTAATTTGAATAACAGTGGCTGCTGCCATATGTCATTAGCAGCTCCCAGTCAAATTAGTTTTAAAAATATTCAACAGACTGGTTACCAAAGACATACAATTCATACATTTCATCACATACCTTTCTCACTTTCATGATGGACCTATTTCATTGATCAGCTAACATTGAGTGACATATTTTGATTATGATGTCAGGTACTTGAGCAACAAATCAGATCCCTCCATGTGATACCTTTCACCATTTGCCATGCTGACTTTGTCCACAGGATGTTGACTGGTTTATAAGGTGCCTAACAATTAATAATTGTCATCGTGCCATAAGGTTTGTGGCTAATAATGATTATCTGGCTATAATACTATGATATATCATCATCAAATCTTGCTACACAGCATATAAAGTGATATCTCCTGACGAAAGCTATCAAATGTCTGTCTGATGATATAATTTTCTGCTAGATAATGTGCACAATACAGCTTCATTGATCCATTATGTATGAATCAACTTCCAAACCTGTCTGGCATGAAAGGTAATAGTGCTTAAACTAAGAAGATACGTAGAGGTATAAATCCCTATAAACACAGATTTTGATAACTGTTAATGCAAAGCAAATGTCAATTGCACTTAGAACATGGCCCACGCAGACCGTAACCTTTTATCCATTGAATTTGTTCAAGAAAAATTCAATTTTCTCATTGAAAATATTCATTTGCATACCAAGAGAAGACTATTTTTGAAAATTTACCACTGGAATGACTGTTAACAATTTCTGGTTAGAGCAACGCAACAAACAGAGTATCATAGTGTTATGCCTTGCTGAAATTGAATTAGTTATGTGTTATTAGCTCACCAAACATCTGTCAAAAGATTACGTGTACTATCTTTCTTTTTTGGCCTGAAAGCAAAAGCCCATTACTGAACATTCCTAACTATCTGATCAAGATTCCAGGGTAATTTGCCGGACTGAGAAGGGGTGCCTAAGGAGTCCTTTTTCAGTCCTGGACTGAAAACAACCCCTAAAGAGTACTTTTTCAGTCCTCAAATGAGGGCTGAAAAAGGATGTCTTAGGAGTCCCTTTCAGTCTGGGATGGAAGATTGGCTCCTTAGGAGTCCCTTTTCAGTCCTCATTTGCATAATTGGAATGGGAGACTGAAAAGTGACTCCCTATGGTGGGTTGCAATACTAAATTGAGGACTCTGGCATCTCTTTTAAGTCCGGGACTGAAAAGCAGCTCTTTTGGAATCCTTGGGGGACTGAAAGGGAATGTAAAATAGCCTTAAAAAGGACTGATTTTTGGTAGCCCACCTTGGGCAACTGCAATTTATTGTTTATTATTAAATTTTGTGCCATGAATTAATTAATGACAACTTAAACTCATTTGCATACTGGTTCTGAATATTTATAATTTGATTTTCTTATAGTTACAGAATTCGCAAAAACACGTGCTACTCTTCAGTAACTGCTTGGGTGATTCTTTTGGGTAGCCATCTTGAATTTTCAGCAAATTATCCATGTCTATTTAAATGCAAATGGTTCAAATGTTAATGGTCCAGGTGAGTGTCACAGGCCCTTGGACCTCTTGTTTAATTGATGTGCTTTGAGCCCGAAATTGGTTTTACATATGTTTTTGGGTTTTCAGATTTGAAATTTGCCATTTTCTAAACTGTCGGGATGACCAGTTTGGCAGCCAATCATGGATCATTTTCTAAAGCAATTGACAATTTAAAATGTCTTCTCACGAACTACTGGGCTGATTTCAATTATATTTTGTAGGATCAATCCTTATGGAGAATCAATTTTGTTCAAATGAAACCGATTGTCCGATTGAGCAATTTCAACCAGACTTGGCTGGAAGGATACTAGCCTGGTAGGTTTCAGAACATATATACAGAATTTTGATTAGTCAATTTGTTCGGTGGCCATCTTGAATTTTGTGAAAAATAATTTTAAATCGTTTAAGCACTACTCCTCATTAACTGCTTAGGCAATTTCAACCAGACTGGCCAGAATGAGCCCAGAGTGGTAGGCTTCAGAACTTGTATACAGAATTTTGATTGGTAAATTTTTCTGGTGGCCACTTGGATTTTAAGAAATCAGTTAAAAGGCTACTAATCCTTAACTGCTTGACCGATTTCAACCAAACTCAGCTGGAAGAATCCTAGGCTAATACGCTTCAGAACATATATACAGAATTTTGATGGCTTGATTTTGATGGTGGCCATCTTGGGTTTTCAAAAAAATGGGAATTCGTATAAAATACTACTCATTAATCGCTTGGGCAATTTTAGCCAAATTTTTCTGGAAGGATCCTATTGTCGTAGCCTCTAGAAATTCTATTCAGAATTTTGATAGGTCCTTCAATCAATAGTCTGATTTCAACAAAACCTGGGTGAAATGATCTTGTGATGGTAGGCTTCAATATTTTAAATGAGAATCTCGATTGGTCAATTTTTTGGTGGTCATCTTGGATGTTCCGAAAATCATCCATCAAGTCTATTTAAATGGAAATGGTTTAAATGCCAATGGACCAGGTGAGTGCCACAGGCCCTTGGGCCTCTTGTTCTAAAATAATAATCATAGCTCTTGGCTGACTCTTGCTAATGATTTTAAGATAAATTGGATTGCAACTTGTTATTAACTAATGCAGCAACAACTTTCTCATATTGTTATCCAAACAATAAGATGCCTTTCAATATCGCTACCGTAACTGTAAATATAGAAACATTGGTATATGGATACGCTGTCTATCCAAGAATAAGGTAAAGTTAATAGCAAAGACCATGTGTATTGCAGTTTTCACAAAAATGATTTCTCCAGAGCCACACCAAAGTTCGGCAATGTGATTACGGACTAAGGATAATTAAATTTTGTTCAAAGGAAATGGATATATGTAAAATAATGCCTGCTATCAACCAATCAAAACTGATTGTTTGTTGGTTGATGGATTTTTACAGTGAAAATGGAGTTGTGAGTGATCAGGTGACGGTTATTATGACGACAATACCAGGTACTGTGTCTGTTTCATTTTGCCCGTATGTATTATAGCATAAAACACTAGGCTGAACATTCGAGATAGTCAATACATTTCCATTGTTATGTCTTGTAGAGCGTTGGGGCAATGATTTTAATATCATGGACACATTTTACTAGTCACGATATGTGTGGTAAATTTTCAAAGTAAAACATGTATAATAATATTGTAGAACATGAAAAAGTAGACAAAATTCACTAAAAATAATGTATGTGGGATTTTCATTAGTAATTTATTGTCCTTAATCCTTCATTGGGAAAAGAACTATGCATGCAATTATTTAGCACTATGGATAGATAACTGATGTTCTGAAATTCCAGTCAAAACGGCTGTCAATAACATTGTAGCAGGTGGTTTAGATACAGAAATCAACAGAAAGGGTATGAATGTGCTAAGTTAGTAATGTGTTCAGTCCAAAAATTCCACCCATATGGTTAGATATGTATTTGAATATGCTAATGAAGTATTGAGTTAAAAATGTTTTCCATGAAGTAATCTAATTCGTTGTACACAATTTCATACTGAAAATTAGCTGAAATTTTAGCCAATTCAGATTCTTCACTACCCTATTGTCTGTAGGTTATGCTCGGCCCCAGATTTTCATCCACATAGACTTGAGTTTGATTATGCTAGCTATATAAAAAGATTTCTAGATGAAGTAATTTCATAGTATGCAAATCCATATTGAAAACTTGTGAAAATTGTATCTGATTCGTGCTTTTCAGTGCTCTAATGTCTGTAATATATTCGGCCCCAGTATTTCAGACACATAATATTGCCAATTCAAAAGAAATTCTACAGCGAAGTAATTTGTCAGATCCACGGTTTTCAGTATGCTACTGTCTGCAATAGATTCTGTCCCAGAATTCCACTGATGTGTTTAGATAGGTATATGAATGCACTTTTAAAATGTCGAGTTTAAAAATAGTCTACCATAAAGTAATGTCGCAATACGTAATTTAGTTGCGTCCAACAGTTATCAGATGTCAATAACTTACTATTTTAAGTACCAATATCTGCATAATCTGTTTTCACTCTGCTTTCAAACATATTTACATATAGAACTCTATATAGTGTTGTATGGAATATTGTACGATTCTACCACCAAGTAATTTCATAGTATGTAGTTATATAATCGACATATGCCATGATTGTAAGATAGTTGGTTCACAATCATCACATTCACCACATTCTGATAGCTGTTGATATGTCCTGGCATATTGCATGTAATAGCTTCGACCCCAAAATGACAGCCATATGTTTACATATGTATATGAATACGTTAATGAAGTATTGAGTTTAAAAGATTTATACCATGAAGTAATTTCGTAGTACACAATTTAATAATTTTGTAGTACACAATTTAATCTAAAAGCTCCGAAGGCAGCTCTAGACAAATTCGATGCCGGCCACCGCAAACACCTATGCACCAACACTGGACACTGATGGCCAGACAGTATAATTTCCACAGATGCACTATGCAAGATGTGGAATATGTCACCACTGTCTGTAAAAGTCACCCAGCAAAGATGGTCCATGTTTGGCCATGTGCTTAGGATGCCAAAAGGGACACATGCACAGAGGGCCTTCGAATTCGCCCTACTCGGAGCCAGCAAATACAAAGCCAGGAGATGATGCCACTGCATAAATCTGTTAAGCGTGCTACGACGTGACCTCAAGAAAGCAGGACTTGGTACACCCAAGTCAAAAATGGACTTGAGGAAGCCAAGGACTTCGGCTGAGGACAAGACACATTGGGTAAAAGCGAAGAAGAACTGATTGCAGCTGTATGATGTTTCTGCTACTACAGCCACAGAATACAGTAATCATACATAATAGATTGTGTGTGAAATCACACCGATCTTTGCTGTACCCAAAATATTAATATATGTATATATTGCATTACAAATAGATGTGCGGAAAGCCACCATGGTCTATATTGTACCAATAGTATTCTATTACGTGTGGAATCACATCAGTCTATATTATACCACATACAATGCTACAGGTATATATTATCACGATCAGGCAGTGGGTCGAACAACACCAGTCTCCTCGTTTGACCAGACTAAAACTTACCCTAACTTGCGCTACATACACTATGAACAATTATGACTGTATACAATACGACCCATATCTTTACTTTTTGGAATTGCTGTGACCCATCTGTTTAAAAAGCAATCTAACTAAAAAGTATAATACAGCCAAAATTTCCTCTCAGGTGTAAACAATATGATATCATATCATTGCTAGCTATATTCATAATTAAATCAAATTCTACAATGAAATAGTGCCATAGTCCGCAATTCCATACCAAAGATTGGCTTAAATTTTGACAGAGTGATTTTCTGTACCACACTGTCTGCAATAGGTTAGGCCCCTATTCGGTTCTAAATTCATACATATGGTCAGATCGGTATATGAATACGCTAATAAAGTATTGAGCTTAAAAATGTGTACCATGAAGTAATTTCATAATACACAATTCCATGGCAAAAATTTGCACAAGTATTGGCAGATCCACGGTTTTCAGTAGCCTATTGTCTGTAATAGGTTCATCCCCAAAATGTCAGATAGATATAAGAATAAGCTAATAAAATATTGATTTTTAAAATTCCACCATAAAATAATTTTATAATACACAACTTAGTAACGAGCAAAAGTTGTCAGATGCTAATAATTTACGTACCGATATCTATGTACTCTGTTTGTAACCACTTTTCAAACATCTAGCCATACAGAACTCAATATCTATTATTATGTACTAGTGCTGTACGAAATATTGCACAATTCTAATATCAAATAATATCATAATTCCCAAGTATGTCCATGGGGTTAATTATTCGCAATATGTCCCCCATTGAAAGATAGTTGGTTCACATTAGCCACAATCGGATAGATGTCAGTATGTCCTGGCATATCGCTTGTAATAGGTTCGGCTCCAGAATTTCACCCATATGTTTAGCTAGGTATATATGAATGCGCTAATAAAGTATAGAATTTTAACAATTTTTACAATGGAGTGATTTCGAAACATGCAATTTAGTCACAACTTACAGTTTTGAAATGGTAACAATTTACTATATATTCTGTATCAGAATCTCTGTACTCGGTTTATAACCAGGCTTTCGAACATAATACCATCTAGAACTCACTAGATATTGCACGATTCTATTATCAAATATTTCTTGTAATAATGTGAAACTCTATATATCCCATAATTTAGCTCCGGGTAGAATCTGAATTATCAAACAAAACCCCCAGAATTTACACATATCGTCAACAAGATGGATGGAAAGATGGACGGACGGCCACAAAATATAATCTGCTTCTTCCAATAGCCCATAGCTAATCCTATCCAAGGCTGATGTCATTACAGCCATCTTAAGTATATCACACTACCAAGAAACTATCATTATCACGATCGCAATCACCATCAGCACTACATAGCACAGGTAAGAAACTGTAAATGATAGTAAGAACCAATGTAACATTGAATCTTAATATAACAAGATAAACACGCTTCTCTCTGTCCTGCAAATATGTTGTTAACTTATCACATTGGCTAATGGCTATGTCTTTATGGTACATTGACTTTAACTCGAATCCCATGTCTTCTTATTGTGTATAGTGACTGTACCAGTTCTACATGTATAATTTATTTTGTGTTCTATGTAGGGGCCCAAGGTCTAGATATAGTCACTGTCCTTGGTGGAGAACCTGTTGTGCTACTGCAAATTGTATATTATATATAAAATGAATTTGAAGCTCAACTTGAATTATAATAACCTCCGGCCACGCTATTTACCATTGATGCCTTGCATCAATATGTGTACTTGTACCTACATTAATGCTGCTAGGAAGTCAAGCAAGAGGATGTCAGACTTCCTGAACAATCTTATCCCCGACACCCACCACCGAGATCTGCCCCTCACATACACCAAGCAACATATGAAAAGAGGCTGCCCTATCGGCCACGAATATCTGGCCCCAGATTGCACAGAAAGTCTGGCTTGCAGGGATCAAGGATATGATTAGGAAACAAGGATGATTTTTGGTGACAAGAAAAAGGCTATAGTTTATTTGCTTAGCAGCCAGCAGCACGTTGGGCAGGCATGCCCATTATAGTATTAATTGCAGCAATAATTAAAGAGTCCTTATGACACTATAGCCCTCCAAATCACCAACATCTGTAGGGGTAGGGTAGGAAGAGTATGGTGCAGTGAGAGGAAATAGTAATGCAGGAGAGGCCTATGAGCAACCTATCAATCACACCCATACAGGCAAAATTGCAGTCAAAAGTAATATGACCAGACATTAAGGGCAGCCCCTGATACCAGTACAACATTATGGCATATATATTAACCAGCTGGTGTAAAACCAAGTGGCAACAATGCTTGGCATCTGAGGCAGTGTATCCATCTGCCTACGCTGCCCTTAGGCAGATATTTGGCACAACAGAAACCATGGCACCCAGATGGCCAGCTATCCTCCACTGACAGAGTTTATGTGAAACTACAGAATGCCCCCCAAACCCCACCCACCACCCCCACCCCCAAAATTTGGCATATCAACCCCACAAGGAGCCTGTGAGGAACCTATGAGTAACATTCCTTGATCTTATTAGCTAACTTTCCCTGCACAAAGATAAGGATGGTTCTAGGTAACCCTTATAAGCAGTGCTCAGCCAGTCCCCTTGGGCCTGAATTAATTCAGATGGCAAGCCAGATTCCATGGCAAAGGTAGCCCCACCCCAGTGAAAGATGTGACCCAAATACTCAGAGGGTGGAACCTTGACTGAGCCACGCAAAGCTTCAGGCGGGATAAGAACCTGGAGTAGGACAAGGGTGTAATGCCAGAGGACGATTGAAACATAAACAAGGGCCAGCTGGGGGAGGGAGCCGGGGCCATTCTAAATGCTAGCAGAAGTGCCTTGGCCAGACACAGGGCTGGCCCCAGGATGTTAGGCAACCGAATCTGAAGTGACCATTGCCGAATTTGGATTGTCTTGGTGTGGATAACCTGAAGGATAGCACCTCTCTCATGAAAGGAAACTGAATGATGGCTTAGGTGAACACTTGGGTTAAAGTCTGAGGGGGAGTGTATGAACAGGTTAGACTTACGTAAAAAGGAGAAGAAAGCCACTAAGCAGGCAGCCCAGAAGGTAATGTCAAAGGAGGAGGAGAGGTCCAAGGAGTTCAGCACTTCCAGCAGAATTGCTGGAGTAATAGGAAGCTTGGGCGAAGAGGTGTCCCCAAACCCCTCCTAGCACCCTTCAGCGATGAGCGAAAATGGTACAAATCCAGAGGGTTATCAAAACCTGCTTCTACCTGAAAAAATCTAACTACAGACAAATAGTTATGAATTGATCGGACAGATAGTCTGCGTGCCAAAAATTCCAGATACCTGTCTAAATTGCGGCGGGACAGAGGAACCCATCGAATTCCCAACTGTGTGCAAAATAGAACATAGGAAGATAAGTACTGCCAATATATTTTCCTGGTAGATGATGCAAAGACATTCTGACGGACAAGTGTGACAGTCCTATCCAGCTCTGCTGAAAAAGCCAGGGAGGTGCCTGTGTAGAAGAGAAATACGAGGATGAGAAGACATATGCCTCACCAAATCGGAGGTATAAACGAACAAAGCGCCATACAAGTCTAGCAACTTGATAAAATAATCATGATCATGTATCCTATAAATACAGTCAGCAACAGCATTATTTACACCTGCGATATGACGCACAGAGATATGAAAATTGTAGCATGCTGAGAGCCAGAAAAGAGATCTAAGGGCCTTCAGAAGAATGCCTTTCTTGGATATTTATACAACCTACCATAGTACTGTTTTCAGCGTACACAAAAACCCACCTATTGTGAAGCAAAGGAGCCCATCTAGCTACTACTAAAACCCCACTGAGAATGCTTCCATCTCATTTATATGACATTGCATCAGATCTGGCCTGTCAGCCTCCCAATTAACATAAAACCAGTCCCCTGCATAGACCCGTGCCCCCTCCACACATGCATCTGTGTAAATTGCCGATTGGGGACACCCATCTAATAATAAGGCCTTCCATTGAATGATGACATAAACTTACACCACCAGTCCGTGTCAAGGCCAATGTCATCAAACAAGCGCATCCTATGAGAGGCACTACACAGCCTGCTGAGAGCATTGATTATTTTGTGAAGAAACACTCACCTGCCAAAAACAACCAATACAGCCCAACTCAACTTTCCCACAAGAGATTGCAGCTGTCACTTTGTAACATGACATTTCTTTTCAAAGGATGCCATTTCCTTCTGCAAGGCCTCCAATTTAGGGAAGTTGCAAAGCCATGCCAATCGAGTCAAACTCGATGCCTAAGAAAACTATCCTTTGACTTGGGTCAGACCAATTTATCATAAAACCCAAGTCCCGCAAAAGCCTAATACGAGTATTTACTGCCATGATACATCTGTTCTGAGAGCATTCACAAATGAAAAAATCATCAAGATAAGCAACAATTTTGAAACCCCTGCATGCCATCATACATCTGACTGCCTGAGAAAGTCTGTGAAAAATGCCAGGGGCTGCCTTAGAACCAAATGGTAATTTATTGTCATAAAGATATCGACACCCATCAGGGAATTCCCATTTCAGACCTATGACCATCTGGCTGTGAGGAGAGATAGGAACAGATCGGTAAGCTGATTTTAAGTCAATCTTGGCCATGTAACACCCAGGTGAAATAGTTTGGCCGCATCATCTACTGACTGGAAGCATTGCTTATCCAGTTCTTGTACATAATCATTTATTTCCATACCTGCTGGATGACTGCAATCATGGATGGTACGAATCCCTCCCTCTGGCTTGGGGATAATTCCTAATGGACTATGTGAGGAGGGTTTTTTGACAAAAACATAATTACCATTATCTATTTCCACCTGTATTTGACGTGTTGCCTCAGGTGGGGGGTGGGTGGGGGCTAGATGGAGAAGCAGATGGATGATTAGGAATTTCAACCTGAACTGGAGAGGAATCAGGGTCTATAATGTGGAAGCCATGAGGCAAGCCAGCAAAAATAAAATCTCTATCATAGTCACTAACCAACTCCCATTCTCAGGCAGTCAGATACAAATTATGCGCAGGTTCTTCTAGTTTGTTGAAGGCCTGTGCGCACTGGCTGGGTGCTTAAGACTGCATCCGGGTATCAAATAAACATGGGTGTACTTACAGGCGCCCAAGGCGCATCCCCTGCCATTGAACAAACGACCGATTTCCACCCCCTGCTGTGAGTGGGAGGCTAAAGGGGACTTATTAGGCACCTGAAAGCTGTGGGGAGTGTACCCTCTGCCACCCATGGGCTGGTAGGTGTTAGCACATTATTTTGGGATTCACGGCTTAAGGAGGACAGTTTGTATATGGGGAACATCTGTACCCCACCTAAACCCATGGAGGTGTTGAAGGAGCTGATATTCACGGTCATAGAAGAACACCGACACCTGTCCAAATGAGGATACCAAGTGGTAAACCCTAGTGGTATATGCTAAGTAGTCGATCATATTGCGCTGCCCCAGAGAACCTTCCTCCATCAACTTATTCATAATGGGCAGATTTGCCAATGACCATTGGTTTTGTGAAAGGTTTTCCAGTTTGGGTTTACCCGGGCCTGACTTAAAGATCAGTTGACTCCCCCCCCCCTCCCTCTGACCCTGTCACCACCTCCTCAGTCATTAAAACCACTGCAGAATACACAAAATCTACTGTGTCATGATGCTGGGAATTTGTTTTCACTGGACACATGGATTTAAAGTAAATTTGTGTGTCCTGCCATGAAATTATGTCATTGAAATTACCTGTGCCAGGTGTTGTCACTTGATTTCCATTGACATTATGATTGGTATTTCCTGGAATGTTCTGCGAGCCGCGAAGTTGTTGAAGCATATCCGAGAACACAGCATCCGGTTGTGCCTGCGCAGTAGTAACCAGACGCTCGCTCGACTGCTCTCCAGTCGTATCCGCGTCCTGGCGGAATGTTTGCCTGATCGCCCGCATCAACAATTTCACCTGGCCGATAGGGATGTCAGCGATCACGTCCTCCTCACTTAGTGAAAATGCTTCCATGGACTGGAAGCCGAGTTTTAGTAGCGTGCTCATGGTTGATTTTGCAAGGTGTTTCTGCTAGCCCCATATATTAACTCTATCCATATCGGATAAAGATCGCGCTCCATCAGGGATAGCGTCATCTGTGTCAGGCAACTGGGCGTGTTCCGTGGGATTCATTATTATATATTACTTCATACAAGCAATGCCATACTACGAAAGTTGATCAGCTGGCATTGTTTTGCAAAGTTCCCATGTATATTGTCACCGCGATCGGGTTAAGGTTCGTTATAATGAAACCGAGCACAACCTGGAAAACCTTCCTGCCAGGCTTGCAAGCGATAATAGGGTAGCCATTCACATTAACCACCGGAACTGATTGGTGGGATGCGTGACATGGACATATAGTGATACAGTTACTGGCGAAGTTAAATCCATTTGCTGGGAAATTAAATGCTATCTATCGATGTCCGAATAATCCACCTGCTCCCAACCACAGTGCCAGATTCAGTGTTATTTATTTCCCACATTTCGTGGCCAGTCCAGTTTTACAAATTATATACGGCACGTTATATAAACGATATTGCTAACTCATTACAACAGTATCATCCAATATTCACATGCACTTTCCTTTAGTTTTTAAAAATATTTAAGAGTATTTAAGTGAAATAGCTATAATCCCTCAAGGTAATCATGACGCGCATACATGGTGGCTAACTCATGATTGAGGCTGGCAAACAAGTGCCTGCAAACACGGGAAGGAAGACGCGTGAAAAGGGAACATTAAATGAGAACAACCAGTAAACAAAGTGACAAGTGTCCAGCCCTTACGTGATCCCCAACCCAGCATAACTTATATGAGGCAGGAAGCCAGAGGCAAGCAATAGAGGACCACTCTAGCATTAATATGATATTAAAGCTTAATACCCACCTTGTGGAAACTAGTGATTTGGTGTAGGTGATCGTGAATTCTGATCTGAACGCTCTTCATTTCCCCAACATGTTGTTTTACAGTGTCTACATGTGATCATATATATCACGTTTCTATTTTGAAAAACTTAACTCGGGTCGATAATTGCCTAATAATTACTAATGTAGTGGTAGAGTCTGAATGCATATCCAAGTTGTGGAGTCAGCTTAATATACACTCCAAGTGCGGGTAATTGTGCTACCGCCAGTTAACTACTACTGGGGGTGTTGCTAATGCTGCTAACCTGGGTTAGCCACATTGACCGCAGTTAGCCACAATTGCCCATGGTTGCCTGTAATTACCTGCATGTTTCTGGATTGGAAATGTGGGTAATAGTGGGTAAGTTGCAATTTAGCCACCATGTCACATCAATTGACTGAGTTACCCACCATTAGCCGCATCACTTTGCAGTGCCAATCAAAGTGGATTGACAACTGGGGGGATGTGTTGTGAAATTGTATCCATGGGGGGATAATCAATCCCTGAATTTCCAATCTTTGGCTTCAGGAAAAGCTGTACCCTCAAAGACCAACTAGTCAGAGTGGAATTCAGCTATACAAACCAGAAAGGCTTTCAGGACAGCTGTTATGTCGCTATTCGCCACCTATCTCGAAACACGGGGGATTAGCCGGGTGGGAATAGGTCGTAAACACTTCAGGATGAGACGACAGTTGAAGATACTCGAATAGACAATAAGTAAGATCTTCTTCAACTATAACTGTTATTAAGCTTTTATTACTATCCAGAACTATACTTCAAATATATACTTGATTCAAAATAAACTTTATAAACACTAATTAATAATATAACTCTAACAATCTAACTCTAAAGACTAACTCTGTATCTCTAAATCTAGCTCTCAATCAATCTCTAGCTGTCTCTCTAATTCTAAGTCTAATGCTATCTACCCTATCTCTCTCTAATGCTAACTCTAAAGCTATCTCCCTAATTTACAAAATCATCTGTCTTTTATAACAAGTGGTATCTATGAAAACAGTGATGTAATAAATGTAGTCAAGAGACATGTTTTGGATTCCAAAACATGTCTAAAAGCATTTATAAGAATTAACTAATTTAAATCAATTTATAATAGTTCATTTTAATTATACAGGATTTATAGAAATGAATGAGAAATATAATATAGTTAACCACTTTAATAATTCTAACTAGCAGCAGATATTTTCCCTACAAAAATTAAGTATTAGTAAATTCTGATGACTATTTTGAAAATAATCAAAGTGAAAGTTGTCTCTGCTTTAGGCAGCAACAACTTTCAGTCAAATCATTTCTAAAATATTCTGCAGGCGTAATATTCCAATATTTCGAAACTATGTTTGTGGGAATTCAGAGTGAAAAGGGTCATCAGATTATAAACACACTTAATACAAACAGAATAATAAGCCTACATGAATCAATCTACAGGTATGTGCAAGACTCAAGATATTATCCTTACTACCGGCTGATAGGTATATTGATTGTTCTGACAGGTAATTGGGCTATTGTCCTTGATCCACTATACACTGGGCATGGTCCCACTTGGTTTCACACAGGCTCTGGTCATAACAGCTACCAACATTATATGTAAAATCACTGATATATTATAATCCACTGAAATCTCTATGTCTGACCTAATAGCCCCATGACACAGCACAATAACCAATAGAATCGATCTCTGCCTGAGAGCCAACTGTGATTTTTGCAAAAAACAAGATAAAACCACACGTTCCAAAGCACGCACCTGAAATCAGGCAGTCAATTCCAATTCAATTCCGGAATTGGAATTGGAATTGATAACTCTGCTGACTCCAGAATTGGAGTTGATAAATTTTAAGACACCGGATTTGGAATTGATAGTTTGAATTGACAAGAATTGATAAATCCTAATTCAATTCCAATCAATTCCAGACATATTTGTCTTAGATTTACTGAACATTGTTGGCTATAAAATGTACATGTAATATCTGTAAATTATACACTGCCCTTTATATGCTCTTAATGCCTGTAAATGATACACTACTCTTTATATGCCCTTAATGCATCTCATCCTAAATGATCTATATGATACCATTTACCACATTTCATTCTATATGCAGGTTGATGAATATTTATTATGCCAGCTGTTATTAGATGCCTTATTGAATATTTTAAAATTAATTTGATTGAATACTTTTGTCTCCTATGGCTGTAACAGTTTCTATCAAAATTAATTTTAACAACTTAATTATATGTTTGGTTTGAAGACTAGAATTCGAGACACTGATAATTCAGTGATGAGCAAGTTCGCCCATAACCCTTTAACATCTAAGCTGGGCCAAAACTCCTTCTGCAATGAGTTTGAGAAATGTCCATTGGCAGGCCAATGGAAGACTACTTTTGAAAATTTACCGCAAGTGGCTAGCTGGATAACTGAGCCAGTAATCCCAGTGGTAAATTTAAAAAAATAATATTGCACTCTGAATTGACAAAATAAAGATCTGATAAATCATATGAACTTTAATACATTACTGAATTAACTCAATTCTCCCTGACCAGTGACCGATTAACCTTTTTATTCTATGTGAGCTTTGTACATGTGCCTCCTTTATTCAATCAAAGCCTTTGTTTGATCTTGATCTTATTTCAGTCTGCATTCCCTGGAAACAAGATTTCATCTGTATGAAATCATGCCATCTTTAAAATCATACAAATTAGTAAAAATTATTTCAAATATATAAGTTAGTGCCAAGATAACCAAATTGTGTTAAAATTATTCATCAAGATGTTAGCAATAGTGTTCAGTAAAGTATTAACTATCATCTGCATGGAATGGTCGAATGGGTGAAGAAAGCAGTAGATTACAAGATAATTGCCATGTAATTATACCCTCCTACATAACAAAGGAATCATTGAACCACCCCCTTGATCTGTGAAATGTCTCAGCTTTTAAAACACCTGGACTAGAGGTGTTATTCAAACTCTACATACATGTGCTCAGTACTCTCACTCAGTACTGTACTATATACATTGTATTCTAATGTTTTTTAATGCAAACATTTAAATAGCGAGGTTTACATGCATCTACAATAATTAGACATGGCATAAACCTTTAGCCCTATTCATCAGAAAAAATCAGCATTAAGCAATAAATAAGTCAAATTAGCTAAAAATAAGATCCGCTTAATATTGACTTTTTGGACAATAATTTGACTGAAAGATATATCTACCTATTGGCAACAACAATTTTTATTCTAGTTGTCTTAAATATTAACAGAGAAGCCAGCCACAAATGCCTTCTGCCATGTCTGCACTGGACTTGAGGAAGGATCATATGTATGCTAAGAGACTATTTTTGAAAATTTATCAGTGGAATGACTGATTCCCTAACTCAGCCAGTCATTGCATTGTTAAACTAAAAATATAGTCTCTCTTATCCTGCAATTGGACATTTGCTAATGATAAATCTAGTTTTTCTTTGGGCATTAAAGGGTGAAAATATAGCAATGTTGATCTAAAGTACATATTGGTATGGAATTGGAATGGGACTTGAAATAGATCAGATGGAATTGGAATTGAACTTATCTGGGTGGAATTGGAATTGATAAAATGAATTGATGTGGAAATGGAATTGGAATTGATAAAATGAATTGAGGTGGAATTGGAATTGATAAAATGGAATTGACCCCCATCCCTGCCTGAAATACAGTTGTAAAGTCAAAACCAATTGCACAACCCGCAATGTCGTCTACCTACTTTCCTGCTCACTGTGCAGAAAACAATATGTAGGAGAGATGAAACGTGAGTTCCAAATCAGGATCAAAGAACACTACAGAGATGTAAAAAACAACAAGGAAAGCCCTGTAGCAAACCACTTTAATCTTGTTGGACATTATGCCACTTGCATTCAATACAGAATCATCGAGGTAACCTTCGACACGATCCAGAAAGCTTTGATGCAACAAATCCACGCAAGGACCATGAATATTATTGGATTCACCAACTCCACACAATGTATCCCATCGGCATCAATCACACAGATTGGTAACATCGCACACCAATTCTGGTGGTCCAGAATATATATCATGTTTCTAGTTTATCAGTTACCCACAATTTTAATTTTATGTGGTGGCATTTGAACCACCTACTTGGGTCCAGGATCTTATGGAAATAATATTTTCTGTGTTTTCTACATGATCCTGGATAGTCGTGCCCATTTCTAGAGCTGTTTTATGTGGACGATTCTAGAGCCTATTGACAGCCAGTTTCTGCTAATGGCATTGTGGGTTTCTGTGGAAGCACTAGATTATTAACAACCATGATGGTGGGTTCCGGTTGGTCGGTGATGGCTCCTCCTGTCTAATTGTGGCGGTTCAATGTTGATGGACGTTGTGGTTCATCTAACATAATAGTAGGGTATTCGCCACACATCTATTAATATGCTAGACTAAGTCTATCAAACCACTGTTAAGAATGGGAAATCAAATCTGACAACAACCGGCTGTCGATATGCTCTAGGACCATCCACATAAAAGAGTTCTAAATCTGGACATTGCTTGCCATTTTTCTATATGTCTCAACCGATCAGAATCGCGATAACCATTAACAATGTCATTTTGACCAATCAAATGACAATTTGAGAACCGGACAGCTTTTCAAAACAGTATAAAAGGAACCACCGTCCCATAGATTAGGCTATTCAAACTTTGACTACAACAAGCAGCAGATGTCAGGCTGTCAGACCTATAGTAAGCCATATCCCCACCTAGGTATTTATTAAAGCCCATTTTAGATTAAGTTTGTCATTGCCATATTATTTGAACCTATTGTCTGAGCTGCAGGGAAATTCTTCAATAAAAACGGAGCATCCCATGTTAGAATGCCAAAGATCATCAAATTAAAATCAAAATCCAGAATTAAGAATGATAGCAAAGGTTGATTTAATAGAAGAGATTAAATAGAACAAAGTGCCACTTTGCTATCTTCCTGTGATTCTAAAACATTTCCAAGTAAACATGATTTGGAGAGTTGTTGTCAAACCAGTCAGAGCTAAGGTGTTAAGGCTATCGTTTCATTTGATGAAAGAGAATGATTTACTGGAGCTACATAGAATAATTAGTGAAATTTCCATTGTAGCATCAACTAAGTTGTGCTACACTGAGTATCTGTGCTTAAAGTTACCCTGTAGCAATATAATGTTAGTAAGGAAATTGTTTAAAAGATTGATTGACAATCCACCTATTTGAAGCTGCCATTTTAGTTTGATATTTGCAGCTGCCATTATTTGAGATTATATTGCTGTCACTGTTATGTATATTAACCCTTTAATGGTCAAGATTAGTCAAGAAAAACAAAAAATGTTACTTAACCCTTTAATGGTCAAATTTGGTCAAGAAAATCTAAATATTTGCTGAGTGTCCAAGAGAAGACTGTTCTTGAAAATTTGTCACTGGAATGACTGCGGTAAATTGAAAAAAATAGTGTTCTCTTGGCCTGCAAATGGACATTCCTCAAGGGCTGGTAAATGTCTAGTTGCATTCCAAGAAGATAATCTCTGAAGATTTATGACTGGAATGACTGACTCGATTACCAAGCCAGTTATATCAGTCATAAATTTTCAACAAATTATCTTCTCTTGTAATGCAAATGGACATTCAAAAGGCCAATCTTGACAAATAAAGGATTAAGAGATTTCTGAATGAATGGAGTTACAATACCCTATTCATAGATTGAGCAATCAGATATATATTACTAAGCTCACGCTAATTACTTTGAAAGGATCTTGACAAATAATATAGCAAGTACTTGTTGAACAGATTGTACAGTCAAAAGTGCGTTAGTGACCACCTGTATTTTGGGGCCACAAGATTGCAGTTCTTTAAAACAGATGATTGTATAAATATTATTAATTTTCCTGAAAATCACCATATTAATTAACGCAGCAACAACGTTTAGTCCAATTGTTTTATTAACCCTTTTATGACCAAAGACCAGCCTTTGTTGTGGTCTTTACAAATGCCCATTTGCAGGCCAAGAGAAGACAATCACTGAGCCAATGATTTCAGTGGTTTTGTATGTGCGGGTTAAATGGTCAATACATTGGACAAGAGAATGGAGGCACCCATTCCTTACTATTTAGGTGATCACATTTATTATACTCTAGAGATATGTTGCTGTAGATTATCTCGGAAACAAATTAATTAAAATGTGTTGGTTTGCTAAGATCTCAACTGACTTAAGGTAGACTAATTTCAAAATATGCATGATTTTTCACACATATATATGTATATTTATGGCCGAGAGCTACATGTTAAGATATTCAGAGTAAAATGTGTTAATAAATCACAGAGAATTAAATTTCTAATTTCTAGCAACAGAAATGCCATTTTTATGGCTTAACAAATAATTTGGTTGAATATTTTGAAATTAATTTGACTAGGTGCTGTGGCTGCTATTTACAGCAGCAGCAGCTAAGCGCCATCCTATTCTGAAAGAATACAAAATGAAAAAAGTAGTGCCTTTGAAAAAAACTCAAATGCAAATGCACCCCTTTTTATGCAAATGCAAATACATGAGATTCAAATGCAACTGCAAATGCAAATGCGTCCAAAATGTCATAATTGCATTTAAATGCAAATGCAAGTGAAAATGCATTCAAATGCAAATGTAAATGCATTTGCACTTGTACCCAAGTGTGGTGTGGATCGGTCAGTACTGTTATCATTTGTGTGTGTGTGTGTGTGTGTGTGTGTGTGTGTGTGTGTGTGTGTGTGTGTGCGTGCGCGTGCGTGCATGTGTGAGTGTGTGCGTGCATGCGTTCATGCTTGCGCGCGCACGTGCAACCCTCTAACTCTATATGAATGAATTAATAACAGGCATGGGGAGGGATCCCTCCAACCCACCCTATGGGCAGTAAAGAAGAGCAAGCAAGACTGGTTTTGGTGAGACATGTGAATAAGCCATAGATTTATTGATGCGAGAAAACCCCTGGGACAGTGCCCAGGCACAGAATAAACAAAGCATTGCGATGTGTAACATAAAGCTATCAATCTATGGCCCTCCAAAATATACTTTGCCATTAACTGGCTGACTCTAACAGACCAGAAACAATGAATTCTTTATAATGTAAGGAATATTCCATTGTATATTTTGAAACTAATTTGACTGAAAGATGGTAGTTCCTTAATGGAAGCAACCTGTTCAAGTCAAATTAATTTCAAAATATTCCTGTCTAGTTATTTTTAATTTGAGACACTGGCATTTCAAGGGTTAACCGTTAACCCTCAAATATCAATTTTCTCATGGAAAATGTTCATTTTTGCAAAGACCACTTCTGAAGATTTATCACTGGAATGCCTGGCTCCCGCTTGGATAAATTTTCAAATATATAGTCCTATCCAGGTCTGTACATTGTCATTTCTCAAGACCAGTGCAGAAGCCATTTTTGGCTCTCTTGAGTTTCAAGGTTAATTTCCCTTGTATATATTGACATATGAAAATTTCTCTACAGGTATCATTCCTCTCATGTGTGTATATTAGCATGGAAATATCTGTCATCTATTGGTTATATGGTAGCTTTAGCATAAAAAAGAAATGATATGGCCATTCTGTCAGCCTCACCATCTGCTTCATGATGTTTATATTGATGTCCTTTGCTGACATCAATATGACATACATGTTGTAGAATATACATCTGGCATAGTGCCTTTAGCTTGACTTTACCAAATCAAGGTAATACTGACTTTTCTTTCACCAAAACAATCATGGCGTTGCGACATATCATTATTACGCCTTTACTGGTCAAGCCAGCCAAAAACGGTGTCTACAGTGACCATGAGGAATGTTCATTTGGAGGCCAAGAGAAAACTATTTTTGAAAATTTGCCACAGGAATGCCTGACTTGATAATGGCGCCAGCTATTCCAGCTGTAAATTTTACAAATAAGGTCTTCTCTTGGCCTACATTTAAATGAATATTCAATAAAGAAATATTTACATTTCCCTGACCAATCTTGAGTATTAACCCTTTAATACCTAAATTTGGTCAATAAAATCAAAATATTTCCTTATTGGAAATGTCGATTTGCAGGCCAAGAGAAGACTATTTGTAACTCACCTGGCCAGCCAAGTGAGCTTATGCCATGGCATCTGTCCATCTGTCAAATTGCATCTCCTCAATGGTTTGACCGATTTCAAGCAAATTTGGCTGGAAGGATCCTATGATGGTAGGCTCCAGAAGTTATATTCAAAATTTTGATTGCTTAGTTTTTCCGGCAGCCATTTTGGATTTTCAAAAAAATTAAATGGAACTCATTTAAAATGCTACTCATCCAATATCAATGGTCTGATTTTGACAAAACTTAGGTGGAATAATCCTGCGGTGGTATGCTTCAACACTTATAATGAGAATTTTGATTGGTGCATTTTTCTGCCATCCATCTTGGATTTTGTGAAAACATCTGGAAATCAGTTAAAAGCCTGCTCCTCATTAATTTCTTGGCAGATTTCAAGCAAACTAGGCTGGTAGGTATCAGAACATGTATGCAGAATTTTGATTGGGCAATTCTTCCGCTGTCCATATTGAATTTTCCGAAAGTTTATGGAAATCAGTCAAAAGCTTACTCCTCATTAGCCACTTGGCCGATTTAAGTTTGGTGTCCACTTTGGATTTTCTTATTTGATGGATTTTGAAGTCAAAATTGTTTTTATATATGTTATTTTATTATACTGATTTCAAATTTCCACTTTCAAAACTGTCGGATAAACACTTTGGTGGCCATATTGGATCTTTTTAAAAAAACTTCCATACTAAAGCAATAGACTGATTTGAATTATATTTGGCGAGAAACATCCTTAGGGCAGAGAGATGCAGGTTTGTTCAAAGGAAGCATCATATATATATATATATATATATATATATATATATATATATATATATATATATATATATATATATTTGTACATTAGTTCTATAAATAAGTTGAGGGCCTCGGGGAAGAACAGTTGTATTGCTGACCGTGTTTTTACCCTCTATAAATAAAGATTTTATTATTTTTTATTATTATAAGCAGATCGGCCAATTGGCTGGTGGCCATCTTGGATTTTGACCATTTTTTTAGAAACATTTTTTTTAATTGTTTTCTCCGAAACCACTTGGGGATCGATTCAAAACTCATGAAATATGAACTAGGTCAAGAGTTGATCCATGTTTGTTCAAGTGAACTTGATTGGCCAAACAGTTCAGCGGCCATCTCGGATGACTTAGTTTTCTCGATAAAAAATTTGGGGAAAATGATTTAGGAATAAGGGCGATTAAAGTTTGTTTCAAGGGAAGTTGATAGTTAAGAAAATATGACCACCCTGGACCAATCAAAATGTAGCATGTTTAGCAGCCAATATTGAATTTGTTTATTTGATGGATATTGAAGCTGAAATTGGTTTTGTATGGGTTGTTGGATATGCTGATTTCAAATTTCCACTATCAAATGTATCGAATAAATGGTTTGGCAGCCATCTTGTTTCTTTTTTCCACAAAAACTCTCATACTAAGGCAATAGGAAATTTAAAATGTCTTCTCGAGAACCACTGGGCCGATTTCAATTATATTTGGCAGGAAACATCCATAGGGCATAGAAATCCAAGTTTGTTCAAAGGAAGGTGATCGGCCAATTTTGTCAGTGGCCATATTGGATTTCCACTGATTTTTAAAATTATCTTTAAAAATCTCAGAAACTGCTTGGGGGCTCAATTCAGAACTCATGAAGCATCATCTGGGGCAATAACTGAACCAAGTATGTTCAAGGGAAGTTGATGGCCAAATGTTTTGTCAGCCATCTTGGATGACTTAGTTTTCATGAAAATGACATCTTCATCAGTACCTCTGAACAGATTAGGCTGAAGTTTGGGAGATGCATGTATGATTATGGACTATTGTGGACCATTAAAATTTGTCCATGGAAAATTGATACGTAAAAAAATACATGTCCACCATGAATCAATCAAGATTTAGCATGTTTTTTGGCCATCTTCGTTTTTCTGCAAACTTCTGATAAAATCATATAAAAGACTACTTGTTAACCACTGGGATAATTTTAATAAAACTCCTAAACCTTCTTCACTAAAATTAGATTAATGGTAAATTTTTCCAGTGGTCATCTCATTTTGTTCGTTTGTCCCAGTGGCCAATAATTACAGGTGAGCGATACTGTCCCCTTGGGCCTCTTGTCTTCTATAAGTTGTAAAGTCCTTATGCATGACATCCCTGAGAAACGCCAGCTACTGGGTCAGAATGAGACCACTACAGCCCAGTATGAGTTCATTACTGACCCAGTAACCTACATTATCAGAGTGCTAAGTAATCCTTTAATGGTTTGATACTGGCCAAAATCATCATCCTCAATGGCCTTGACAAATGTCCATTTGTAGGCCAAGAGAATATGGGTTTTTTTCAAAATTTACCATTAGAAGAACTGGTTCGATGACTGGGCCAATGTTTCCATGTGGTAAGTTTTTGAAAATTGTCTTGGCTTGCAATTGGATATTCAGAAAATTAAAATGTTAATATTCCTGACAAGTCTTGACCATTAAAGGGTTAATGGTCAGATGATGTATTAGTAATGGGATTAGTACATGACAGACACATCTTTAAATGTAAAATGTTTGCTTTAACCTGATATATAATGTGCTTATATTTTAGCCCTTTAAACCTCAAAACTGTACTAGAAAATCTCAGTTTCCTCATACAAATCATCCATTTACAGACGAAGAGAAGAATATTTTTGAAAATGCATCATTGAATTGACTGGCTTGGTAATTTTTTTTAAACCATTCTCTTGATGTACAAATGGACTCTTCTCACAATCATGGCAGAACCCTTTTTTCAGTTTGAGTTTTAAAAGGTTAAGAAAAAAGCTTTGTATGAATATTAATGATTATGCGTTATTTACAGTGACATTTTAAGGAAAGCACCAGCACAAAATAGAATTTTACTTGCTTCTGCAACATTGTGTCTGAACTGGAAACACCCATGCGAAAAATTATCTGGAATATGCTATGATTTCCCTGGACAAATTTGCATAGAAGGTCGGAGTCCTACAATTTCTGGAGTGCTTTAGACTGGAAGAGCCAGAAAAAGCTGGCATGGAGAATGGAACACATGTCCGGGATTGTCCAGTCTAGCTTGAGCCCGGACAATCCCAAACAATCTCAGATTTTTACATAGAAAGTCTGAGGATATCCTAGGATTCCTGGGGTTCTTTATCTCGGACAAGACTGGAAAAACTGGGAAATTGGAATTATTGTCCAGGATTGTGTGCGGCTCTGTATGGGTCTAGTTACAACCTCATACTTTTTCATAGAATGTCCGCTGAAATTCTATGATGTTTACCTTACGAATTCTGGATCTATCAAGAGTGTTCGTGATGGTAAGTATACTCTTGAAGTGAAAAAAAGAAACTCTAGGGTTTGTCTTTTTCATGAGGGAGTTAATGCTTACCATGACGAAACCACCCAGACTCCACCCTACCGAGGCAGGTCATATTACAGAGCTGCTAATTGTAAGCCAATGAATTTAATATCCTTGGTGATGTGTCAAGTAGTGCATGTGCCACACTGGTGGGCTTCTGGAGCCACCATTTCTGACAGCTGTGTAACCTGCCTATTAGGGGCAGTTCTATTGTTAATTCTGTGTTTAATTAACAGAGGGGTAAAAAAATACTTATTTCTTGAAAGAAGAAACAGCTAATACTCCAGTAGAAATCAACAGAAATATAGGCTAACCCGGACATTTTGTATAACAGACGATTTTGTGTTCCAAACACTTTTTATGACTGTCCAGAGTCCACACAAGAAATTCTCACAAATTCACACTTGGGGAAACCTGATTTTTAACCCTTTGAAGTTAGGGAACGAAATGTGAAAAATATTTAGCATAAATAGGTAATCTGTTGAGAATTTTATAAAATTATACCTACTGACAATTGCTATTGTCAATTGTGTATATGACAACAGATCCCAGTCAAATAACCTGTAAGACATACTAATGTAAATTAAAATTAATCAGTAAAACCTGTCTATAACAACCATATATGATTTGATACATGAGTGTGAATTCCAGAACATGGTACATCAATGTATGGCCAGTTTTTTTAAAGATCTGACGGAGAGAGTTACACATATGGACAGCATGTTGATCGCAACTATGCAGTCAATGATAGAAATATTCCTAACGCTATTATTCTTACTATTACAATAATATATAGTCCGGGGTAAATTTAGAAAATGTTACTTGAAGTAAATTAAGTCGATTCAATTATAAAACGATAAATATATAGAGTCAAAATCACATTGTTCATGCTAATTAATGGTTAATTTCTCTACAAGGAAGTGCTGCAGACAACACACCCAGCAGTACATATGGTGAATCTGAATTTGCAGAGCTGCAAGATGAAGAAAGTGATGTTGATCCTGATAGCGATGACGCTTCGGATGAGCAAACAACCGAAACAGAAACATGCTGTGAAAGTCAAACACATATGTCAACGGATGATATGTGGTCAGAGCTGCGCAATTTATATGATGCTATTATGTCACATAATATTTCAGCAGACGATGTTTGTGACAATGACCATTTGCAAGACCTATGTAAGCAAGTTTCTAATTTGAAGGAAAATGTAGAGAAATCAAGAACTGGTAAATTGTGGTCGTTGTTCATGGAATTTGTCGCCATTGTATGATTTGTTCATCAGGGCTGAGCATACTGGTAATTGGCTCCTTCATTTAAAGGCGACACAACTAATGTTGCCATTCTTTGCTGCTGCAGGGCACAACAATTACACAAAGTGTTGTTGCCTTTACCTCCAAGATTCTGATGATCTATGTACTTGTCTGGATGGTCCCATACACGAAGGGCACTTTGCTGTACGCAGGAATGCTAAACTGTATTGGAGTGGTACCGGGTCTGATATGACAATTGAACAGAGTCTAATGAGAGCTGGGAAGACACAGGGTGGATTCATCAATATAACGCACAAGGAATCCGCTAGAACAAAATGGCTTCTCACTGCACACATCATAGCACAGTACACACACGCATGGTCGGAACAACACAGAGATGTTCACCCTGCAAATATGAGACAAGATGTAGAAGACATGAAGAAATTCACTCTGTTTCTCAGAGAACACAATCCATTCGCAGTTGAAGACGACCAACTGAGAAATATCGCAACTGGTTTGATTGCAGACCACCATGTTACTGCCGATGATGCCATTGATATTTTCAAAGAATTCATGAGAAGTTAAATGAGAAAAGGTTTGACGACATTACGCTAAAGAAAGCAGATCAAGCTGTAACATTTGCTGTTATGCGAAAGGTAGTTAAAGTAGGAAATGAAGATGTCCATATGTCTTCCCAGGAGCTGTACCATCGCTTCATGTCAACTGCATCTGTTTCAGGACCTCCAGACAAAGCGATCTTTGAATACGAGCTTGCAACGGTATGTCCCGCCCTCTTCCACAATGATGGAACTATGAGGAAATCGCAAAAGTCACAACTGGCGAAGTATATAATTGAAACGAACACATCAATGTTACAGCAAGAGACAACAGAGCCAGCTGCAAGAGTATTTGATGGCTGCGCACTTTTGCATTAGATACCATGACCTAAGGTTGAAACAATGGAGACCATTTGTAGCTCATTCGTAGCATCAGTAGTACATTATCAGAGGCTTGATGCGCCTGTATGCATTATATTTGATAACTATCAAACTGAGATCACAAAAGATCACGAACAGAAGTGACGACGGCTTAATCAAGTTGGTGCTCCTGATGTAGGTATCCAAGACAACACACCTGTTCCAGGAAACAAAACTGGATTTCTATCAAACAAACACAACAGGCAGAATACAATAAATCTGTTGGCAAAGCATTTATCAGATGCAGGTGTTGAGGTGGTACATGCAGTAGATGAAGGCGATGCTGATGTGGTGATTGTAAGGAGAGCATTAGAATTGGCAGGAACTGAAAGAACAATGATAGTTGTTGCTGACGATACAGACATATTGATCTTACTCCTCTGTCATGCAAGCACCTCTGCAAATATTTTCCTACAAACAAAGCAACATAAGCTATGCATCAAAGTGGCCACAGAGATCTTAGGCAAGGAATTGTGTATGTGCCTGTCATTCGTCCATAGTATGTCTGGATGTGACACGACATCAGCTTTATATGGCATGGGCAAAGTAAAGCATATGAAAATGATCCAATCTTCACCAACCCTCAGACAAGATGTACTTGCATTTGGCGACATCTCCAGATCAAAGGCAGATATAATGGTTATTGGTGAAAAGTACATTAAGTATTTGTATAGTGCTGGATCAAGAAGTCCTGGCCTAGACAATCTCGGATACATGACTGCCATCTCTCCTAAGCATGTACCAGTTGAAAGGATGCCACCCACATGTAGGGCAGCATACTTCTATAGCCTTTGGGTTCATCTCCAAGCAAGCACATGGCTTCACCTAAAAACTGTGTTAAAGAAAGAAGAGTATGGTTATGCAGCAGAACAAGGATCAGTGACGGCGATCATTACGGACAAGTCAGCAGCACCTCCGGAGCTACTTCTAAATATAAGGTGCCAGTGTAAAAGCAGCACACGTCTGTGTTCCTCGTGTAGTTGCTCCAAGAAAGGCATTTCCTGTAGCATACATTGTAAATGTGAAGGTCACTGCCTTAACAGCTCGAAATTTGAAAGTGAAAATGCATAGACAAATTTCAGCCACTCTGCCTGTTCACTGTGTTTCACAACAGTCGCTGTTTGCATTAAATTTATAGTTTATCAAGTGATTTTGATGATGACATACTTTAAACTGTACAACACTTACCGAAACACGGGTTTTTAGAGTCAAAATACATATTACCTGGTTATTGGTCATCGCCTTGGCAGCCATTTTGAATTTCCTCTAAAAAAAACATATTTCCCCGTGTGTGAATTTTGGAGAAATTTTCTGGGATGTATTTTGGGCCATACCAAAGTGATTAAAACAAAAATTTGTCTGTTATACAAAATGTCAGGGTCCATGTCAATTTCTACTGTACTATAATGGCAGTTAATGCATTCCCCTTCATGATGTTAATATCCCATTCTAAACATAGTGATCATATTAACAGAAGATTCAGAGAGGCACCGCTGCCTCACCACATGGTGACCCTGGTTGTGAGAGGACAAAAATTAATCAGTGATTGACGATAATGTGGTGATAAGACAAAGGATTCAGTGTTGGGCAACAATCATTGTTAGCTCACCTGGCCTGTCAACTTTTCCTTTAAATGACTTCTTCTCAAGAACCAGGAAACATCCTTAGGGCATAGGGATCCAAGTTTTTTCAAAATGAAGCTGATCGGCCAATATGGCCGACGGCCATCTTGGATTTTGGATGATTTTAGGAAACGTCTTTAAAAATCTTCTCCGAGAGCGCTTGGGGAATCAATTCAAAACTCATGAAACATCATCTAGGGCAAGAGGTAAGTCAAGTTTGGTCAAGAGGACTTGATTGACCAAATGGTTTGGTGGCCATCTTGGATGACCTAGTTTTCCCGAAAATGACTTCTCCAGAACTGCTGAAAGGATCAGGCCAAAATTTGGGAGATATGATTAGGGACTAAGCACCATTAAAGGTTGTTCAAGGGAAGTTGATCCATCAAAAAACATGGCACCGTGGGCCAATCAAAATGTAGCGTGTTTGGTGGCCATATTGGATTTTTTTATTTGATGGATTTGGAGGCCAAAATTGGTTTTATATATGTTTTCGGCTATTCTGAGATCCAATTTGCCATTTTCAAAACTGTCAGATAAACTGTTTGGCGGCCATCTTGGATTATTTTCCTGCCAAATGCTCTCGTATTAAAGCAATGAGAAATTTTCAATGTCTTCTTGAGAACTACTAGGCCAATTTCAATTATATCCTTAGGGCATAGAGATTCAATTTGGTTCAAATGAACCCAATCGACCAATTTGGCTAGGGGCCCATCTTGGATTTTTGGCTGATTTTAGGAAACGTCTTTAAAAATCTTCTTTTCCGAAATTGCTGGGGGAATCGATTCAAAACTCATGAAACATCACATAGGGCAAGCGGTAGGTCAAGTTTGTCCCAAAGGACTTGATTGACCAAATGGTTTGGCGGCCATCTTGTATGACCTTGTTTTCCCAAAAACGACTACATTAAAACCACTGAAGTGATCAGGCCGTATTTGGGGAAATATGATTAGAGACAAAGGGGCATTAAAGTTTTATTCAAGTGAAGGTAATACAAAAAAATCACGACCGCTGTGGGCCAATCAAAATGTAGCGTGTTTGTTGGCCATATTGGATTTTTTATTTGATGGATTTTGAGGCCAAACTTGGTATTCTGATTTCATATTTGCCATTTTTGAAACTGTCGGATAAACTGTTTGGCAGCCATCTTGGATCTTTTTCCTATCAAAAACTCCCCATCATAAAGCAATGGGAAATTTAAAATGTCTTTTCAAGAACCACAGGACTGATTTCAAGTATATTTGGCAAAGCAGATCGGCCAATTTGGTTGGTGACCATTTTGGATTTTGGTTGATTTTTAGAAATGTCTTTAAAAATATTCTCCGAAACCACTTGGGAGATCAATTCAAAACGCATGAACTATCATCTAAGGCAAGAGCTGCACCAAGTTTGTTCCAGGTAACTTGATTGGCCGAATTGTTTGGTGGCCATCATGGGTAACCTATTTTTTGCCAAAACAACTACAGAGCCACTGAGCGGATTGGGCCAAAATTTGGAAGATATGATTAGGCACTGAGTGCCATTAAAGTTTGTTCAAAGGAAGATAATAAAATTAAAAAAACATGACCACTGTGGGCCAATCAAAGTGTAGTGTGTCTGGTGGCCATATTGCATTTGTAAAAATGTCTACAAACTCATTTAAAATACTACTCCTAAACCACCCACCAACAATTTTGACAAAAATGCATAGTGAATAAGGTGAGCGACACAGGCCCCTTGTTATTTAATACTGTTGCTTAGCACACTGGCCATCAATAGATTACATGTACCGGTATACATGACTTTAAATTACCATAATCTTCAATATCAAAGGACTTTATTGGCTTATCAAACAATATTTTCCAAAATTCTCTTGTACAAATCTTTGGGTTTTTTCAATGTTTGTATGTGTCAGCATAGATAGGTGGGCTTGGCTAAACATTGTGGCTTATATTTCTGGATTGATGATAACTACGTAATCAGATCGGGAAACCAATGTCGTAGGTATTTTAACCTGACGCTTGGTCGCAAATGTGAGACCAAAAGTCTGAATGATCTGGACTGAAATTTCTGTCCCTTTTATACCCTTCCTGGGTGAGCCCGTGGATTGAGTGAATCTTGACCATATATGGGCAGAGAAAAACCAGACTAGCGGTTTTCCCATTGGGGGTTTGGCGGTTTGGTCAGACATTTTTGCTGGTTGACCTTCATTTTACCGGTTGGGGTCAAGTTTACCGGTTGTGACTTTTTTTCCGGTCGTGTCATTTTTGGCGGTTGTGGCCGTTTTTGGCGGTTGAGTATTTTTTGCCGGTTGTGAAGTTTTTTTTGCCGGTTCTCCCATTTTGGCGGTTTTACAACTTTTTTGGCGGTTGTGGTTGCTTTTGCCGGTTGTGGATTTTTTTACCAGTTGTGTCCATTTTGGCGGTTTTGGAAAAAACTTTGTTTTGGCGGCTCAAGTTTTTTAACGGTTGAGTTTGTTTTTGGTGATAAATGTCTTAGGGGTATCTTTCGGTCAAGTTCGTGAGTCTCTTTACTCCTTTAGTGGAGAGAATTTTTTGGGCTGTTTTGTGGGTAATGATCATGTGTAGTCATCACTGTTTTTGATTCAGACTTTATGGCGTTTCGTTCCTTGAGCGGAACTCATCAGAGGCGAAGTTTTGTCAACTGGGAATGGGCATTTTTGTGCTCCACTTTTTTCTGATATAGCATCTTTTTTATGGGCGTTTGATATCTTAGAATAGAAGTAATGTTGGTTGTCCTCTATTGGTCGTGGGAGTATTGGGAAATCCAAGGATAAGTGTCAAGTATATATACGGTCGGTATAGATATGTATTATGATGTATAATGTATTTTTTCAATGAAGTATGAAAACTTGTAAATAACATGAATGAAAAGATAAAGAGGATGACTCGGGACCTGGTGAGTATCTATCTTTGTTGTTATTTCATAAAAATTGAAGGAGACAGAGCATTTGCGCTTGTATCCATATTGGGATGCCGTAAAAGTAAAGGCATCTTTAAAAGACGCTTGAAGTGAAGACAATGGGTATGACGTCATGGGGTTTGTTGTCTGCGGCGAATGTGGTGACGTCGCTATAAAGTGTGTGGTTTACCTTTTCTGATTTAAAAGATGAGCTGTGGGAGCACCTATTTTTAAAAATGTAATAACAACGTACTGGGCATGTCCGCCTATAGTAGGCGTGTTGGTCCAGGTAAAGGGTGTTCCCTAGCCTGCTAGATTGATGCCTATAGGTTCCATCGTGTGGAGCTGGTGTATCCAATGGCATTCCTTTTGTCTCCTCCATGGTGTAGAGTTTTCATCATCGGGGTCTGATGAGAGAACCTGTATGATTCTGAACTGCACGTCTGTTCGTGAGTGTCCAGGTTTGTTGAAATGCCTGGCGACTGGGGTGTCGTATCTCTCACTTTTGTGGAGGTTTGATATAGATCTCAGGTGTTCCTGAATTCGGATCTTAAAGGTGCGCAGGGATTCTCCCACGTATTGTTTGTTGCATTTGCTACAAGTTAGGAGGTAGACGATGTTTCTAGTTTTGCAGTTACCTATGATTTTGCCCTTGTAGGTTAGGCCCATGTGAGAGCTTGTGAAAAATCTGTTTTTCTCCATCCTGTGGCAGATGGTACAGTTTTTTGTTTTGCATGCGATAAACGGGTTTCTGTGCGTTACAGGGGTGTGCTCTGTTGGGAGTTTAGCCCTGACAATCGTGTCTTTGATTGTTTTGTTCTTCCTGTATCCAAACAGCGGTGGTTCTGGAAATGCTAACCTGCATTTGTTGCTGGCTTCCAGAATTGGCCAGTACTTTTTTATGGTTTTCTTCAGAAAAACGCCTGTCCTGGTAAACTCACATACAAAGATTGGTCTTTGTATTTGGGTTTTGGCGCTTGTTTTTGGTGGCGGGTGGAGGATTTGTTGTGTGTCTTGTGATCTGGCTTTGGCCCTGGATTTGTTCAGGATGCCTGTGGGGTAGCCACGTGCTTCAAAATGTCCTTGTAGGAGGATACTGTTTTTGTCATAGTCCTCTATGAGCGTGCAGATGCGTCTCAACCTGAGGAATTGTCTGTCTGGGGACGAGTCCTTACAGTTTGAGGGATGGGCTGAATCATAATGCAGGTAGCCGTGGGTGTCTGTCGGTTTTGTATAGAGATCAAAGATGATAGAATGACCCTGTGTCTGTTTGACCAGTGTGTCTAAAAAAGAAACTTGTGTTTCTGAACATTCCATGGTGAATTTGATGCTCTGGTGAGCTTCATTCATGTACGTGACGAACTCTTCTAGGGCTGTTTTGCCGTGCTCCCAGATTGTGAATATGTCATCTATGTATCTAACAAACAGTGCAGGCTGGTGTGGTGCAGTCTGTAGCAATCTTTGCTCCAAATCGGCCATGAAGATGCATGCAAAGGTGCAGGCGGCCTTGCTTCCCATGGCGGTTCCTCCTATCTGTAGGTAGTGCTCGCCATTAAACTCGAAGTTATTGCATTCGAGGACAAGTTTTAGAAGGTTTAGTAATCCTCTGATGGAGAGATCGCCTGGTACCCCAAATTTGCTGCAGAATTTGGCCACCGCTCTTAGTCCTTCATTGTTGGGTATGTTAGTATACAGTGATGTGACATCCATTGTTACTAGAAGCGTGCCGGGTTTTGTTGGACCGAATGCTTCTAGTTGGTTGATGAAATCTGTGGTGTCTTTTACATATGATTTGATCTTTGTGACATGAACCAAACATGGGAAGCCTATATACTGATTTACAGGCATTTTTTAGACGCATGCGTCTGAAACACTTCTTCACCCCCAACCCGCACCCACCACATGCACTCTTACAACAGGGAGCCAGTACTACAATCCCACCACCGGTACCGGCTCCACCTACATTTCAAGACGTCATAGCAAGGAAATTTGCGGCCAAAAAGACTTCAATGCCGCCACCCACATTGGATGCGCCATTTGAAGCCTTTTTCAAGGCAATAAGGTATGAATATGGAAAACATATTCACCATAGAACGAAGTTAAGTAACCTGAGCACTAAGGAAGCCACAGCCCTAGTGCAACTTAAAAACAATCACTCCATAGTGATTAAGAAAGCAGATAAAGGACAAGCAACGGTAGTCCAAAACAAAATGGATTACATAGCAGAAGCAAACCGCCAACTAGCGGACATAAGGTTCTACAAAAAGGTCGATCAAGACTTGACATTAAAACATACTAACCTTGTAGAAAAAAGACTAGACCAACTAGTCAGAGACAAAGAGATTGATGCACAAACTGCCGGCAGATTATTACCAAAACCGCCAATCACAGCTAGATTTTACTTACTACCAAAGGTACATAAAAGCAAACAGAACGGTTTAGTCCCAGGCAGACCGATCATCAGCGGCATAGGCTGTCCCACAGAACTCATCAGCAGTTTCGTGGACGAACACATCAAGGTTCATGTCACAAAGATCAAATCATATGTAAAAGACACCACAGATTTCATCAACCAACTAGAAGCATTCGGTCCAACAAAACCCGGCACGCTTCTAGTAACAATGGATGTCACATCACTGTATACTAACATACCCAACAATGAAGGACTAAGAGCGGTGGCCAAATTCTGCAGCAAATTTGGGGTACCAGGCGATCTCTCCATCAGAGGATTACTAAACCTTCTAAAACTTGTCCTCGAATGCAATAACTTCGAGTTTAATGGCGAGCACTACCTACAGATAGGAGGAACCGCCATGGGAAGCAAGGCCGCCTGCACCTTTGCATTCATCTTCATGGCCGATTTGGAGCAAAGATTGCTACAGACTGCACCACACCAGCCTGCACTGTTTGTTAGATACATAGATGACATATTCATAATCTGGGAGCACGGCAAAACAGCCCTAGAAGAGTTCGTCACGTACATGAATGAAGCTCACCAGAGCATCAAATTCACCATGGAATGTTCAGAAACACAAGTTTCTTTTTTAGACACACTGGTCAAACAGACACAGGGTCATTCTATCATCTTTGATCTCTATACAAAACCGACAGACACCCACGGCTACCTGCATTATGATTCAGCCCATCCCTCAAACTGTAAGGACTCGTCCCCATACGGACAATTCCTCAGGTTGAGACGCATCTGCACGCTCATAGAGGACTATGACAAAAACAGTATCCTCCTACAAGGACATTTTGAAGCACGTGGCTACCCCACAGGCATCCTGAACAAATCCAGGGCCAAAGCCAGATCACAAGACAGACAACAAATCCTCCACCCGCCACCAAAAACAAGCGCCAAAACCCAAATACAAAGACCAATCTTTGTATGTGAGTTTACCAGGACAGGCGTTTTTATGAAGAAAACCATAAAAAAGTACTGGCCAATTCTGGAAGCCAGCAACAAATGCAGGTTAGCATTTCCAGAACCACCGCTGTTTGGATACAGGAAGAACAAAACAATCAAAGACACGATTGTCAGGGCTAAACTCCCAACAGAGCACACCCCTGTAATGCACAGAAACCCGTTTATCGCATGCAAAACAAAAAACTGTACCATCTGCCACAGGATGGAGAAAAACAGATTTTTCACAAGCTCTCACACGGGCCTAACCTACAAGGCCAAAATCATAGGTAACTGCAAAACTAGAAACATCGTCTACCTCCTAACTTGTAGCAAATGCAACAAACAATACGTGGGAGAATCCCTGCGCACCTTTAAGATCCGAATTCAGGAACACCTGAGATCTATATCAAACCTCCACAAAAGTGAGAGATACGACACCCCAGTCGCCAGGCATTTCAACAAACCTGGACACTCACGAACAGACGTGCAGTTCAGAATCATACAGGTTCTCTCATCAGACCCAGATGATGAAAACTCTACACCATGGAGGAGACAAAAGGAATGCCATTGGATACACCAGCTGCACACGATGGAACCTATAGGCATCAATCTAGCAGGCTAGGGAACACCCTTTACCTGGACCAACACGCCTACTATAGGCGGACATGCCCAGTACGTTGTTATTACATTTTTAAAAATAGGTGCTCCCACAGCTCATCTTTTAAATCAGAAAAGGTAAACCACACACTTTATAGCGACGTCACCACGTTCGCCGCAGACAACAAACCCCATGACATCATACCCATTGTCATCACTTCAAGCGTCTTTTAAAGATGCCTTTACTTTTACGGCATCCCAATATGGATACAAGCGCAAATGCTCTGTCTCCTTCAATTTTTATGAAATAACAACAAAGATAGATACTCACCAGGTCCCGAGTCATCCTCTTTATCTTTTCATTCATGTTATTTACAAGTTTTCATACTTCATTGAAAAAATACATTATACATCATAATACATATCTATACCGACCGTATATAAACTTGACACTTATCCTTGGATTTCCCAATACTCCCACGACCAATAGAGGACAACCAACATTACTTCTATTCTAAGATATCAAACGCCCATAAAAAAGATGCTATATCAGAAAAAAGTGGAGCACAAAAATGCCCATTCCCAGTTGACAAAACTTCGCCTCTGATGAGTTCCGCTCAAGGAACGAAACGCCATAAAGTCTGAATCAAAAACAGTGATGACTACACATGATCATTACCCACAAAACAGCCCAAAAAATTCTCTCCACTAAAGGAGTAAAGAGACTCACGAACTTGACCGAAAGATACCCCTAAGACATTTATCACCAAAAACAAACTCAACCGTTAAAAAACTTGAGCCGCCAAAACAAAGTTTTTTCCAAAACCGCCAAAATGGACACAACTGGTAAAAAAATCCACAACCGGCAAAAGCAACCACAACCGCCCAAAAAGTTGTAAAACCGCCAAAATGGGAGAACCGCCAAAAAAAACTTCACAACCAGCAAAAAATACTCAACCGCCAAAAACGGCCACAACCGCCAAAAATGACACGACCGGTAAAAAAGTCACAACCGGTAAACTTGACCCCAACCGGTAAAATGAAGGTCAACCGGCAAAAATGTCTGACCAAACCGCCAAACCCCCAATGGGAAAACCGCTAGTCTGGTTTTTCTCTGCCCATATATGGTCAAGATTCACTCAATCCACGGGCTCACCCAGGAAGGGTATAAAAGGGACAGAAATTTCAGTCCAGATCATTCAGACTTTTGGTCTCACATTTGCGACCAAGCGTCAGGCTAAAATACCTACGACATTGGTTTCCCGATCTGATTACGTAGTTATCATCATTACTTGCACAATGAGTTCAGCTAGTAACACGTTGCCAAGGGAGACGGAGGTGGTTACATTGCCATCTCTGTCAGCACTGAGTTTAAACTCAGTGGAGGCTGATATACTACTCGCTCAGTCCAACACTGACCTACACACCGCCAAGAAGGCACCAAAGGCAATGGTGGCGCCGCCAGCCGCCGTTGGAACCCCCAGCTCATCTACGGTGGACCCGCCGAAAACACGGGTCGCCCGGGCACAGAAGCGCAGAAGGGTAGAAGAAGACACTGCGCCTTTGCCAGTCTCCAGAGATGCCAAAGATGACAGCGCAGCCAAATACCAAAAACCAGCGATCCCAGTAGAACATCTGGGCGCCTACAGAACGTGGAGAAACGCAGCCTGTAGGCTTACCAAGCTGGAATACCAAATGGAGAGGTTTGAGCAGTCACTCAATGACCGCTCACCACCCAGCATGCTCCGCACTAGGATAACATGGAATCCTGAGGGAGAGGACAATGAATTCCAAACACAGTGGGCCACCCACATAACAGAATTCGAACTCTCCCTCACCCAGCTAATGCTTGACAACACAGGCAAAAAGCTGAAAGAACAATACCAAGTGGTGAGCGGCCACAAGGCAGTTTTTGAACGATGCTGCAACCCATCAACCGCCAGAGAAGCGGAACTGGCGATAGCCGCTACCACAGTCAGGCACAGCCGCCTGCATCGATCTCGGAGCCCAAAACGAAGGCCAGCAAAGAGAACCACGGACCGCCGCCAAAGTAACAGGCAACCTAGAAGGTACAACCGCCAGTATCCAAACATGCCAGATAGAAGACAAGGGCCAAGCCGTCAACCAGCCATTCCCAACACCCTTTACCTGGACCAACACGCCTACTATAGGCGGACATGCCCAGTACGTTGTTATTACATTTATATTTCTGGATTGGTTAATGATTTTGGAGCTATGCTGTATGATTACATCCTATGCAATTCACCTTTCCAGAGTATCCAGCTATCATCTGACATCATATGATTTCATAATAAGCTAAGTGGTGTGTAGGATGATGTCATAATCATTACATCATAAATGATTCTATTTGGCTTGTCTTTAACTCTTAATAGTTTGACACATTGTACGAATCGTATGTTTTTACTATTTAAGAAACATGCTGTTAAATATTTTGAAACTAATTTGACTGGGAGCTGTTGCAACAGGACCCAGTCAAATTAGTTTCAAAATATTCAACAGCTCACCTGTATAGTTTTCTGGAAATTGATAGTCAGGAAGTTCAGAGATCAATCGATCCAAGGTGTGGCTGGAGCTTAGCTAGAGATGGGTGAGGCATAGCTAAAAATGGAAAAGTCCATTGCTCCTAGTCTTGGGTCACCCAGTCTGATTAAGAATGGGGGAACCCAGTTTTAGCCATACCACACCGATCTCTAACTAGGCTCCACCCACACTTTGCCCATGTTGGTATCAGTCGATCCCTGCACACTGAATCTCAATTTGCAGAAATCTATACAGGTAATCTATTGAGTATTTTGAGACTAATTTAACTGCATGTTGTTGCTGTCTAATCGTACAACTTGACAAATTATTAAGCATTTATGATGGACAAAATCACATCATTCATGATGTGATTATGATGTCAACTTACACATGACAGAGTTGTCAGCCTACACATGACCTAGTTGATTATGATGTCATATTATTGACTGAGAAACTGTAATCCTCCATTGAGTACAACTTTCAAGAAGGTCTGGGTAATCTAGGATAATTCTCAACCAACAAGATTCAAACTGTAATCGATTTGAACTCTGCAATCAACACGTATGTGTCTTCCAGTTCAAGTGAGATCATTCTTTATAGAGAGACCTGTAGATGATGTTAACTACCATGCTATCAGTTCAGTTCAGTTAAAGAAAATCCTGCCTTTAAGATTAGGTGCACCCTGGTTGTCATGGTATTCTGTGGGTATCTGATGTGGTATCACGTGTCCTGTGTGGCTTGTGTCACATAAACGAAATTGAGCAGCTAATTGGCAGTTATGCTCTGATTTAAAATCCTTGTTCGCATGATGAGAGATGAACAACTGTCTTTCCTGTATATTGTGCATTGTTCACTAGAAAACCTCACAGATGATCTTATGGCCACACACCCATCAAAAGACATTGGTTTCTGGGCTTAGACATCTCACATAAAATAATTAGCTGTGTTAGCATAGATGGTTCTTATATCAATGTACCTTTCCAGTTTTAGCTATGCCCCTCCCACGCCTCATCCATGTTGAGATCGATTGATCTCTATCAATTTCCATACAGGTAAGCTGTTAAATATTTTGAAACTAATTTGACTGCGAGCTGTTGTTGCTTATGGCAGCAACAGCGTCCAGTCAAATTAGTTAAAAGATAGTCAACAGAATATTTAGTAAATAGTAAAGGCTTGCAATTCATACATGTCGGACTATTAAGCATTAAAGATGCACTATATCGAGTCATTCATGATGTTATGATTATGACGTCATCTTACACGTCACTCTTACGTGTCACGTAGTTGATTATGACATCATGATGTCATATGATGGATGGATAAACTTGGAAAGGTCCATTTCTGTACTGTCCCAAAATCAATGATCGCATTCATTTTACATTTCAATTTACTCATGCACGCACCATCAATAGTGAATTTGGTACAAATTAAAAGTATTCTGTTATATTTGCTACCAAACTAAAAGCATCTTTATTCAACCTCAATATAATCTTAGCTCTGACAATTAGGGACAAAGATGAGGGAAGGCGATATATTTAATTCAGAGACATTTTTTGCTATGCATTAATCTTGTTTAATGGAAGCTTTTAACTTAATTGGTTCTTAACCCTTACCACTCTGATATCAAAATATTTAATATTCAAATTAAATTAAAATATGAACTGGTGTTCATTTTTCAACAAATTTGGTGGAAGATGGTGCTGTCGTAAGACAGCAACATCGTCCACCAGAATTTTTGGAAAATGTACACCAGTTTCTTTGCTATTGACACAGTAAGAGATAGAATATTTAAATCAGAGTGCTATGGGTTAATCCTTTGATGGCATTAATTGGTACAATCTTAATTTCACTGTGGATATACAGGTATGCTGTTGAATATTTTGAAGCAACTAATTTGACTGAAACCTCAGTTACTACCATAGGCTGGCATAGGCAACAACAGCTCCGAGTGAAATTAAACAGCGTATTCCCTACATCAGCATGTCGTTTCATGTCTCTAGCGGTAAAAGTGTTAACATAATCCTTTGAACCTTAAACCTTTGCAGTAAATTTCAATTTTTGTTATAGAAAATATCCACTTTGCAGACCAAAAGATTATTTTTGAAAATTTATAACTGGAATGACTGGCTTGGTTTTTCGCTTCAAGAGATATACTTACCTCCCTAACACACTATGATATTTCCTAAATATCGACCTTGACTCAATAACCCCAGATTAAAAAAGATAGGTGCCCTTAATGGGCAGGTAGACAGGTGACAGTCAGCCGGATGCCAGACCCAACTGCCTCTTTCTTGACTATTGGCCTGAATCACATGCTAGTGTTTTGATATCCACTTACTGAGTTTTGCTCAATATTCTTTCTAAAGTTGTTCTAGAGCACTTAAAATCATGTCTGATAAGTTCAATTCACCTGAGACCACACCAGGACCAAGTTACCAGGTGAACTCTAGTACAATTATGTTTTAATTATGTCTTAATTACGCGGTGCCACCGATTTCCACAACGTGGTATAGACATTATAGGTGCTGAGAAAACTGGTAACTTTATTATCTGGCACCATAAAATGCTAATATCTCTTTATGATTGTGTCCACAGGTTTCTGTAAGGAGATTTGTTCACACTTAAAGAAGTTTGTCTCCACTATTTCCCTATAAATGTTAGGTAAAAATAAAATGAATGATATGGGCTCCCATAAGAGAGAGCTTCTCATTCTGCGCTCTGGTCCCACCCTTTCCGTTTAATAAATAAGTGAGTGGTGATGAAGAGTGGTTGTCTGGTGGAGCTTCCAAGAGATGGACGTGGTGGTATGCCTTTGCTAAAGACTCAGGTACTCTAGTTATGCGTTATGGGACATTAAAATATTTGAAAATATCTGTAATTATTTGCTGCCAAGATTTTTTCAGTCATAGTGTTTATCTGTATCATTATAAAAGCATGAGCTATTACTGTGTTCACATTACTGTTTAGTGTGCTCTTGTAGTCATACAATTTGTCTTATACCTGGATGATGTTCATCTGTTTTCCTTTTGGAAATTATGACATCATAATCAACTTTATTATTATTATTACTATCCCCTTTGATGCTGGTTGTTCATCTTTCTCACCATCCTGTTTAGGCCTATAGGTGAATTCTTTTTCCTTTATGAGTTATTTAATTTATTTAATTATAAAAGAATCTTTAGCTCATTGTCGTCATCTTGTCCCTTTTTTCAGAAGCCTTCTTGTGTCGGCTGTAACCAGTCTATCAAATCAAAGTTTGCTCCTCACCTCTGTATAAAATGTTCACCTTGTAGACCATTATTAAAATGTGATGTCTGTAAACAGACATTTGGGGTGGAGGACTTATTCTCTGAATTCTTGTCATTACAGGTGAAGGATAAGACATCGGACGAGGAGAAGTGTGCGAAGAAGAGTATAAGTGGCAAGGGTAAGAGAAAGGCCTCTGTTTCTTCGGAAATGGAGACTTTCAGGTTGGAAATGAAGAGGGAGATGAAAAAGACAATAAAAGACTTGCTACCAGAGCTGCTTTGCAGCATGCTCCCTGGGCCGAGTAATTTACTGTCTTCTTCATCTGCTCCCAAGCAGAAATCCCCCACCAGTGACTCTGGTGTCCGTCGTGGTCCGTGGTCCGAAAATGTTTCAGCCCGTTGCCTTGCCAATGGATCCTGAAGCAGGTATATATGATCATGGCAGCAGGCTTGCCGCGCTGTTAGATCTTGGAGCAGGGCCGCTGGACACAGGCTCGTGCCTAGAGTGTCCACGCCTGAAAGGTACCGCCACCTTTTATGGTACCTTCCCTGGCCAGCCCTGGTTAGCACAATTTTTTCTATGGAACTACTCCCGCAGGGGTAGCTTTCATGGCTCAAAGGGTGGCCCGGGCTGGAGCAGATGACCACCATTTCCGTATACCTCGGCTTGCCGAGGATATGACGGAGGCTGGTCTGGGCCATGGTGTGTTTGATTACAGCCCACACGTTTCCATGGCACCGTCTCCTGACTTTTCAGCCATGGTGCAAGACATGTCTGCTCTCTCGGGCCCACACGTTTTCCGCGGCCGGCCAGCAGTATCTATGGCTCCAGCCACATTTACACCTGTGAGTGCATTACAGGATGACAAAGGTCCGCACCTTGTCGAGGACTCACAGGTGGCCACAGAGGAGGACTGGTCTGACGCATGCCAATGGTTGGTTAGCGTTAGGCCAGAGCTCTGTGTAGAACAGTCAGCAAGCCAGCGGGACCAGCGCCCGTGGTTGACTGGAAGGCCGGCAGTTACCACCATGCCATCTCTGCTGTTAGCAGAACATATAGATAGTAGATATGTTCACGGAGGCAGAGACATCCATTAAGCCTATTGGATGGCTTGCAAAGGCCCCCCCCCCCGGTGGTGCCATATTGTTGCTGGCCAATACCAGAAATACGGTATAGTTCCAAAGCCGAGCACTGATGGTCACGCAGCGCTTAGCGAGGACATGCGGCCAGGCTCCCGTTCTGACATGGGCACGCTGTGCTCGCGCACCCTGCACTCAGCAAACACCACATTGCGTGATGCAGAGGAGAGCTCGAGAGCATCCATAGCGTCACTCTTGCATGTCTCAGCTGTTACAGGATATAGTAACAGTGTCTGCATTGCACCAAGCAAGCCCTGTCACAGTTCAGACAGCCATCCAGGATGGTATTAACCTGGCTCTGGACTGTATGACTCGGGCAGAGACTAGAAGTGTCAGGGGGAGGCAGAGGGATGTAGACAACTCCAAAAGACAGTCACTCTAGTCAATAATCAGAGGGTGCTGCGTGAACAATTCGAGGTGCTTTGTAGGGAACACATTCGTGCAGCGCCCCTGCATACCATCCACAGCAGGCCCGAGGTGGCACTGGTCAAGTCAGAGGCCAGCCACCGGTGTATCGTAGGCCACGGCCATGCCAGCACCAGCCTGCAGTTTGGGGGTGGTGTAGGCTCCTCAAGTGCAGCCAGCCAGGCAGCCGCCCGCACACCATGGTGCGTGAGGAGCGGGCCGTGGCGCGGGTGGCGTTCCACAAGAACCACACCAATGCTAGAACCAGAGACAGTCCCACTCTTGCTCTGCTTATGTCCACCTCTCCCTAGGTGGACCTGTGGGAGGTCGATTGACCTTCCACAAGCAGAAGTGGGAGTGGCTAACCCAGGACCGCTTAGTCTTGCGATGGCTTTCAGCCAGGTACCATCCCAACTGAGCGATAGGCCCAGCATCACACCTGTCTCTGGTTTTGATCTGAACTCAAATTCCAAGAGATCCAGATCAATGGTTGTGTATAGAGGAAGAGATAAATTCCCTCACACAAAAAGGAGCAATTCAAGAAGAAGTTTGTTTACCTGGGAATGTTCTTCGATCTAGAGATAGGGTATGTTTATCCTACTCAGGAGAGAGTAGAAATACTCATCTCAGTAATACAGTCAGTGTGCAACAGTCATCATGTACTGGCATGGGTTTACCTGAGAATGCTGGGGTTGATGGTTTCTCTAGAACCAGTCATTCCACAGGTGGCCTTGCGCAGGCAGCCTATCCAGTTATTTCTCATGACACAGTGGACCGAGAGGAGAGGTTTCTTTGACTCAGAGGTGTCAGTGTTGGAACCTCTTATTCACCACATTCAGTGGTGGATGAAGAGAGAGAATCATCTGGCAGGTGTGAAGCTCACCCCACCACACCCTCAAATAACGATGTACGCAGATGCATCAATGGAGGGATGGGGGGGGGGCGGTGGTTGCCTGGAAGAAGCCACAGTATCAGGGCTTTGGAATCTGGATCAGTCACAGGAACATATAAATCTACTGGAATTACAAGTGGTAGTTCTGGGCCTGGAACATTTCTTAAAGGAATTTCAGGGCAAGATTGTTCTAGTTCGATCAGACAACTCAACAGTAGCTACTTACATAAACCGCCAGGGCAGAATTAAGTAACCCAGTCTCTGTATGATGACATGGAAACTGCTTTGCTGCAATGAACAAGAATGTGAAAATGACGACGTGCATCTCTCCGATTCCAGATCCAAGCACTTACCAAACAGAAGCGTTAGCTATCAGCTGGGAGAGAATGTATGCATACGCATTCCCACCAGCAATCCTGATTCCAAAAGTCCTTCAGAAAATCAGGCAGGAGGAGTGGCAGGTGCTTCTGATCGCCTCAAATTGGCCACGCTGATCATGGTATACGGATCTGCTGGACCTTCTGGTCTGCAATCCGGTTCCTCTGCCTCTGATGGACAATATTATTTTCCAGGGCAAGTCCTTCACAACAACAACCCTTCAATGTTCCAGTTGACTGCATGGATGGTGTCAAGGAATCAAAATTTAAGGAGGGCTTTTCTGAGCAAGCAGCCATGTTTATGGCAAAAGCCAGAAAGGGGTCAACCTCCAGAGCATATAACTATAAAATCAATCGATTTGCAGAATAGTTATCAAACAGAGATGTTAATCCAATGGATGCATCTGTTCAGGTAGTAGCTGATTTCCTCTGTCACCTGTATGATGCCTATAGCCTCAAGCCTCAAAACTAACTGAGCTTTGATGTCAGTTATCCCTTGCCTGGCTGATAGGGGAAGTGATGAAGTCTGTTCATTGAACACTAATAAAAGGCATGGGTAATCCAAGACCGAAAACTCCTCCAGCGATTCCGTCTTCGAGTTTATCTCTAGTACTTCAAGTGCAAGCAGACAAACCCTTTGAACCAGTAAGTGCCATTTCTATGAAAATGTTGACACTTAAGACTGTATTTCTAATTGCTGCAGCCTCTGCAAGATGGAGAAGTGAGATTCATGCTTTATCCGCTGAGGCATACCGCTATGTGGTTACAGGGGAAGGCCGTAAGCCTTCTACATAGGATAAATTTCATGGCTAAGAACCAGTCTTTGAAATATCCAGGTCAACCAGTTGTTTTACCAGCTTTGACTAGGTTTGATACTAATTCAAAAGCATGGTGTCGAGTCCGCGCATTAAACAGGTACAAACAACGTACACAGGAATTGGCGGATGGACCCATCCTTGTTATGGTTGTCTTATATTGAACCCCATGGCAGGGAGTCAAAAGACACTATATCTAGGTGGATTGTGAAATGTATTCAATTTTGCCACAAATCCGCCACTTGTAAACAAGTTGACTTAGCCAAGGCTCACAGTGTTCATGGCGTAGTGGCGTTCACCACCCTGTTTAACGGGGTGCCAGCGGATGACATTATATCGGTAGCTCAGTGGCAATGTGAGTCAAGTTTTACTGACCATTACCTCTGTGACACCACTAATCTTCTTGCCTTATCAATATTCAAAAGCTGATCAGTTGAATATAATGTAGATTAGTTGCACTTGCTGTTTTTAATTGTGGAAACAACTGCATATTCGTGTATCATATTTCCTTCACTGATGTGGAGCTTTCATGCATAAGGTCAGTACTGCCTTTTGTTGTTACATAATTTATTGTCACGATGTATTACCCTTATTTATCAATAAGGTAATGGTACCTGTGTATTATGTGGTTCATTTATTGAGAGTATACGAAATGAAGCCTATCGTCACTTGTCCTGTTGTACTTAGCACCAGTACTTAGAGAGCGTATGGGACATATAGGTCATAGCTTCTCCTTTCCCAAAAGGAGGGGTTGGGGTGGGGTGGGGGGAAGCGCATTTGACATACAGTCATTACTCTCACCATCGGTTGTGTTATCCAGTGTTCAAATCATTGCCTGATTGTGTGTGTCACAAAATTTCAGATGTTAGTGCTTCATGCGCAAAACGCACAAGGGATGAGCTGGTCTTTTGACCTCATCTCCCTCCCGCCAAATTCTCATACAAATTCTGGCAATATCATAGTGTTAGGGAGGTAAGTATATATCTTGAAGTGAAATAAATGAAATCACGGATTTCTTTTTTCACGAGAGAGTTGTTATACTTACCTCCATAACATGGACCCGGCCTCTGCCCCACAGAGAGGCTCGACCTTCAGGCTTTTAAGTTGTGTGTGTTGGCCAATAGTCAAGCTGAGGCAGTGACAGTGTGCGCATGCACGAGGTTTGGGGCCAGAATCCAGCTGACTGTCACATGTCTACCTGCCCATTAAGGGCACCTATCTTTTTTTAATCTGGGCTTATTGAGTCAAGGCATGCCCTGTAGGTGGGGCTTAGAATACACCTTCCGTATCCTCTGCGTGTCGTAAGAGGCGACTAAAGGCAGTAAGGGTGAAGTAACCCTGACAGAAACCTCGAGTGCTGAAGACGGAGGTTCCAGGCCGCACGGCGCACTCTAATAAACCATGGATCCACGCACTTAGCGCTTATGATCATGTCGATAGTCACTTACAGGAATGGCGGTATGATCAGCGAACGAAAAGAAGAAAAAAAAAAAAAGAAAAAAAAGATTGAGTCACGGTCGATATTTAGGAAATATCATAGTGTTAGGGAGGTAAGTATAACAACTCTCTCGTGAAAAAAGAAATTTGTGATTTCAATTAATCTATCCAGTCATTTCAGTGATCAATTTTCTAAAATAATCTCTTGGTCTGCAAATGGACATTTCTGATGGCCCGTGAAGAAGCCATTTTTCACGAGTTTGAGTGTTAAAGGGTTAATGCATCGCATTTAAGATCTGTCTAGAGCAGGATGAATTAAATTGATAGGCAGCTATTGTTTATTCTATATACCGTAGCCATATATTTTGTGGCCATCCATCCGATTTACTCAGAATTTTACATCAAGAAAAAATAGGCTTTTAGGATATAAAGAAGTTGGTGATATTTTCAAAAGGTGTAGGCTATGTATAGCGCGCAAGCATTATCTGTACATTATTAATACATCACTCACAAGAACCTATAAACCAATATTTTAATGCAAGGCAAACCTTAATCAAAGGTTTTCCTATAAATCCCATCTTTCATTTTGTGAATTATGTTACAGAAAGCAAGTTAATTATAAAAATTGCTGAAATTTGTAAGACAATTTCTATTCAGGGTTTTCGCTGCTTGAAAGCAATTAATTTCATCTTTCGATAATTAACAGCATTTTTTTTAAAGGTTTTAGTAGGCATACAGCTAGAAGCAAAAACCCTAAGCAGTGTATGCAATGCCAAGCTACGTGAAGACTGAAGGTTTAATATTCTTAGTCATTGCAATGCCTTAATTTGAAAACAATTTTACTAAAAAATATGATTTAATAATCAATAGTTGTCATATGTAACTTGCATGAAGCATGTGTGTGAAATTAATTTAAAATTGAAACAATTAGTGTATGCATGATTGAATGGGCATGATTTATGATATAGAAGTATTTAAACACCCATGTATGGTATCTAGCCATTTAATGGTCAAGAGTGGTCAGGAAAATCAAGGTTTTTGCTTAGCCAAGTTCCATTTCCAGGCCAAAATAGGCAATTTAAAAAAATTTACCACTATTGACTTGTTCGTGACATTCCAGTGGTACATTTTGAAAAATTAGTTGTTTTACTATCAGAGGTAGAGTGAGATTACCAATCAGCGTGATTGATGCCTATAGGATACATGCAATGTGATTGATGGATCCAGAATTCTTCACGATCCTTGTGGAAAGCAGTTGCTTCCATGCTGTCAGGGTTGTGAGATGGATTCACAATGGTTTTTGTGAATCCTGCTGGGTTGATGGAAGACCTGCTTGCTGATTCCATACTGTTGATTTTTGGAAAGAATCACGTTAACCTTTTTTGAATGATAGAATTCTTCAAACGCTTGGTAGCGCTTATTGTTCCTGATACGAACTTGTGTGTAAGTTTGAGTCTGAATGCTAAAACATAGTTTGTGCCTTTTATGCTTTTCCCAATGCAGCTACATGGGTGGGGTGGGGTGTGTGTGACCGGAATTGGTTTTGTAGCCGGAATAAACAATTTGTAGCCAGAATACAGCTTTTGTGTAGCCTGGATGCTAAAGTTGTAGCTGGGATGAGGTGTATCTGTAGCCGGGTTTGCTATATGTGTAGCCTGTGGCAAAGGCTAGTGTAGCCAGGAAAAGATAGAAACTGATTGTGTAGCCGGTTTGCTTTATAGTGTAGCTGGCAAAGAGTTTGCTGTGCTATGTATAGCCAGAAGTGTGTAGACGGTGAAAGAATGATTGTGTGTAGCCGGTGTGCTACTAATGGCGGGTGGTGAACGGGTAGCCGGGATGTCTATTTAGGCAGTGGAAAATGGCAAAAAGGTGTTTTTGGTCATTTTTCTGAGGACAATCGGTCACTGTGTGGGTTAAAAAAAGTATATTGTCAATTGGAAGAACCTGAGGAGACAGGGAAGAAGAATCGGAAGATGAAAGAGCTGACCCAAAAGAAGGAGTGTCTATAGACAACTCATCCTTAAGACGAAGAGAAAGAGTAGAAGCAATCCACCTATGAGCCAGGGACCAGTCATCGGAAGAGGCCCTGACTGGACAAAACCTCTTCAGATCCCTAGCCCTGACCAACTTGGGAATTGAAGAATTATAAGAAGGATTAGGAGAGGAAGAAGAAAGATGATGAGAGGCATCACCAGAGACCAGAGAATCAACAATTCTGGTGGAAAGAGGAGAGCATGGCCTGCTAGAAGCCTGAAGCGAAGAAACCAGTAAAGAATCAGAAAAGGATGAGGATTGATCAGAAGGAATGGGATCAGAGACATTATCCTGACCAGAGGACATGGGAAAATGAATCAGGCCACTAGCTGAAAACCTCGAAAGAATTGAGAAATGAGCTGACATGAAAGAACGATCAAGGGATGAATCCATAACCACAGAAAACAAGGAGAGGTCCAGACCCGAATCAACGATTTGAAACTCTAGCTCCGAGGAGAGAACGACAGAAAAAATCGGATTAAGGTGATCGAAGGAAGAAGAGGAGGAAGAGAGGGATTAAGAAGAATGGAAGAAGAAGAAAAATGAGCAGGATCAGAAGATCCCTGGAGAGGATTGATAGAAGATGGAAGATGGGAAAACCCTGGAGGAGGCGGCATAGAGGATGACTGAAAAAGAGAGGAGGAAGGAGAAACATGACGAGAAGAAAAATCTGAAAAAGAAGGGGCAGAAGAAGAAAGAAGAGACCTATAGCCTTGAACTTGGGAAGAACGAGAATGAGGAAGCCTCACTCCAGAAGAATTCAATACTGCATCACGAAAGGAGGGGGCAAACGAACCGGAAGCCGCATCAATATTAACAACTTGAGAGGAGGAATGAGAAGAACCAAAATCCTGAACTAAATGATCACTAGAAAAATAAGTCAGAAAAGTCAATAGGACAAGAAGGAGATAAGCCAGTTTCTATCAACAGCAACCTGACTCCTATCCAACAAAAGCAAGTCCGAAGAAATTTAAGCGACCAGACGAGAAATCTGAAAGACCAGGAAGCTGACTGGAAACGCCAACTCTAATCTTCGATGGAGAACCGGAAAACGGAAGCTGAAGTTGATGGTGGGATAAGACTAGCCGGGTCTGGCAGACCATGACGATTGACTATAATGGAAGTTTCAACAAAACCGGAAAGGGAAACTGAATGCTTAGCCGGATCTATAAGACCTGGAAGTGTACCCTTCAAACTGGAAGCGGAGGAGTAAAGACCGGAATCCGAAACGGAAAAGGAAGTACACCTACCAGAAAGCGGAAATTTACTTGGGTCCTGAAGACCCGGATGTCCGGTAGGACCAGAAGAACAAATACTGGAAGAGGAAATGGATTTGGATAACATCTTACCAGAAGTTGAAACAGGGACAGGATCCTGAGGACCCGGATGTCCTGAAAAAAACCAACAGTCCCCCCTTGTGGGTTGGTCTGTAGTTTTATTAACCACTATAAAACATACTTACCATTCAATCACTACTTGCTAAATCAACTACTCTGCATTTAGCCACCAGAATAAGATTTTTATGGTTGCTTACAAATGCCCATATGCCTATTCCATTTCTATGTATACCCTCAACCAGGCTACTGGTAGGGTACACCCCGGCATATGACCTGATAGAGACTGTCACCAGTCTGTACTCACTCCTTGGTGACACCTGTCACTGAGCATGCTCGCACATGCACATAGGAGCCCAAATAGGAAACAGATTCACTTTTCTAAATTTAAGTGCCAAATATTACAAACAGATTCTCAAATCATTCCCACATGGGGTGGTTGAGGCCAGGTCATAGTGATTGAATGGTAAGTATGTTTTATAGTTGTTAATAAAACTACAGACCAACCCACAAAGGGGTGTCTGTTGGGGGTTGTTATTACAGCACAAAAACATCCGTTACCGTTCAATCACTACTTGCTAAACCCGTAGATTTGGTCAGTGCCCCACTAAAAAACCCGTGGTTGGTGGAGATTTGAGAATCATTAAACAAGGATAAAAATTAAACAACTCCTATCCAAATGTTAATAAAATAACATATTAGTGCAACCATAACAAATCACACAGTGATTATCAAACAAGTAAAATTGTTAATTCAATAGAATAAACAAAACAAGAGAATATTCTCACCATATCTGACAGACATACAGACTAACGAAATTGGTGAGATGTGCTTGGTAAATGGTCCTTGTCTTGTTTTGTTAAAAACGTTATATTTCTAAGAAAAGGAGGCCGCTGGGCTTTAATCCTTTAAATAGAAAAAGGTAAAAGTTGATTCAGATTTCCAACTTGCGACTTGCATTCATGACGTCGTCCAATGATGAGCCGGTGAAAAGAGCGAAGGAGGAATCCATACCATGAAGATCAATAGCCTAGACATGGGCTAAATTTGCCTCACCTGGGGAGGCAATCTCATAGCATAATTTTATAGTCTCACATATCCATCTGACAACTGTGGCCTTAGAAACTGGTCTAACCACCTCCTCCGCATACGGAACCCATAAGTGCGAAGAATCGGATCTTTTTAAAATTGGTACGATGTCTATAGACTTTTAGGGCCCTGACAGGACACCAGAATCTGTCCAATGGTGAAAAAGACAATAAAAATTTAAGAATAATAGGTTTGGCTGAGTAACGGTTAGACTGGGTCTCCGATAAAAAATCCCTTCTGTGATATAAAATTAGACTGTCCCCAGAATCGATAAATCTGTCTTTTTCTGTGGAAAGAGAATGAATTTCGGATCTTCTCCTAGCTGAAGAGGCAGCAACAAGGAAAACAGCCTTAAGAGTCAATAATTTGAGACTGATAGAACCAATTGACTCAAAATGGTGACCTACCAAAACTTGAAGAATCAAGGCCAAATTTCAGGAAGACAAAGGCTTAGCCACTGGAGGACGAATATTGCCCAATCCTCTAATAAAACCATTGAGAATCTTCAAGTCCTTGATATCAGCATTCAGAAGACAAGGAAAAGAAGAAGGCAAAGAAATCTATAGCCCCTAACGGTGATAGCTGATAAATGAAATGAAATGAATTGATATGATTAAAAATCTAACTCCTAGGAAATAGAAATGGAATCAGGCAAGAAGCCATGTTTTAAAAACCATACTCCAAACATTTAATAGTCGACCATTATAGAAATTCGACAGGTCGACTCCCTCCTGGATGAGACAATGATTTCCTGAGATCTTGAAGAAAAGTTGATCTCACAGAGACCGGACACTCAAAAATTTGAAAACAGGATGAAGAATTCTTGATTGGATGAAGATGTAAGCCCCTTACTTGATACTGGGAGAAGGCTAGCAAAATCTTACCAGAAGATCGAGAAAGGCTACCAATCAGATCCTCTTTGACCAAAAGGGTGCTACTAGAAGAAATTCTTTCAACTGGTCCATGACTATCTTCAGAACCATTAGAATCAGGAATATTGGAAGGAACATGAAATCCAACAATCCTGTCCAGAACTGAGACAGTGCAATCATCGTCCAAACCTGACTGGTCAAAAAGGGAGACATGAAAGATAAGATCTGGGCAATCAGACATGTCACAAAAATATCTACTTGGGCAAGACCCAGAAGCTTGAAAACGCTTTCGGCAACCAACCTCTTAAACTGCCACTCGGTGAGTGAGAACTTGCTAGGACTGAACTACTGGTCCACAAGAAATATCTGTCTAACTGAAACATGAGTGGGAACTAGAAAGATTTGCATCTAGTGACATCCCAAGAAAAGGATCTAAAATCCCCATATAGAGAAGAAAGAAAAACCCTTGTTCCTCCATCTGAAAATAAAAGAAAACCCTGTGGCATTGACTAATCGAATTGAGATCTTGATGCCTATCACTCAATCCGACCAAAAGTGGAGAGGTTTCAGAGGGAACTAGAATGTACTGACTGCCACTAGAAAAAGATCAGGAATGTTAGAGTCTTCTCATCAACGTCACCCTGGGAATGATCATCAAGCTTATAATACTAAGAAAAAATCTTGCCCTGACATAGAAAGAGGATGTCAGGGTGATCACTGTCAACAAGAATGCCTCTACTCTTGTCACTGAACGAAAAAAATTGACCCTGAAAACAGCTCGAGGGAGATGCCTAGATGGGAGAAACTTGAGAAGGAACTAGGCTTGACTTATTGAAAAATAAAATTTAACCTAGGCTGCAAGGCAAACTGCAAACCTTTGGAATAAATCGTAAAAGAATTGAGAAAGACCTAGCTTTTATTAACCAAATGTCTATAAAGACTGAAGAATAAAACGACGGCGCAAGAGACCTGCCATGAGATCAGACGTGTGAAAGAAAAGTGCCAAGTTCAGATCGAAGGGCATGGCTCAAACTGCCATACCCTATCCTTGAAAGCAAAACTCATATACCTTCAGAAGGAAAGCTAAAAAAGGCACATGAAATAGGCATCCTAATGATCGATAGAAAAGGATCACATGCCTGAAAAATAAACTTGTGATAGGGGAGGAGTCCATCCTGAATTTACGAGACAAAGAAAGAAGATATAACTTCTTCAGGAAGATAAAAGGACGCCAGCCTTATAAGAATTGAAAACTATGAAGATCATTGAACAGAAGCCTGTGTCTACTTTCCAAGGTAGAGCCTCTTCTATAGACTCCTTAACAATCATAGAAAACCAACAACCCCTCTAATGCTAATAGCTTCTGATTGGAAGGAACAGAAGACCATTTGGGAGAAGAGACTGCAGAGAAGGGTTCTAGATCCAAGAACATCTAGCCCTTTTGATAAGGGCTGCCCTTAAAAATGGGGCAGACTTACTATATGCTAAAGAGGACTGCTCACAGAAACACATAGTTTACATATGCCATGATGCTCCAATCATAAAATCCTGGGCTATATCCTTATGTTTAGCCCTCACAAATAGTGGTAACTCGCGTTTATTTTGGTTATTTTAATTTTACCGCTTACTTTGAATGGAGAAGAAAGTATCATATAAGTATAGCCGTACTTATTAAAATGCTGAAGACCCTGAAAATATTATAGATACTTTTATTTATAGAGATTTAACCAGATATTGTGGCAAACCGACAACCCACAGTAAGCCTATGGGTGGGGTTAGAATCAAGATATAGCCAACTCCTGTACTTGAGAATCTGCAATAATCCCGTCTGAAAATCGAAAACATCAAATCATGACTGAATTTAGGCAGATAGTAAGGAAAATTAAATTAGGGCTTCCCAAACCACCACTCGAAATGTTAAATTAGTCCATCCAGAAATGGCGTCACTCCAGGGAACTAAGGAAAATTTACTTGTGATGACATCATCATGATTCTACGAATAGAATGCATGACATGGGCCTGTTAAGAGAACTATGGCAAACCTTTGACTGTCTTGGAATCTGACATAACCAAGGTTCAAAATATAAACAAAGCTTTATGAAAAACCAATACTATGAGTGATTTGATTGTACTTTCATTTGTATTCATGAACAATCTATATAACTGTATATTACTAACTCATAACACTATACACTATATTTTGGCAAGTGGAGCAGACTCAGCTCATCCCCCCCCAAATTTGGCTTGTGCTCGTCACGCAGGTGCCAGATAGGTGATGAGATACAGGCACCGATAAGTGCAGACTGTCCGTGTCCATAGATGAGAGTCACCTTGGTGGGAGCACAAGCCAAATTGGTACGTTCAATCGTACATCATCCCCCACTACTCTTGGCTTGTTAGCTGAGACTGTTCAAGTGGAGACGCGAAGCAACAGTAAGGCGCTAACCTACCTAGGTGCACGTGTCCAAATGGTGGGGCATGATAACCTTACTGCCTATTGAAATTTGGAAAATTACTTGTTGGGTTGCAAGAATTTAATGCTGAAAAGCCTACTGTCTAGTGAAATTTGGGACATTAATTATTAAATTGCAAGAATTTAATGATGAAATGCCAAAACTCAGATATTCTGGAATAGCCCATTCTTGAATAGCTGAGTCCCCGCTTTGCCATTGAAATTATCTTCAATTTGAAAAGAATTTCATAAAACGCAGAAACTTAACAAAACTCAGGATAAGAGAACACACCTTAAAAATTGAGGAAGATAGGCACAAAACACCACTAATACCTGCTCATCTACGATTCTGTAAGCTTTGCAACCAGAACCTAATCGAGGATGAAAAAACACTTTATAAAGGAATGTCCACAATACAATCAGAAGAGCCAAAGCTCTTTAAAAAGCTTAATGATTTTACTAATTTTGTCTCGCTTGAAAGGTGTAGCCAATTACAATTTAAAAAAAATCATACAATAATGGAGGTGATCTAATAAAAATTGATATTGATTACATCAACGTTTGCCTAGCTGCTCGGGCTTGTACTTTAAATCCTATGCAGACACAATACGTCAGATCGTCATCCTGTACATGAGGCAGGTTCCTATAATGATTGCATAACTGTGTCCTATATAAATCAACGTTCATATCAATTTCTTTGGGAAACTAGCCAGCTTCATGAGTCCTGGTATTTGATATATTGTTTAATTAGATATCCCAAACAATCCGATATTTAAGCTGAGAGGCAGTAAACCTGAACCATAGCCCTACACATAAAACTGGTAAATTTTTTATTTATTTATTTATTTTTTATATTTATAGTCTTAGAACCAATATTTTCATCTCTGTAATGGCATATGTCATTGTGTTTGATATGCCAAAAAAGGATTGATTGATTGCTTGATAATGAATCTCCGGGATCAGCTCGAATGTAAAATACGCAAAACACTGATACTCGATTAAAAACAAATGAAGACGTCATAAATAAGCATTTATGATGAAATAAAGCGAAATACACACTACTGGGTTGAATCACGTGCAGAGATGTCATACCTAATCATGCCCCTAGAATGAAATTCAACTGCCGAATTAAAATAAAAACTGAGATTTAGAGTAAGAAATTACGCTATGAAAAGGGAAAAAAAACAAAATTTGAAAAGTAATAGAGAAAAATTACAAAAAACGCTGAAAAGACAAAGAGGCGATATGAAAGCAGGGCGAAATGAGTCGCCGAAAACCTTGACGACACAGAAGAAAACTCAGCTTTTATTCCTTCTAACTTTTCCCTTTATGGGTTATTTCTCCTTTCTTAGCGTCTTTTTGTTCTTGTGGTCATTATTCTTGGTGCCATTCTCTTCCCTATGTGTCCTCTACTGATTCTATTTCTTTCAACGACTGTCAGATAGATTTAGACTAAGAATTACGCTAGCATCAGGGCAACAAATTAACTCCCTTTGGTTAAGATAAATATGTCAACCTGCCGACATAAGAGGAAAAAAAGAGCACGAAAAAGGCTGACTGGCCCGAAGACAACTACCCATCTAAAGTTAGATGAAAGGGAAAATTACGTATCTAGAGATAATGCATAGAATACAGACTGACTCGGCTGAGTGAGACCATTCAAAATTAATTGATGATATGCGCATATAAAATAAACTGCAATAAAAAACCCATATGGCAACCAGTCGGAAAAGTCTTTAATTACCTTGAAAATTGTCACTGATAAAAGAATAAATGCTGAATATCTACAATTTCAAGAGAGTCTTCAAGACTGACAATGTCTCGGTATGAATATTTTCAACCATTAAACACTCCAATTTTTTTTAGAGCAATTGAGGAAACAAGACTAACTCTTAGGCAAGATGATGACTAGATCCTAGGAAAGCGAACATGGAAACCGGACATGAAGAACAAACCTGGAACCCCAGGAAGTTCTCTATCACTGGAAATCCAAGACAGGAAGACAGAACCGGAAGTTAATCCTGGAACACCAGAAAGATACTTGAAATCCGGAAATGACCTTAACCCCGGATGTATGAAATCCGGAAGTGGAAAAATAGGAAATGGAAATGCGCAAACCAGAAGTGGACAACCAGAAACTGAACAGGATTCTACAGACCCGGATGTACAGTAAAAAAACAGAAGTAGCATAGGAACTGGAAATATGCAAACCGGAAGAAGAAAACCAGAAGCAGAAGAGGAAGGACCGGAAATGGAAACTGGAAGTAGCCACGGGTCTTGGAGACCCAAATCTACTAAGCATAAACCGGAAGTGCTTGCTAAACCAGAAGTTACAGAAATTCCTGACTGCATTAAGCTCAACACAGGCAATCTAAAAACGTTCCTGGCTACTGGTATGACCAAAAACTGGACGTTGGCATAGGTGTTGAGGTCAGGGACTTCAGCCGCTGCCACCACTGCTTGAGGGTAATGGCCTTCCTCAAGACTCATGTGGATTTTACCCGGTGACCGACTCGAGTTCACCTTCGAGAGCCTCTTCCTAGAGTCTAATTTTCTGTTTTGATGACCGAATCTCCTGCCTGGACATGAGGGAAGTGGGCTTCCCCCATTTGTGTGTATGGCCGCTGACCTTCTGGTTATCATTCGATTCGAAAGAAACATGCTTAGCCGCATGGATGGCAGACGATATTCGCCCATCTAATGGTTTCGTCAAGACGGTCTACAAAATCCTTAAAATATGCCTTGGAGACAGTTGACGACCATCCCTTGCATACGTGCATTTCTTTCAAACATTCTTAGGAATATAAAACAAAATGCACTAAAAGATTTGATTCTAGAAATAAGTGGATATAAAGGCTGTTAGTTTAATTGAGATTTAGAAATGATGATGGTGACTTAGGCATTTTGTTTACCACGAGAACGGGATTCCACCACGAAAACTGGTAACACATATATACAGAGTATACAATGCAGTAAAAACCATGAAATACTCCATAAACATAAATTAAGGAGGATAGGCTTCATTAGGCATAATCATGGATTGAAGCACTCTCAAATAAGTAAGCTGAACTCAGCGCAAAGCTATAAAAACTTGCTGGAATATTTGCAGACTGTACTGCTTGCAGAATATTTGAAAAGTCAATCTGTTTCCTATTTGGGCTCCTATGTGCAGGCACGAGTGTGCTCAGTGACAGGTGTCACCAAGGAGTGAGTACAGACTGGTGCCAGTCTCCATCAGGTCATATGCCGGGGGTGTACCCTACCAGTAGCCTGGTTGAGGGTACACACAGAAATGGAATAGGCATATGGGGGTTTGTAAGCAAGCATAAAAATCTTATTCTGGTGGCTAAATGCAGAGTAGTTAATTTAGCAAGTAGTAATTGAACGGATGTTAATGGATGTTTTTGTGGTGTAATAACAACCGGAAGTCAAAACGGAAGCGGAAGAAGCCAAACCGGAAGTGGAAACTGGAAGTAGACCTGGGTCCTGGAGACCCGAATCTACTAAGCACAAACTGGAAGTGCTTGCTACACTGGAAGTTACCGAGCTTCCTGTCTGTGAAGAACTAGACACCGGCGATCTATGAACATTCCTGGCTACTGGAACCACCGAAAACTTGATGTTGGCATAGGTGTTGAGGTGGGGGGCTTCAGCCGCCACCGCCACTGCTTGAGCGTAATGCCCTTCCTCATGACTCACATGGATTTGCCCCAGTGACCTACTCGAGTTCACCTTCGAGAGCCTCTTCCTAGTCTCTAATTTTCTGTTTTGGTGACCGAATCTCCTGTCTAGACGTGAGGGAAGTGGGCTGGTCATCATCCGACTTGGAAGAAAAATCCTTAGCCGTGTGGATGGCAGATGATATGCACTCATCTAGTGATTTCATCAAGACGGTCGCAAAAGACTCGAACCTAGCGAAAAGTGCTAACACGGCGTCAGAATTAGACAAAGAGGTTCCCCCCCTCCATTGCTGGAGGTTTAGAAACAGTAGATTTAGCAAAAGACACAGCTTTTGTCTTTGAAACAAGAGGGGGGGGGGCGGGAGAGCGCTCGGAGGGCAGCATGGATTTAGCTGCAAAATCTTTGAAATAAGCCTTTGATACAGACGAAGACCAACCCTTGCATAACCCGCACATCATTGGGGGTTTGGGGTACGCGTAGTGCACTTAAGACAGACATGGCCTCCAAACTCTGCAGAGTAAACATGATCGCACTTGGGGGACATAAACTTGACTTTTTCGACCGATTTTACAGACATCTAAAAACGAAATAAAAAATTGAAAATGAAGCATACAGCTTCGAAAGACTTACAAGAACTTCATTAAAATAGAGTCTGATATAACGCAAAAACGCGTGCTATAGAAAAGGCGGGAAACTTCAAATTCAAATCTCAAAAATCCCTAAAGACAAGAACAAACTTTTTAAGGGATTAAAACAGATTCCTACTTATGCACTAAACTGTAATAAGTGGCTTAAAGGATCCTGGAGTAGAAGAGTGATTTTAAATGATGATGATGACTTAGTCATATTAAAAGTACCCCTGAAAATGAGATACATCACGAAAACCGGTAACATTTTTGTACAGAGTATAAAAACAAATAAAAACCACAAAATACTCCATAAACATAACTTAGGGAGGATAGACTTCATATTAGGCATCCTTATAATGATAAACTTCTAGACACAGCGTAAAGCTATAAATATCTTATTTTTAGAAACGTGAAACACACACATTACATTGACCTGACGCTTGTTCTCTTGTTTGAGAGCAGAGTCGGATGCCTGACACTGGTTGAGTGCCCTCTATTTATATGCCTCGGGGGACGGCGGGGTCCCGTTATATCCCGTGTGTGTATGCGTACTGTCCTTTGGAGGGGTCTCTGGATGGGGTCCCTGTCCTGCGCATGTGTGTGCGCATGGGAATTTCTCTGGAGAGGTCCCTCGGCGTGGTACCCCTCGGGCGAGCAGACGCATGCGCATGCAGGAAAAGAGGCGGGGTTCCGTAAGAGGGAACCCGCCATAACGCATGCACACCCGCTGCTCCCCGAAGGGATCCCTCATGAACAAACGTCTCCTACAGGGTTATCCAGGTCTTGAGAGGAGACCCCGACTCTGATTCTAATACACCCATTAGAAGAAGGAAAGAGGCATTTTGGATACATCAACTCCACACCATGGATCCCATGGGCATTAACCATATTGGATAAGACCACCACCCCTCCTCCTTCCCCCCTCCTTCCCCCCCCCCACACAAAACAACCCTCTCCCCCACTCACGTTTTTTACCATATAAAAATCTTAGCTGGAATATTTTGCAGTTGTTAATTGAAAAGGGAATCTGTGTCCTATTTGGATTCCAATGCACATGCGAAGGCATGCATAGTGACAGGCATCACCAGGGAGTGAGTACAGACTGGTGCCAGTCTATATCAGGTTATATACTGGAGGTGTACTCAACCAGTAGCCTGGTTGAGGGTATATATTAATAGAAATAACCATGGAGGAAAGTATGCAAGCATAAAAATCTTATTCTGGTAGCTAAATGCAGATAAATTGATTTAGCTAGTAGTGATTGAATGGTAATGGAGGTTTTTGTGGTGTAATAACAACTCTCCTTACCAAAGGTCTTGTTAAGTGGATGCAAATAATTGTCAATTGTTGTCTCCATTGATATGTCAGGCATATACATGCCAGTGTTGAGATCTTGGTAAGTTGTTGGATCGGGCAGCTTCATGTCATATACACTGGTTTCATCACGCGACTGAGCAAAGTCCTTATTTCTCTCATAGCTGTCCAGTCTGCAATGAAGGAGAAAACAAGTACACATATTGATGCAAGGCATCAATGGTAAATAGCGTGCCCGGAGCTTATTATAATTCTGAGAATAAACTCAACTGTTTCATCAAAAAATTAAGTTATATAAAGGCATACAAGCCACTTATGACAAAAAACACAAAAGAAGGAATATTTCTTGCAAAAAGATGTGGGCAGTATTAGCTATGGGCTAGGAAAAGCAGCTTATATTTTTGGTCAGTCCAACAATATTTCCATCCATCCTTTTTCTCCAGGCCAAACTCCTTAACAGAGAGAAACAATCGTGATCTGTTTCATTTAGCTATCATATCTATTAAACGATATCTTTACTGGAAACAGTGACAAACTATTAAATCAAATATTTTTGCTCGACAAAAAGGCCAAAATCGGCCTCAACCATTGTAATGATGACGATCTTGTTGACCATATGTGCAAATGTTATGGTATTATCCTGATAAGTCAGATTCTACCAGTACACGCGGCTAATAATATGGGATATATAGAAATATTTTCACATTACTATAGTAAATATTTGGTGGTAGAATTATTACAATATTTTGCACAGCATGAGAAGATAGTGAGTTCTACATGGCCTTATGTTCGAAAACTTACTACAAGGCATGTAGAGATATTCTGGTACCGAATATAGTACATTATTGGAATTTGACAATGGTGTGCCACTACTAAATTGCATATGACGAAATTACTGTATAGTAAACATTTTTTAAACCTTTGATACTTTATTAGCGTATTCATATACGTATCTAACCATGTGGGTGAACTTCTGGGGTCGAACCTATTGCAAACAGTGTGGTACAGAAAATCGTTGATCTGACAGAATTTGTGCCAATTTTCGGTATGGAATTGTGTACTATGAAATTACGATCCTGTAGAATTTTTTTAAATTCGGAATACAACTAGCATATTTACTATAAGTATTTGTGGGTGAAATTCTTGGGGTGAACGTATTGCAATGAAAACCATGAATTATCCTAAGTTTGAGCTTATTTACGTTATGAAATTTTTAAATCTCACTACGTCGTAAGCTTATGCCTATACCTATCTAAACATATGGGAGATATTCTGGCCTGAACCCATTATGAGTGATATGTCAGGACATATCGACACCTATCTGAATGTGGTGAATGTGAACCAACCATATTACAATGGGGCCATATGGCGAATATGTAACTATATATTACCAAATTACTTGATGGTAGAATCGCGCAAAAGCAGTAGAACATATTCAGTTATATACAGCTATATGTAAAAAAATGATTACAAACCGAGAACTGAGATTCTAATACTGAATATAGTAAATTGTTGGCATTTGACAACTGTCCATGGCTACTAAATTGAATATTACGAAATTACTAGGTGGTAGAAATCTCAAGATTCATTAGCGTATTCATATCCCTATCTAACCATATGGGGGAAATTATGTAGCCACACATTTTGCAGACGGTAGGGTATTTTCTTTTTTTTTCGTTCGCTGATCATACCGCCAGTCCTGTGAGTGACTATCGACATGATCATATAAGTGCGTGGATCCATGGTTTATTAGAGTGCGCCATGCAGCCTGGAACCTCCGTCTTCAGCACTCGAGGTTTCTGTCAGGGTTACCTCACCCTTACCTCCTTTAGTCGCCTCTTACGACACTCAGAGGATACAGAAGGTGTATTCTAAGCCCCACCTACAGAGCAAACGGTAGGGTATTGAAAACCACAGATCTGCCAACATTGGAACAAATTTATTCGATAAAATCGCATACTGCGAAAATACTGCACGTTCGAATTCTTTTAAATTCCCAATGTAACTAGCATATTCAAACTCTTATACGTCTATGTGAGCGAAGTTCTGGAACCGACCATATTACGGAAAGTAGGGCACCGAAAACCACGAATACACCATCATTTAAGCTAAATTTTGCGTATTAAAATTACTTCATCTAGAATTTGTTAGATTCGGAATATAACTAGCTTATAGACTAGCTCAAGTCTATGTGGGGTAAATTATTGGGCTGAACATACTACAGACAATAGGGCACTGAAAACTGTGGTGGTTTATTAATACAATGAACCTTTCCAGTTTAGTTATGCCCTGCCCATCTCTAGCTAAGCTCCACCCATACCACTCTCGAGTTGGGATCGATGGATTTCTGAACGACTAGATGATAAATTTCAAGAAAACTATACAGGTAAGCCGTAGAATATTTTGACACTAAATTGACTGGGTCCTGTTGCTGCCTATGGCAGAAATAGCGGCCAGTCAAATTACTTTCAAAATATTCAACATAATTTTTTATTAAATAACAAAAACATACAATTCGTACAACATGTCAGATTATTAAGCATTTAAGATGGACTAAATCGAGTCAGTCATGACGTCATTATTATAACGTTATCCTACGCGTCACTTAATTAATTACGACATCATATGAGGTAATATGATGGCTAGACAACCTGAAAAGGTCCATTAGCAAGTGGTATTAATTACCCTCGCTCCGTCAGAGGATGAGTGTATTGTATTCGGGTCTATGTGCGTTTGGGATGGCAAGGGTCTACAATCTATGATTGGCCTTGTTAAAATATGTGACCTATAAATACGGGTACATGTGGTCCGTATTGTGTGGACCACACATTAACAAGTGGTATTAGCCCTGTAATGCTCAATTTGCTCATGCCAATTTCAATAGAGGGACCCATTTCTAGGTATGCCACGCCTATTTCTAGCTAAGCTTCACCCCTTTTTGCATGTTGGAATCGATGTCTATATATATATATGCTGAATAATGAATTCCCAGACTTCCAATTTCAAGGTAACTATACAGGTAAGCTGATGACTATTTTGAAACTAATTTAACTGGGTGCAACGAAAACCATGAATCGGCCTAAATTTGAGCTGAAATTATTTCATGGTAGATAGTTTTAAATCTCACTACGTAAGCGTATGCCTATACCTATCTAAACATATGGCTGACATCCTGGGGCCGAATCCATTATGAGCAATATGCCAGGACATACCGACACCTATCTGAATGTGGTGAATGTGAACCAACCATATTATAATTGGGCCATACGGCGAATATGTAACTACCTACAATGAGATTACTTGATGGTAGAATTGTGCAAAAGCACTAGCTCATATTGAGTTATATACATCCATATATAAAAAAAAAATTACAAATCGAGAACAGAGTGATACCGAATACAGTAAATTGTTGGCATTTGCCAACTGTCCGTGGCTACTAAATTGAATATTACGAAATTACTACGTGGTAGAAAACTCAAGATTCATTAGCGTGTTCATATCGCTATCTAACCATATGGGTGAAATTATGTGGCCAAACCTATTGCAAACAGGAAATAGTAGGGCATTGAAAACCCGCAGATCTGCCAAAATTGAAACAAATTTACGCGATGAAATCATATACTACGAAATTACTTCACGGTCAAATTATTTTAAATTCCCAATATAACTATCGTATTCAAATCCCTCTACGTCTATGTGAGCGAATTTCTGGAGCCGACCATATTACATACAGACAGTAGGGCACCGAAAAGCACGACAAACCCAACATTTAAGCCAATTTTTGCCTAATAAAATGATTTCATCTAGAATTTGTTAGATTCGGAATATACCTAGTATATTAAGGCTCAAGTCTATGTAGGTGAAATTAATGGGGCTAAACATACTACAGACAATAGGGCACTGAAAACTGTGAATCACCGGAGATTTAGCAAATTTTCGGTGTGAAATTGTGCACTACGAAATTACTTCATGGTAAAAATTGTGTTAACCTCAATCCATTACTTCACTAGTGTATTGATATACCTATCTAACTATATGGTTGAAATTCTGTGGCCGAATTCCTGTGGTATTCTTAACTTAGCACATGCATAGGCATACACTTTCGGTTGATTTCTATATTCAACAATCTGCTACTATATTATTCACAGCAGTTTTGACTGGAAATTTGGAACATTGGTAGTCTATCAATACTGCTACATAATTGCATTGGCCCTTGATGGATTTATTCCCACGGATGGATTAAAGACAAAGGGATACTACTGATAATCACACATCCATTATTCATTCATATCCCGCGAGTTGTCTTTCGATACAAGATCGAGAAATGTATCTCTTATGTAGGGGCCTATTGAGTAGCCATTGGCATAGCGATCTCACGATCCACAGTGTTGCTTTTATAGTCTGCTACAGAGATAGACTGGGTCCTGGGCTATCTGATATCCAAAGTTGAGTCTGTGTAACAGTCTAATCATTGTGATAACATAAGACGATGACCGGTCATTACATTAGAGGTGTAGTTTCGAAGAAGCCAAGCCTTTATTTTTAGATGGATCCATTATTGTTAGCGAACTCTGTCTACTTTTTCGCCCTCTACAATATTATTACGCATGATTTTCTATTGAAATTTACCACACACATAGTACGCCTCAAGACTGTCTGTAACAAGTCTAATTTTTACCCTATCTCGAATGCAACAAATGTGAATCATACTATAATACAATACAGGAAAGGTTAAACAGACATGGTACATCATCGTCGTCCTCATAATTTATTAACCCTGTATTACCTAAATTGAGTCAAGAATATAAAAAAAAAAATGTGGTTATTGAGTGCCTATTTGCATGCCAATAGACAACTGTTTTGAAGACTTACTACAGTGGTGAATTTTCAAAAATGATCGTCTCTTGACCTGCAAATTAACATCCTAGATCACTGTAGAGGCCGGTTTTGGCGGCCTCCTCATGAAAGAGTTAAAATACATTAAGAGAAGATGATAGGCTTACATGGGCAGTCGTTGTCGTCGCAATACTTAACACAGGTCTATGATAGCAACAAGTAGGTGGGTAGGGTGGGGTGGGCTACCAGTCAAAGTATTAAAAAGATATTCGTATAGTTGTCCTTATCTGAGATATTGAAATTTCGGTGTTAAACATTCTAAAGGATTTTGTTAGAAAAACACACAATTGTGCCCAAGTAAGTCACATCTTGGTGGCGGTTGCTTGAAATGACTTCCACAGGCCTAACGTTAGTCAATCGGTCACTGAATCCGGATGGTATATTAATACATTAATACCACGCTCGTGTTGGTATCGATGGATATCTGAGCTTCTTGACTCTCAATTTCCAGAAAACTATACAGGTAAGGTGTTGACTATTTTGAAACCAATTTGTCTGGGTGGTGTTGCTGCTTGTGGCAGTAACATCGCCGAGTCAAATTAGTTCCAAAATATTCACCAGCATGTTTTGTAAATGGCAAAGACATACAATTTGTACGTGTCGGACTATTAAGCATTTAAAACGGACTAAATTGAGTCAGTCATGATTATGACATCATCCTATGCATCACGTCGTTGATTATGACATCATATGACGTAATATGATGGATAGACAACATGAAAATGCCAATTAGCAAATGGTATTAATTATCCTCCCTCCGTCAGAGGACGAGTACATTGTATTCAGGGCAACAATCTATGATTGGCCTTGTTAAAATATGTGACCTATAAATATGGGTGGTCTTTTAATACAAGTGGTCCATATTGTGTGGGGCACGCATTACCAAGTGGTATTAGCCATGTAATGTTCAATTTGCTTATGACAATTTCAATAGAGGGATCCATTTCTAGGTATGCCACGCCTATTTCTTGCTAAGCTCCACCCCGTTTTGCGTGTTGGAATCGATGTATATATATATACGTTGAATAATGAATTCCCAGACTTCCAATTTCAAGTTCAACTATACAGGTAAGCTGATGACTATTTTGAAACTAATTTGACTGGGTGCTTTTAAGGGTTTGCTGCCTCTGGCCGCAACAATGCCAGGTCAAATTAGTTTCAAAATATTCAACACGATGTTGATTAAACAGTAAAGACATACAATTCATACACTTGCCAGACTATTCAATGTTCATGACTGAGCTCGATATGTCATTCATTTACACATTTTGGATTGTGACGTCAGCCTGTATATGAAGTAATTGATTATGATGTCATATCCTTCAGTTACAGATCGAACCCAGCCATTATCATAGAAAATGAAGGTTGAATAAATAGCAAAGACATACAATTAGAACAGCGTCTAGTCAAATTAGTTTCAAAATATTCAGCAGCATGTTGATTAAATGGTAAAGATGTGCAATTCGCATACTTGACTGGCTATTCAATGTTCCTGGTGGAGCTAGATACGTCATTCATTACATATTTTGATTGTGAGGTCCAGCTACATCTGACCTAAATAATTATGACATCATATACAGAGAAATCCATAATCATAGAAAATGTCCTATGTCTAATTGCCGTCAAGAGATCATTATGGTTTTTCTTTTGCAATTTACTACTGGAATTATAGGATCGGTTATCCAACCAGTCATTCCAGTGGTAAACTTTCAAAACAAGTTCCCCGGCGAGTAGCTAATGCAAATGGACATTTCTCACAATCACCGCAAGAAGCCATTTGTGGTCAGTTTGATAGAGTGCTAAAGTGGACATATAAGAGACGCATGGGAGTGAGCGTTTGCTTGAGTACTTTCATCTGCAGAAGGAATGATAAACATGTTTTGTACGCAGTCCAGCAAAAGAAGCTTATTTAGAGTAGTTATTTGGAGTTCCGTTGGCTGTTTATTAAAATAATTAAGCGGTCATCGCCGCGCAAACTCTATTACAGTTGGACCAGAACAAATAAGAGAACTCATGATGAATTATGAGATATCCAGCAATCTAAAAATAGAGCCGTCTTCGCGCCGAGAATTATTAGGTCTCGTATCGATGGAGATTTCGCGAGACACAGCCCCACAACCCCCTGCGCGAAATGGCCATGCCTATAGGCAATTCTAGGCAGCAATAAATAGAAGCATGCCCGCCCAAATACAAAAAATTTATTTATAGGGTAGCTTGATTTACCATTTAACCCTTTCAACGACAAGTCCCTTAAAATTAAGACTGGAATGAAAGACTGCAGTGTACAGCAATTTAGCTTCTAGTCTACTTTATTTCAAAATATGCAACATCCTCTCTGTTGATAATCAAACCAACATTTTGGTGATGTGACTGATGTCAACTGACATATAGAGAATTTATCAGTGAAAGGGTTAATGGAACTTTCCAGTTTATCCATCCATTGTAGCATGTAATAATCAACTACGTGACGTGTAAGAGTCGTTTACTACTTAATAATCATGCTGCAAATATTTTGAAACTAGTTTGACTGGGTGCTGTTGCTGCCATAATTTTCTAACCACTCATAATAGCTAAATATTTTACGATTCTATCTCATTGGATTGCCAAGATAAGCCTCGGCATCAACCGCAACACTAACACCGACCTTCGGTGTTGTGAATATCTAGTTACTTCATGTCACACAAACTTCATATAAGTATGAATAGAAAATTATCTTTTTTGCAGCCAGATCGAGACTGCTGAGCATTTAATCTTCAAATGTTAGATTTGCAAAGATTTTTCTGCAGCGATCTTGGTACGGGTACAAATGGATGGCTCAAGGTTCAGTTAAGTTAAATTATAGTCTGGTACATTTCAGAAACTTCCAACCAATGGATGAATCCCAGTCTATTGATCAATCATATGACATCATAATCAACATCACATGTAGGCTGATGTCATAATCAATTACATTATTAAATTCATCATTAACGCTTAATTGTATGGCAAGTTGTACAAATTGTATGTCATTACTATTTGATAAACAGTCTGCTGAGTATTTTGAAACTAATTTGTCTGTGCGCTGTACCTGCCATAGGCAGCAACAGCACCCGGTCAAAGTAGTTTCAAAATATTCCTCAGCTTACCAGTATGTTTTTTAGTAAATTGATAGTCAGTGAGTTCAGGGATCAATCATTAATCACAAGATGGGCAAAGCGTGGGTAGAGCTTATGTAGGAATCGATGGGTGGGGTATGGCTAAAATTTGAAAAGTATTTTGTGTGATCAACTCTTTCAACATCACTGACCTGATATTATATTACCTTACTTTATACATTTGACTAAGAATATGAATTTCGAGAGCGTACCGGTAAGCTATTGAATATGTTGAAATAAATATGATGAACCAGTAGGCGGAAGCAGCAGCACCTCCCAGACAAATTAGTCTCAAAATATTCAACAGTATATTTATTAAATTGTATATGTTTTTTTTGTATTTGGCCTCTCTGGTCCAAATGGTTATTAGTAGCTAGTGGATGTTTTGAGATTAAGGTAAATGACTGCCTACAGCTCCATACAAATTAGTTTCAAAATATTTAATGTCTTAACTCTTATCTGTATTGACTGTCTTTAAATTCAGTGTGCAAAGACATATATTTGTGTTAACTCATATTTTCCTGGAAATTAAAAAGTTCCTATGTGTCAACTAAGTTCTAGTGATAGAGCTATTTTTGTGAAAAGTTTGTAAGATGCTAGGTTTGTCCTGACGCTAACGGTTAGTTTCCGTTGAGTCTGGATGCCGATGCACTGTTTGTGCGCTCCTTTTATAGTAATCTTGTACCCGGTTGTACCCGATCCTATGTGTATGTACCCGGATTTGGTAGATACATCCCATTGTTATTGTCGGTTTTGTACCCAACTTTATGTGTATTTGTACCAGATTTGGTAAAAATCTGTGTACTTTTTGTACCCAAGTTTTGGTGTACCCGAGTGTTTGTTTAATATGTGTTGGTGTACCCGATTGTGCATGTACCCAATTGTACCCGCTTTGGGGGTTATTATATACCCGAATTGTATAGTTTTATACATTGGGTTTACGGGATAGATCTCTAAATAAAAGGTTATAACAAGGCATTGGTCCATTTGTTAATGGGCCTTCCATATTTGATCCAGACTCCTGGCGTTTCGTACCCATGTTTGGGTTATACTCATCAGAGGAAATGTGTAGACACTTTGTCACAGTAGTTTTTAGTGGGAGGTGTATATTCGAAAATCATTGTATAGTAGCTAAGATGTTAAAGTTTTAACAATCTATAGTATAGAAGGATGCATGTGGTGTTGAGATGGCTGTGTGCCATTTTTCTTACCTTACAATTCATCTAAAATTTGTTGGAGGGCGATTGCCCCCAGCTCGTTCTGAACTATTGCTAAGATTTGGTTTAAACTTGCTGATTGCTACTAATGTTATGAAATTAAGATCGTTAAGTATGTTGTAACATTAGAGACGTCAGTGTGACGTCGTGCAGGTGTGACGTAATGTGATTATGTCATAAGCATCTCCAAGGGGGAGCATGGTGACAGGTAGCTAATTATTGTATTTATTGTACTACTTTCAGGTAGAGATTGTCACCAATCAGCGTGATTAATTCCAATTGGGTCCATGCTATGTAGCTGATGGATCCAGAATTTCTCGCGTTCCTTACAGAAAGACGTTGCTTCCGGTGAATCAGGATGGCGATGGAGCACTTCAATAATTCTGTAGTTGACTGAAGTGGTGTTGTGGTTTGGGAGATTAAAGTGAATTGCTACTGGTGTGTCTTTTTTGTTCTTAATGTCCCTTAAATGTTATTTAATACGTATTTGGAATTCTCGTTTAGTTTCACCAATGTATTGTTTGGAACATGTGTTACACGTGATTAAATAAACAACATTTGTGGTGTTTACAAAATGTTTTTGTTTTGGTATGATAGTTAAGCCCAGTGTGTCAGCATTTGAATGTGCATTTTTTTGTCCATTTGTTGGCAGAATGCGCAGTTGTGTTTGTTGCATGGAATGACCGGGTTGGTGATGTTTCTGCCTTGAATGCCAAATGTTTTTGCATCCGTGAATTTGGCCGTTATTAGCATATCTTTGAAGGAAGGGTCCCTTCTGTGATCAAACAGTGGCGGTTCCTGGAATGTTGCCCTGCATTTCAGGCTGCTCTGTAGTTGTAAGATGCTAGGTTTGTCCTTTTCACAAAAACATCTAAGTTTTTGCTTGAGAAAAGCGTAGCAGACTATGAGCTGAGCAGTTCTGTTGACATGCGGTCTGTGGACATGAATCAAAGGAAGAAACCTTGCATTCCAGAGGAGCAATTCCAAAAAGGCCAACCCCTTTGGCCAATTGCTAAGAATCAAGAGAATTTGTAGCAGAAATGAAGACTTCTTCAAACATGCACATGACGTAATGCAATATTAAATCATACACGGGTACCCAGAAAAAGATCTGGAAAACTGTCTCAACAGAACCCTTGAAAAAACAGGGAAACATCTACTCTCACCCAATGCACAAAAACAAATTTCAACTCGCATCCCATGCATCATGGATTTCCACCCACATAGCAAACTAGCTAAATATGTCTTCCTACACCACTGGGACCAACTACAGAGCAGCCCGAAATGCAGGGCAACATTCTAGGAACCGCCACTGTTTGGTCACAGAAGGGACCCTTCCTTCAAAGATACGCTAATAATGGCCAAATTCACGGATGCAAAAACATTTGACATTCAAGGCAGAAACATCACCAACCCGGTCATTCCATGCAACAAACACAACTGCACATTCTGCCAACAAATGGACAAAAAAATGTACGTTCAAATGCTGATACACTGGGCTTTACTATCATACCAAAACAAAAACATTTTGTAAACACCACAAATGTTGTTTATTTAATCACGTGTAACACATGTTCCAAACAATACATTGGTGAAACTAAACGAGAATTCCATTTAACGGACATTAAGAACAAAAAAGACACACCAGTAGCGATTCACTTTAATCTCCCAACCACAACACCACTTCAGTCAACTACAGAATTATTGATGTGCTCCATCGCGATCCTGATTCACCGTAAGCAACGTCTTTCTGTAAGGAACGCGAGAAATTCTGGATCCATCAGCTACATAGCATGGACCCAATTGGAATTAATCACGCTGATTGGTGACAATCTCTACCTGAAAGTAGTACAATAAATACAATAAGTTCTAGTAATATATCGTGATGAGTCAAAATAGTGGCCTAGTGTCCATCGGCTATGACATCTGGTTTTATCTATCACAGTAATCAGTGATTTACAGTTTTGTAACACAACAAAAATACTAAGCCACTCAATTCACTGTTTGCTATAAGTCACCTGACTTAGATATCTCAGGAATTTTAACCTATTCATTCCCATGGCATATGGGTTCCATAGTAAACAAGGTTAGCAGAGATACATCCCTCCATTGGGTATTCTTGATAGTAATCTCTAACTCTAAAGCAGTCATTGCTCTATGGAACCAGATCCTCTATTCCTATAGAGTACATATAAGTGAGTCTGTGAACATGCACACTTATGCTACTATGCATGCGACCGAGTCCCAGCCATCATTAATTAATATTCTGTATTACAGGAAACACCTACTTTTTATCTCAACAAATCCAATCCATTCCATAATCTTGTGGAGCTACATCCACATTTGATTTTTCATGAATGTCACGGAACTTGCCGTCTTTGTTGAACAAGTCATGTACTTTATGTAAAATGGTTAATTTTAATTTGCATGGATATGAAACAGAATGGAAGGTTTTCATGACTACAAAGAAAATGGCATCAGCAATCAGCTTCACGGTACAATTAATCAAGGTGAAGTCAAAATCTCTGATCCTATTTTAACCACAGAGGCTCGTTCCTACATAAGGTATACTATATACCGGTTTGGAACCTCTCCTACATAAGGTTTTCTACATGACATATGTAACATACCGGTTGGGAAGTTCTTGGATCAATTAAGAGTTTTGACTAGGTACGTATTTCCGAGCATCATTCTTTCCTACATAAGGTATACTACATAACGGTTTGGATCGAATCCTACATAACGTATCCTATATAACTGTAACATACTGGTTGGGAAGTTATTGAATCTATTAAGAATGTGACAGTGGTGCAAACAGGCGTGTGGACCGGATGAACACCACAAGGTCACCCAGGCCAAAAAAAGTTTGGATATTAATATCCAAGTTCTGTGGAGCTTGAATAAACCAGCTAATCCAAGCTAATCCAAGCTTTTAATAACTTGGAAAAGCTTGGATTAGCTTGCTGGTATTGGGCACATAAAATTCAAGATAATTCAAGAAAGGCCTAGTTAAAGTAAAATCCAAGAAAATTCCAGATAGCTTAAACATTCAAGAAAATCTGAGCTAACTTGAACATTCAAGATAATCCAAGCTAGTTGCCAGTATTGGCCACTTAAAATCCAAGAATATTCCCACTAGCTTGAACATTCAAGTAAATCCAAGCTAGCTTGAACGTTCAAGAAAATCCAAGCCTGCTTGAATGTTCAAGAAAATCCCACTTAGCTTGGATTTTATTCCAGAAAGTCCCAGATATCTAGAACTTCAAGAAAATCCCAGCTAATCCTAGCTTTTGAAATAGGTTAGCCATTAACATAAAATGTATGCATGTACACATAAATGCTGCCACACAGAGATTATATATAAATATGTATGCTTAAAAAACAAAATCACCTTCATGGGAGTTGAGTTATTCAAGAACAAATACAGTTTCTGACTGATTTGTCTATTATTCTTATAGACATAGATTGTTAATGTGCCATATTATTTTAGAAAGGCATCATCACTGCATTAATTACATAGAACTGAAAAAGCTATACCAAAACTGGTAATTCTGAATAAATCTCTGGAAATCAATAGAATACATACCTCAAAATACAGTTCTGTTTCCATTTAAGGTTACTGATGCTACGCATTCTATCTAACAGTACTGTCAGTGTTTCCAAACTATCACACTCTATATATCCAAAGCTGGTGATGATGATCACAATGAATGTACTGTTTGCCTGGTTACAAAGACTTTTTAAATTTCCCACCAATTTACCAGGTCAAGGTCACCTCTAGTCATGACTATACAGAACCTGTTCTTGCCTTAGTGCAAGCTATTTCAAGTTAATCCAAGGTAGTGTAAGTGAGTCCACAAATTCAAGGATATCCAAGTCTTCTTCTTTTCGTTCGCTGATCATACCGCCAGTCCTGTAAGTGACTATCGACATGATCATAAGCGTTAAGTGCGTGGATCCATGGTTTATTAGAGTGCGCCGTGCGGCCTGGAACCTCCGTCTTCAGCACTCGAGGTTTCTGTCAGGGTTACCTCACCCTTACCTCCTTTAGTCGCCTCTTACGACACGCAGAGGATACGGAAGGTGTATTCTAAGCCCCACCTACAGGGCATAGGATATCCAAGTAACTTGAATTCTTTTATGTCTGACAAAACAAAGTCCTAGAAAATCCAAGCTAGCTTGAATTCTGTCAAATCAGAAACGTCAAAGCAAATCCAAGAAGCTTGCATTTTTCCATAATGATATTTAAAAAATCCTAGAAAATCCAAGCTAATTCAAGGTAATCCAAGCTGGTATGAGTTGAATAATTTTCCAATAGCTTGGATATTCAAGAAAATCCAAGCTAATCCAAGTTAACATGAAATTTATTTCACACTGGGATACACCACGATCATCCCCTGAAGAAAAGTGAGTGGTCCTTCTAAGGACCATTACTAACCAACTAACATGAAACTCGCAAGTACTTCATAATGATCAGGCGCATTACATTAAAGACAAGACCATCATATTAATTCACGATTCAGTCATCGCATTAAAATTTCCCATATCGGTTACGCCTGGTATTGACGTCATTTTTGCAGGCTAATTTAACATTATTAGCAATGGGCCATGAAACCTTTTTACCTTTTATTTAATATCTTGAAAAATCACTCGAGATTTTGTTTCTAATACCGGGCGGGGTTGCTCGATACAAGTTTTTTATGGCCTTAGTTTCATGGAAAATGTAAACATTGCGTTGCTATGGGCTATCCTCTTTAGTGTGTAGTAAATTCGCAAATGTCGAACGAGCTCAGAATGCCTGGATGTTCAAAATTATAATACTGATTTGGATCCTCGTAATCACATAACCCTCTTTTGTTAGATAGGCTATTAAGTCTGTGTCAGGTTATCAGGTTCACCTGATTTCTAAATCTAGCGAGAAACTTGCGTTCACTTGATTTCTAAATCTAGCGAGAAAATGTATCATATATATGACTGCTTATATTGTAATGTAAGTGACCAACATATAATGATCCAAAACGAAATGCGATGTTTGAGAAAAGTTGCTTGAACGCCCAAGATTTAAACTGAGGTGGACTGCTTCTAATGTTAGTGAGCCAGTCAGTGGCAAAGTAAATCTCCGTTTGGAGGTGCTGACGAGGAGCGTAGATCACATTGCTGAATTCCCGATTCCAGGATAACACTATATCCGAGTACTCACTCAAGATACCTCATTAAAATTTGCTTTAACCTGATCTGATCAGATAATATCACGTGATTTATATATCACATGATTATCATGTGATTTTGATTTATATATTTTCAAGACAACATTTATGTCAAGTTAGGATTAATTTTGATGGAATAAACAATCTTCATTAAAGGATACGCAATATTTAAGCTGTTCAATTTAATAATTTTACTTCTGTGAATGTTTTGAGGTACACGTTAAACATAGCCATGAGAGGGAAAGATTTGTGCAGGGGAAATTCAAAATCCAGAAGAAAACATGACTAAGTTTTATCCTTGTATATAATGTGCACTAATTTTTAGAACATGTAAATTGAGCATAAATGTGTGGCCTATTTATGGGTTTATTGATAAATACGCCACTCCCATCTTTGCTGGTACTCATTTAGATTCAATTTATTTCAGTTGCAACTTGTGACTAATAAATTTGAGAGTTAAATGGTTAATATTTTGATAGTAAACACTACAAACTTTGATGGCCAATTTTTACTATATCAGAGATGTTTGTTGATCTCAATGTTTTAGTAGCAAGCATAGCCTTTGAATCAGGAAAGTTCTTGACTATGTATAATCTAATCTCTCACCATTTTGGAAATTCTTTGTGTGGGTACTTAACTGGGGCAAAATTGGATATAAAGAGCACGTACCCAGGATATGAAGGATCATTCTATCAGCTCACAATCAATTAATTGTTATAGTCAAATAAAACATTCTGCTTGCAAATGGACTATTACTCATGGAAATCATCTGAAAGTCTACCAGAAGAGGGGGAGAACTAACCTAGTTAGAAAAATTTCTCTCCAAGTTGTGTGCAAACTGTGAAATGGTTTGTCTTAACGTGTTGTTTTCACACCAACTCTTAAAACATTTGAAAATGGTTTAGATAGGCTTTGGCATAGTCAAGAGACAATGCATGACTACACCGTACATGCAAACCATGACCAGAAGTGATGGCACAATCATGGAGATAAATGAAGAAAAGATGAACATACAGCCGAATTGTCCTGTGCACAGAATTATTACCTAGATTATAACTCTCAGTATTTATTGTATAGCAATTGATTATAATTACACTTCTGGTTTAGGTGTGCCAAATCAATTCATTTCTGTTGTTTTGCTGGTATTGTCTATGTTTCTAAATCACGTTTGACTATTTAAATGCCCTATCTTAGGGGCTCTTATTTAAAAATTGTTTAATTCTGTTTTAGTTGTTCTTAGCGCACTGGCTGACCCATCCAATTATCCTGATCCTTCGGAACCTTGTGTACACCCATCTTTGCCTAGTGTTCTAATTTTTTATTCTCCAGTTCACCCTTATACATATTCGCTTTTATCTTCTATGAGTAATTTTATTTTTTCTTATAATCCTAGCAGTTCTTTTGTCGCTTTGACTTCACTAGATTTTGTTTTGCTCCTGAATCTTCTCATGTATTAGTCTCTTCCTATCAGCCTCCATCTTTCGACCTGTTCTCTCAAAAATTGGAATCAATCATCTTTCAATTCTCCTAATATCAATCTGCAAATCAGTGCCTCTGTCTTTATTATTTTAATTGTGAAAAGTGGTTTGCTATCTTTTAGTTTCATATCTGGCCTGATTTATTTTTTCGCATATTTTTTTACATCAGTCTTTCGTTTCTGTCAGTCAGTAGGATCCTTCGCCATGATGAAGCATATTTATGTGTTAATGTAAGCTTGTCACAATAACAAAGTTAGTCTATATAAGGTACCTCCTCTAATCTTTTTTGTCTTCTCAAGACTTACACCGCTCCTTACTTGAGTTCAGTAGAAATTTTGAGCTTTTTCTTTGACTAGTGATATGTCTATTTCTGATATTTTCATATGGACCTGTTTTCTCTGCTTTATCTATTCAAGCCTATTTTTAATCTTCTAAATTCTAACTTCCAGGCATTATTAAATAAATTCCTCGAAGGGGGGGGGGGGGGGTGGGGGGCTAACCAAGATGATTGGGTCATTGCCTTCTCATTGATTGTGGAATGGTTTTTTCCCTTCACCCTTCTGTGTAGTTTCAGACATTTTCCTTATCCTTTATTGATCTGGTAACAGGTTTGGTGGACTTCTTTCCTGTTTAAACATCTGATAAAGATAAATATGTGAGTTGGGCTTATATCATACTAGCTTTGTTTAAAATTAGATTTTGTAAAATTAAAATTCTGCAGGTTTATTCTGGTCCTAGCTGTCATGCTTAAGTGCTTCTAGATAATCTACTCTCTCAGGGGTGTGGATGGATATAGCTAGCCTCATGCATGTCATAGGTACCAGATTTCCTACATATAAAGTACAATCAACTTAGTCATTGAATCCGCCCCCCTTTTTCTATCTATTCTGTTCCTGATCAATAAATTTCTTCTCTTTTCAAGTAGGATACAGTCGAGGAATGGCAGGATCCAAGGATTTTAAGGAGTAGGAGGTGCTGGCAGATCATCTTTTTATAGAGTCTCAGGTCTTATCTTCAACTCACATATTTATCCTTTTTTTCGACAACTTCCAGGAAAATTTTACACATCATGTCCTTATGATTTAATACTAATTCTGTTGCATATTTTGAAATTATTTTGACTGGAACCAATGGCTGCTTTATTACTTTTGAGACAACGATGACAAATTGTTTTCTAATATTGAACTCTTTTCCTGTTTCAGTCAGAAGTGGAGTTCATCAATGATAGGAAAATTATGGACATGGAGTCGTTTGGGCCAGTCATCACTGGTCTCATCAAGGATAAGGGACAGTGTTTTCTGATATTTCCATACATACAGAATTGATCCTAACTGGATCTGATTTCTTTTAATCACATCATGGCCAGTCTGGGATTCCTCTGGTTTGGAAGGTTCCTTAATTGTATTAAAATTTGGGCCGAATGGAGTCAGTTTTGTGTCCGAAGGTGACGTCTGGTCATTCAGAATTTTGTCCTTCACCCCAACCGCATACACTGCATTTTCATTATCTGGGTGTCATCGGTACCAATTCTCCAGTTTATCCATCTGCAGGTCTTTTTTGATGTCTTGTTCTTAAGTGGCGTCATCAAATCACCCAAGTTTTTCAATCCGCTCTTAGACAGGATAAAAGATTGAGAAAAAGTTGAGTATATTTCCATACAAATCCTTCATCATCATATATAAATTTGATCTGTTGCTGGGATTTTTTCCCATTACTATCATGTTGGACTCAATATCAAGCATAATGTATTTTCTTCTCCAGAATACATTGGTATGTTTAAGCTTCTTCCCCAGAGTTTCTTCAGTCTCGTGGCCATATCTTTTACGAGTCTTGTTTAAATTCATCATATGTTTGAACCCATAGTCTTTGGACAAATTCTGCCTTTGATCCTTTCTACTAAGATTTTGGGGAAGGGGATCGCTATAGAATTTCCTCTCGTTCTTGTGTCTATGGATTCAGATAAAGTAGTCTTATTCCCTCTTCAATACTCTGGAATATTGGAGAATGAAGAGATATTGTGTCTTTTACAAGCTACCTATCTGTTCATGCAGTCATTTTTATAGTAGTAACTTTCATCAACAAGCGGGGCGGTTGAGGTTATTATATTTTGTCTGGAGTCTTGGTCCTCCTCCTGTGGTGGAGATGTCAGGAAACCTATCAGCATCTCACCTTCCAGGTGGAATGATTTTCCTCATAGCTCATTAAGTACATCCCATTAAGTTTCTACTCAGTATAGCATCCAAATCTGATGTTCATATTCTTCCTCGAGGCTAGGCTCTGGTTGTAGATGCTCTGACCCAGTCATAGACATCACATTTTGTTTAATTATCTTCAATTTAACTTTCTAGTGCCAATTGTCTTTAAGAACTTTTGTCAGCAGTTTCTAGTGCAATTGTTTTTAAGAACTTTTATCAGCGGAATGTATTATCCCTTTAATCACGCCTGATTGGCCCAATGAGAGTTAATCAGTGGATCTCGTTGTCCTCTTTGTGGAAATCCAAAGAGTCGTCCCAATTTTGCAGATTTTCTATCTCATTTAATAGCAGCTTTCATTTCATCATTCCACAAATCTTCAATATGTATATTTGGTATTTTCCAAGGGAGCTGTTTTTCAGTAATAGATTTTTTAGTATTCCTAATCAATTCAAATCTATCTGTTACAGGAGAATTTACCGCAGTATATTTAAGGTTTTAAAATGGTTGTACTTTTTGTGATTGACCTTTTCTGGGTGGTAGGAGAACTAGCTTATATATATATAACCTAATTAATTGTTTTCGATCCTTTCCAAAAACTATGCCCAATTTAAAAGACCTTTTTGAAACACCGTTCAGATTACTTATGCAAATTTGTTTTGTAAGCGCGGATTTCATCAACTGGATTACAGACAACATTAATTGACACTAGAATGTATCTCCAGGAGACACTCAGTAAGTGTTAAGGCACATGATGTTCGTGGTATGGCCTTCTCCATCACATTCTATGCAGATCTATCAGTGGACGACATTATGTAAGTTGCAGTATAAATGTCACATTCTACATTATTTTTATCTGAAAGATCAGATTCAATTCACAATCTGGAATTTCTTGTTTCGCCACTCAAACCTAGGCTCAATTGCCTAGATTCTTTAGTCAGCCGTCTTCTTCACTATATCGCGTCTGTTTTAAATTCTCTTGGCGGAGATTTTCTAATTATCATTATTTTAGTGTATTTTGTTTAGAACATTTGTTTGTTTGTGCTCTTTCAGCACTTCAGCGATTTAGTTGGTTTTAGTATTTTTTGTGATTAACCTTTCATTCCTGAGTTGCAATTTACCAACCCACCTAGTATTTGGGCTCTGACCAATTCTATGTTTTAGCAAACAGTGAATTGAGTGGCTTATTATTAAATTTTGTGGAATTACTTAATGACGGCTTGGACTCGGTCGCATGCATAGTAACATAAGTGTGCATGCTCACAGACTCGTTTATATGTACTCTATAGCAATAGAGGAACCGGTTCCCTAGAGCAATGACTGCTTTAGAGTTAGAGATACTATCAAGAATACCCAATGGAGGGATGTATCTCTGCTAGCCTTGTTTACTAGGGCACCCACATGCCATGGGAATGAATAGGTAAAAATTTTCTAAGATATCTAAGCCAGGTGACTTATAGCAAACAGTGAATTGAGTGGCTTAGTATTTTTGTTGTGTTACAAAACGTCCCAGACGTATATACTGGTCTGGCATTTTGTTAGCTTACTAAAATACTTACCACTCAATTCACTGTGGCCACCTCAGCCACCCCATGTCTTTAAATTGCAAATCATTAAATTTTGTGGAGTTAATGAATGACGGCTTGGACTCAGTCACATGCATAGTAGCATAAGTGAGCATGCTCACAGACTCAATTATATGTATTCTATAGGAATAGAGGATCCGGTTCCCTAGAGTAATGACTGCTTTAGAGTTAAAGAGATACTATTAAGAATACCCAATGGAGGGATGTATCTGTGCTAACCTTGTTTACTAGGGAACCCACATGCCATGGGAATGAATAGGTTAACATTTTTTGAGATATCTAAGTCAGGTGACTTATAGCCAACAGTGAATTGAGTGGTAAGTATTTTGGTAAGCTAACAAAACGCCAGACCAGTATATACGTCTGGGTCATTTAATACCATGAATATTGAATGTCAACATACCTGTCAATAAGATCGGCTTTTCGCCCAGTCTTCTTCGCTCCCTGCTTTCCCGAGCTCTTCTCACAGTTGTGGTACAGTCCACGAACCATATTTAGTAGGTTTCTCAGAATAAGTCTGACATAATTCTCACTATATTACAATCATAATAATGTTACGTTAAATTGCGAAAAAAACATTGTTTACTATCTTTTTTTTCCTTCCAGGACCGCATTGTAAGTGGCGCCCTCTAGCGAGTTACGTCCCCTGGCTAGAGCGATGTCTCCCATTGAATTCCAATTGAGTCAACTGTCAATCTCAAAATAGCATGATTATTCTACATCTCTCATTCATTAGCATTGGAGATCCATCAAAATCTAATTATAGATCTTGATGAAATCATGGAGACATGATAAAAAAGGTGTGTCAAATAGTTGTCATTGCTATTCTCTTGGAATTTTATCCAACCATTTTCAAGGACATAGCAGACCCAGATACAATATCAGTCTCACGTATGATGTATTCTGGTGAATATTCTGAGACAAAGAAAAACACAATGGAGGAATCCAGTTTTAGCGCCACCCATCTCCAACTAAGCTCAACCCACGCTTTGCCTGTTTTGGGATCATTCGTTCCCTACACTCCCTGTATTATAATTTTCAGAAAACTATACAGTTAAGCTGTTGAATATTTTGAAACTAATTTGACTGGGTGCTGTTACTGCCTATGGCAGTAACAGCGCCAAGACAAATTAATATCAAAATATTCAACGGAATGTCTATTAACCCTTTCAAGGACTAATTCCCTGTGTCTCATTTTCAAGGCAACCATACAGGAAAACTGTTGAATATTTAGAAATTAACTTCTGCCTTAGTTAGGCAGCGACGGCTTCCAGTCAAATTAATTTCTAAATAGTCAACAGGTTAAGTTTTATATGTAATGAATATACTTTTGCAGGGATTTGTCAGTGAAAGGGTTAAATAGGAAAGACATACAATTCGTACAACTTAAGGGCTATTAAGTATTTATGATGGACTATATCGCGTCATTCATGACGTAATTGATTATGACGTCATATGATTGACTGAGAAACATGATTCCTCCATTACTTTAAGGCAAACTTGTTTCAGATTTAGATATCCAAATTTTAACTTAACTCAATGTTTACCTTAATGGTATGTATGCTTTGGACATTTAAATACAATAAAACCTGTCTTATGTGACCACCTGATGGTGCAACAATAAGTGGTCGCTAAAGACCGGCGGTCTCCTAATGCTTTAACACTCAAGCTGGCTAAAAACACCTCTGCTGTCATTTTGAGAAATGTTCATTTGCAGGACTATTTTTTTTTAAATTTACCACCGGAATGGCTGCATTCCAGTGGTAAATATTAAAAAATAGACTTCTCTTGTTCTGTACATGGAGATTTTCTATGAGAAAGTTGAAATTTTCTTAAACAAACTTGATGATTACAGATTAATACAAGTTAACTCACAATGAAATATATGCCGTTAGGAGTTACAAGATGATGGCTAAAAAAAAATGAAAGAAGATGCTGGTCAAGTAAAGACATATTGTCTTAGTCTTTTGATATACAAGATTGGTCAAGATAATTAACATTTTGGCTTCGTGCATGTCCATTTTCACGCCAAGAGAACAACTCGATTATCGAGCCTGTGATTTCTATGCAAAATTTTCTCAAATAGTCTTCTCTTTGCATGCCTGTAAATGGACATTTCTCAAGACCATTCATTAGCTCACCTGGCCTGAAGGGACAAGACAGCTTATGCCATGGCAGAGCATCCATTGTCCATCCACTGTCTATCCATCAAATCGCTTCTTCTTAATGATTTTGATTGATTTCTACCAAATTTGGCAGGAAGGATCATATGCTGGTTACGACTCCAGAGCTTCTTTTCAGACTTAGTCTATTGTTTGGACGAAAATCTTAGATTTTATGAAAAATTAACCGTAAATAGTCAAATCGATTCTTCTCCATACAATTTTGACAGATTTTCAACACATTTAGAATTTTGATTTATTAATTCTTTGGGTGAAAATCTTAGATTTTATGAAAAATTTACCGAAAATTGTCAAATCGCTTCTTCTTAACAGCTTGTCGGATTTCAACCTAATTTTGCTAGAATGATCATATTGTGGTGTGCTCTAGAACTTCCATTCAGAATTTTGCTTTGTCAATGTTTTGGTGAAAATCTTGGCTTTTATGAAAAATTTACAAGAAATTGCCAAATTAATACAGTGGTAGGTTCTGGAACATCTAATTTTGATTTGGACAATTTTTTAACAGCTATCTTGGAATTTTGGAAAATTTCTGAAACTGTTTAAAATGCTACTCCTCCGTAACCAGTTGCCTGATTTCACCAAAACTTTGCTGCAACCATCCTATGGTGGTACTGGCTTTAACACATCAAACTGGATTTTGATTGTTGAATTTTTTTGGTGGCCTTGTATTTTCCCAAAAATTATACATTATATATCTATTTAAATGCAAATGGTTCAAATGCAGGTACAGGCATGCCTGAATGTCACAGGCCCTTGGGCCGCTTGTTCCAGAGTAATTTTTAGCAGGCTTTACCATAAAGGGTAGCTCAATTTCTAGTAATCTCTGGAGCAGGTTTTACTGTAATGAGATTTTTAAAGCCTGCAATGAATAGTTTGCAAATAATTTGACTAAATATTTTTGTTGCTTGGATGCCAATATATGTAGAATACTAAAGCTTGTCAACCAATGGATGAATCCAATCCGTCACTCAAGTATATGATGTCATATTGAGTTACTTCACATGTAGGCTGACATCATAATCAAAATGTGTAATAAATGACGTAGCCTGTCGTGAACTTTTAAAAGCCTGTCATGTCTACGAATTATATGTCTACTACTTAATAACCATTCCGTTAAATATTTTGAAACTAACATGATAGCACCCAGCCAAATTATTTTCAAAATATTCAACAGTTTACCTTTTGGGATTGTGGGAATTCAGGGTTCGATCTATCCCAACATGGGCAAAGCGTGGGCAGAGCTTAACTAAAGATTCAGCGGGGCATACCTAACAATGGATTCATCCATTAAAGTGCATTAGTTGAGCAGCAAGCGTCTCCTTTGCATGATTACTGCTGGACTTACAAATGTCAAAACAATCCAGTAACACTCATATAGCTTGCAGAATAAATCCCTCAGAATAAACCTGATTGCTTGGTTTCTTTTTTGCAGTTCTATATAAATGTCTTTATGGCTTTATCACACTAATAGTTCAGTATCAACTCTTATGCAAATAGCATTCTGTCTCTGACTGATTGAGAGTACTGAGCATTTCCAAATGATCCTTGACTACGCCGTGAGCAGTTCCATAATTGATGCTAGGAAAACAAATTGGGTAGCAATCAGAGTGGGTGTATATGACAATATAATGTTACGCAATATTGTGTCATCGCCTGATAACATATTTCTATGTTGCATCTCTCAAAGCATTATTTAACAACTATCCAGAGAATTCTGAGTCTGAACTACGTGCACTTTTTGCTGGCCATACCTGTTTGCCCTTTGACCTTTAAATTGAGTGTGTTCTTCGGGATACCAGCAAACATTCTCACCCAAGTTCGGTGAAATCCTTCCAGTAGAACGTGCGTGTGCAGAGTATTGTCCTGACATGCAGATAGGTGCACATGCATACATGCAAGCACATACGCACACATATACACATGTGTGCTTAACCCTTTGACTCTTGAATTTGCGAAGAAAATTTCAATTTTCTCATCGCAAATGTCCATTTCCAGACCGTGAGAAGATAATTTTTGAAAATTTATCACTAGAATGACTGGCTCGGTTATTGGGCCAGTCATTCCAGTGGTAAAGTTTGAAAAATATTCTTCTCTTGCTCTTCTAATGGACATTTCTCAGGACAACTACAGAAGGCATTTTTGGCCGCCGAGTGTTAAAGGATTAAATGAAAAAATCTGCATAATAAAGCATTAAGATTGTCTGGTCTAACTCGCAGTCACTAATATCAATGGAAATATTTTACACAGTATTCCTTGCAGACATTATAGATAGGAAAGTTTCATCTTGAAGATTACTTAAAGCAAGTATTTCTAAGAGACAAATATTTGCAACCTATGTCTATTTGCTGTGTGTCAATATCAGGCTGACCACATTTCTGACAAGATGACATTTTAAAGAATTCTTTATAGCATCGGTTGTGATATTTAGCCTTAGCTGCCACTAAATCAATAATAGCGTCTATGCTGGGGTTAATTACATCATTATTACAAGCTGATACAACATTCAGAACTGATAGCTTGTGGAATTATGCTTCTGATTTCATATGTGTACAATTTGTCCAGAGGTTTATTTTGGTTAATAATATTAACATATTCATTACCACAAAACATACTGGGAATATTAATATCATTAATATGCTATTAATGCAAGGTGGGGGTGGGGTGGGGGGGTTGGGTGTGTGGTTTCTGACCAAGCCGGTCTGGCTTGATCGGCTTTCGTAAAGACATCACTTTACAATCCAGATATCCTGTCCATTGTTAGTAATACACTTCATGGTGGGGGAGACAAGCTAATTGTATCCAGTCAGTCAGAGTGGTTTGATATGCCCAGTCATCGCCCCCTCATGAATATTCATTTCTGAGCTGACCTTATTGCAAGGTGACAGGACACGTGCATGTGATCTGTTTCATGCACGTGGCCGGTCTCATTCTTGATGTCCAATGAGAAAAATATAGGCGTGGTTAGTGTTTACATATTTAAAGCATGCCCGGCTCCTGTCCAGTTATATCTCAGAAATATTTCTGACTCGCTACCAAAGTTTGTAACAAATTCATGAAGTTCCTTAGATGTCACAAAAAACGTAGTTTCCGAGAAAATATGAAACAGCGGTTTAGCTATTAGTTCTGCGCTATTAGTATTGTCGCGTGAGGAAAATATAAGTTTGTTTCTCGGTATTTTCTAAGGTTGATAGAGTTACCCATCTTATATACGGAACTGTTGTGTTACAAATGGAGTTGTCACTAAGAACTTTGTGAATTAGCTGGACTGAACGGTATGGGACGAGATGGTGTAACAACGTGAGGAAAGATTTTTTTCTAACAACGCGCAAGTCAGGTTTATTCAAACCATAAGATGCGAGATGTGTTCTGAAATATAATCAGAAATTATCTCATAATACAATAATAATAATAATAATAATGATATCAATAGCAAAGTGATACAGTAATAAACAATGCAGAAAATGAACAATGCAGTAAATATGCGTTACAATAACTGCACCCAAGTAGTAGACCTAGTAGAAAGGTTTTCATTGCTGTGAAACTATAAGCCACTGGTGCTCATGTAATAATTCAGAGCACTTATATATCATTACGATGATGTCAAAATAAGAATGTGCAATCGATGAACGATTGGTTTCTCTATGAAGATGCTATCTCTGTAAACTGTTATACTGTTAGACAGTAACAGCCTACAGCAATACCACTTCAGACAAACACCAGTCTTATTGGTGTGCCATTGTGCACTACTAAAATTACACCTGGGATGACAAGCAGAGAAATAACCCTGGTCCTATTATCTCAATGGAATTATGCAAACAAAATTTATATAATAACCAAATTCAGAATGCTATGCTCACATGTAATACCTGTTATCTATAAAATAGTTCAGCTATAAGACAACATCGAAAGATCATATTTGTATCAACCGGACCATTAAAATAGTTAAGGAAGCTATTGAATTTACTCAGTATGCAATACTTGTCTATAATGGCCGAGGTTGGTGGCCCAAATTTGACATCTAGAAACAGATTTTAAACACTAAACTTCCTTACCTGAAGAGTGGATCTTCCCAGATTTCTCTCCAACAAAGCATCAATTCTTGAGTCTGAGAACGTAATCTTGAGAATCAAATTGTATTCTAAATAACCCTATTAAATTGTCGGTCTTTTATAATCAAGGAACGTGGGTTGGTCATACAATGTGGGTGTACGTGTTTACGGCAATAGTTCCTGTTCACAGATAGAACAACAGATAATTTTGATGTCAGATCCGTTATTTCGTAATGCAGTTCCGTCAACATGTTACATCATACTGTAAGTGTCCAATCAAGTCAGTGATGTCGGGAAATACGTCATGAGTATATCAGTTTTCCTCCATGTAGGTGTGATCAAAACAATGCATACATCCGTAAACAAATTAATTAAGAATTCAGTTCATCAAACTATATCCGCCATTTATGGACATGAGTGTTCAAAACAACCCTCCAGGGCCCGACAATGTGATAAACTTGCATGTGTCACATTAGTGATGATGGGACAACATTTCTGGATATACCACATAAATTCTCCCTTTGAGGTTTTGACCTTGACATTTCTTATCACCCCATCTGAACCAGGACATACTTCCAAAATCCTAGCATGATTCCACTTTCCCCTTGGGACTATCAGGTCTGTAAGTAATACAATGTCACTTACTTTCATTTGTCGATCTTTAGTTTGCCATTTTGAACGTTTCATGAGTGTGGGTAAATATTCCCTAACAAAACGCTTCCAAAACTGATACACTAGTGTTTGAACAAACTGAAACCTTTTTCTTTAATTTCTGGACTCGCCAAATGGACCTTGAGGAACCTCTGTGGAAGCCCGTCCAAGAAGGAAGTGATTTGGAGTGAGTGGCTGAAGATCATTAGGATCATTGGCAGCATATCAAATGGGCCTTGAGTTAAGGAGACTCGCAACTTCAGCAAACACTGTCTACATTTCATTCCAACTGAGAACCTGTTGCCCTATAGCAACCTGCAATGCTCTTTTAGTCAGCTTGATAAGACTCTCAAATAGTCCCCCCTCTGATGAGGACTAAGTGGTGTATTAAACATCCACTTCACTTTGTGAAGACTAGCAAAATCATCTATTTGCTTTCTCCCTTCCTGTACTAATTTCTTGAGCTCCTTTTGCGCTCCAACAAATGAACTTCCATTATCGGATATAATCGTGTGAGGTCAACCATGATGAGCAACAAAACGCCTCAATGCTAAGAGAAAAGCTTGTGTGGAAAGATCTGCTACAATCTCTAAATGAACAGCACGAACCGTTGCACACGTAAACAGTGCTCCCCAAGCCTTGATGGACTTATTCCTTCCATATTTTAACATGAAAGGCCCCAACAGGTCAACATCTGTAACAGAAAATGGTGGCGAAAATATCTTCAATCTATCTGCAGGAAGGTCAGCCATAAGTGTTGTGTGGGGTGATTGACGTAGTTTCCTGCAAGTTGTACATTCTCTTACAACATTCTTTGCTAAGTTACGTCCATGAACAATCCAAACCAAGTGTCGGAAGTAACTCAATGTATTCTCTGCTCCAGAATGTCCCATTTTCTGGTGCACATCGATCATAATACGTTGAGATACAGGATGTGAACTTGGAAGCAAGACTGGATGAATCTGAGCATACATAAGGCCTCAATGCCTTAACTTACCTCCAACCTCTAATTATGCCATCTTTAATGAATGGAACAAAGTCACGAAAACGGGTTTCCCAATCTAACAACTCTTGTTGGGCATAGATCATCCAAAAGCATTCAGCCGTTTCAATTTCCTGTGGCATCACTCGCTTCTTGAAAGCCGTGCTCTGCTCTTGACATTGTGAATGAACTGTAAACAATAGGCTGTAACTCTCACACGCCTTTGCCCGCTGGAATATCATTGAGGATCTATTACAGGAATGGGAGTGATGTCAGTCACTAAACAAAGCACCTTTGGCTTCTTCATTTCTATGTCGATGGCTGGCAGATCTCTACAAGACTCTACTGGCCATTTATCCTCTGGCTTTATCAGAAAGTCAGGACCATTCATCCACCATCCCTTCATTTCCTCCACAGAAATCCCTCTGCTTAAGTCATCTGCTGGATTAAGATTACTCCGTACAAAATGCCACTGCGCGGAATCCCATGAAGACTGAATCTCTGATACTCTTACACCAACGAATGGCTTCAAAGAAATGGACTCTGAGCGAAGCCAATGAAGAACAATTTGTGAATCTGACCATAAGATAACTCGACTCAGCTTTTGTTTGAATTCATCAACAATTGTTTTTGCAAGTCTTGATGCTACGAGTGCTGCCATAAGGTCCAGTCATGGAACTGTACTCTGCTTTAAAGGCAACTCTGGCCTTGGCTGACACTAATCTGACCACTGTGCCACTGTCTGTAGGTCATACGAGATAGGCAACTGCACCATATGCTTGCGTACTTGCATCTGCAAAGACGTGCAACTCTGAATGCCCTGATACATCAACTGGCTTCAAACTTCTGGGAAACTGCACTGTTGCCAGCTTCTATTTCCTGAAACAATTTGCTCCAGAGGTCACGCACCTCTTGTGGCAAAACATCATCCCAATTGAATTGCTTGCATCTCCAAATATCTTGCATAGCCATGTGAGCATTGATAGTTACAGCAAAAGCTAAACGAATTGGATCGTACAATGTTGACATCTTGGAGAGAATATTTCTCTTTGTAAACTTCTTCAAGCTAAGTTCCTTAACTGAAAACTGCATCACATCAGTGATTCGATTCCATCCAATCCCTAGCATTTTCAATTCATCTGTGCCTAAATGAATGTCTGCTAACGTACTTGACTGTGAGTTTCTCGCTTGCATCTCATGCATATTTGACACATTAGCTTCCTCAGATGGTTGTGTGTCTCTCTCAAGCTCATCGCTGACACACTCTGCTGAACAAAACCACTGTTTGATTCTGAAATTACCTCCTGCAAGCATATGATCTAGCCCTTTAATTCGCTGATAAGTGGTCTCTGCTGTTGAACATGAATGGATCAGATCATCCATCTTTTCTCAGGATCTCTGCTTCTTCAGGAAAGTTTCTCTCATGCTCTTCAGCAATGCGCAGCATGGCATAACTTGCCATATCAGGTGATGGCTTGTCACCAAATGTGACTCTCAGAAGACGATAAATATCTGGCTCTTTGTTTATATCCATGTCACGCCAAAGGAACCGATGAACATCAGTATCTGCCTCCAGCAGACGAACCTGTAAAAACATTTTGGAAACATCGCCTACAAATGCCACTCTGTCTTTCCGAAAGCGAAACAAAACACCCAATAGATTACCAATCAAACATGGACCTTTATGCAAGAAAAAATGTAGAGAAATGCCTTCATACTTACAAGCTGGGTCAAACACTATTCTCAGAGGGGTACTGGGCTTGTCTGGATGGGAAATCGCATGGCGCGGTAGATAGAATACTGGCTTCTGGTCTGCGGCCAATTCATCATCTGTCACTCTACATGCCCATCCATTTTCTAAGTACTCTCTCATACAGTTTCTGTACAGGCTAGCCTTTGCTGGATTCTTTTCCAAGCTGTTCTCAAGGGAAACAAGTCTCTTCTTTGTGAGTCGGTAGTTATTTGGAAGCAACAAAGGATCCCTTTTCCAGCGTAACCCGACAACGTATCGACCATTTATGTGTTGACAAGATGAGGCAATCAAATCAAGAGGTTGTTTATCGTCTGCTGACATGACACTCTTTGGACAAGAACAATCAGGAGCTTGAACTCCAAGCGTTTCAAACTCATAGAATTTGTCAAAACAATGGATGGGCATGTAAAAATTGACAGATTTGATGGATACTATCATTTTAACATTATCTGAACCAATGACATACCATCCTAACTGTGTATGCTTGGCAACTGGCTCAAATGGTAAACCTTGGTAGGTCTCATTCGCTACATGCAAATTGCTATACTGAATACCCAGAATTTGGTCAATAGGACCTGCTTTGTGAGGGAAATTAATATCTCTGAGATACGGAAATGAAGCCAACCAATGTCTATCTAAGGCAGGGACACTAATTATAGTCTTATTAATTTCATGCGCCTCAATTCCAAACTCTTCCTCATCACATAATGAAGATATCCAAAATTTAAGTCACCTACTATTTGGTTGTTCTGTACGTTCACCCCCTACTATGGACAAGTCCCTCCCCCTTGCCTTGAAGTCCCAATACTTTAGCAAAGTCCTGTCTTATAATAGTAGTCCCTGCCCCGCTATCAGTTAAAGAATTCCCTTGCTTTACTATACCATTGTTTGAGCGGAAATTGACTCTGACCACAGGCATAATTGAAGGGCTGTCCAAGGGTGACAATGCACTGCTAGCTGTAGGTGGATTTTTATGTGGGAGTTGATGATGAGTGCGTGTGCAGCCATCTGTCTTACATGTCTGTTTATGTCTACAGTCCTTTGCCATGTGCGATTTATTAAGACAAGAGAAACATAACCTATTATCTTTAACCAGCTGAATGCATTCAACAACACTCGAGTCTCTAAATGTTAGGCAGTGAGAGACTCGATGTTCCTCAGAACACAGATAGCATGCCAATTTTGCCTTATTTATTCTCTCTCCACTGGCATGCATCACTTTACGTCTGTCCACGTGTACTGTTCTCCCATCATCCCTGTCATTTCTGTTAATGTCAACGAAGTCTGGATCAAATTGTGACTTAACCTGTTTTCTGATGAATTGGCTAATGTGACGAATGGGCGGAATTTTACCCCTCTCTCTAGTCTCAGTTGCTACATTTTTCCATTTATTAATTAAGGAATCTGGAAGTCTTCTTATTATCTGCCTGAGTGTTTCCGTAGCATTTATATGTGCAAAATAATTAATTTTTTGTAGAGTGGCCAATGCATTTATTATATCTAAAGAAAATTACCTAAGCATATTTCTGTCATGATAAGAAATTCTATTGCCACTTAAAACTCTGTATATATATGCGCGAGTGATATTACTAGGTGAGCCAAAAAGATCTTTTACTGTTTTGAGTGCACAGGCATACATAATTCCACTAGACCCAAGACCACTGATCGATTACTCTGCATCCCCAGTTAAATGCATTTTCAATTGTACCATTCTGACATCATCAGTTAAAAATGGCTTATCGTGTATTTGTATTTTTGAATCGTTCTACAAAATCTATATACCTGAGTGGATTTCCATTGAACTATGGGATTTCTAGAGCTGGAATCCCTCTATTTGACTCAAGTTTGTACAGCGCCTCTACCACACTGATGTCTCTTGGTGCTTCTGGCAAAACTGTCTATTGCATTTCAACAAGTCTGTCTATCCAAGCATCAAACGATTGTTCGTTAAACACATTTTGAGTCCTTGTACCTTCTATCCCACCGTGTACCTGATTTGATGGATGTGCCTGGCGAGGTACACGCGTGTCTACTCCGCCGCGGTCAATGGAAATATGATCCTGTGATTCCTCTCTCACGGATGCTGCGTCATCCGCTAAGCGAGAGGCTACAGGTGGTGATGCACATTCATTCATAGAACCGAGTTCTGTATCCTGTTTAGAATCCGGGTCTGTTTGTGTAGTAAGTGTCATTAAATACGTCTACAGCTCTAACTCGAACGTAATTAACTCGTCACTCAATTCCGTTCTCTCCTTAAGACGGTTAATTGCTCTCATCAGTTTTGCTTTCATCTGACGACGTTTCATTCTGATACGAGCGGCTTCTTCTGGATTTGCCATTAGAATCGTCTCATCATCAGCATCTCTCTCTCAGACATCATCTCTTTTGTGAAAACAGATCACCAAATTCCTGTGAACAATAGTCCAAGCAATGGATTCCGAGCTCTTCAGAAAAACTTGGAATGAACGGTATGGGACGAGATGGTGTAACAATGCGAGGAAAGATTTTTTTCTAACACCTCTTGCATCTTATGGTTTGAATAAACCTGACTTGCTCGTTGTTAGAAAAAACCTTTCCTTGCATTGTTACACCATCTCGTCCCGTACTGTTCAGTCCATTAGCCATGGCTACATCTTCAGTTAGGCAGTTCTACAGTATTCCAGATTGGTTTATAATTAGCGCAGAGGAAGAAGCCAGATTACAGAGTTACATGCAGTGTGGGTCTGTTGATCAGGCAATTTTAGAAGCACGACTGGATTGCGCCGCTTTCTGCAATGGGTGTTTTATTTGTGAGCCAGAAGAGACAAAACCCCTCTGCTTTCATGCTATCCGGTGTTCGCTACCCAGGAGAGACTAAAGATTGACTCGTTAAACATGCATGATTAAATATTTATAGACTAGCGATTCTTGTTTAAAGTTTTTCATCATGGCTGACACCACTAATGGAAGAGATCTGTCTGACCACAATCATGTTCAGATTTGGGGGGAGCACAAAAAGCTGTCCGATAACACGATAGCAACGTTATTGGCACTCGGCTTTGAATCGATGGAAGCACTATCGTTAATTGAGAAGGAAGACTTAGCGGACGCAAACATTCCAGTGGGCCAGGTGAAATTGCTACTTTGGGCAATCCAACAAACTTTCCCCAGGGACAGTGAAGGGGATAGTTCAAGCAGATCCACCAACCTGGCCATACAGACTGACCAACCCACCATCAGAGATCCAAGCCATGGCACCGGGATCATGCCAGAGTATGAGCAAAACCTGCACGATTTTGTCAACCAACTACAATCATCGCAGAACCAAAATGATGGACTGGTACTTGGTGCTACAGGGCTTAACACACCAGGTAATACTAATGACATAATTTCCTGGCAAGACCCACAAATTTATTTTTAAGTCCATGGGATCACAGAGGGGGATGGCTGTGGCTCATTATGATATTGCTGACTTTATTAATATCTCTGGAGCCAGCACGAGTGAAGAAGATATCTAGGGATTTGATGGGTGTCAACTTATATATAAGTCTGGCCCAGCCAACCCATGATTAGAAAACATATCGCAGAACCAATGGTCATTCGCTAATCTGGCCATTCTTAACAAAATGTTACAAGAGGGATCTCTGTCACTCACAAGTATCCTCGACTACTTGTCATACACCACACGCATACACCATCTATTGTCAGCCTATCAGCAATCATCTGTATATTTTTAGACAGAGAATGTATTCTGGTAGACATCGGGGAAGGGTTTCACATTGTGGGCCCCAATTCTTCCCCAACCCCTGTAGAAATTTATAACCACCTATCAGCTTCCAAAAGTTCCTGTTACTTCAAGGAGGCGTCGCACAAAATAGCAGAGGAGGTGGAAAATGGGAATTATATTCCGATCTCTACCCCTCCCTGCATTGTTAGCCCATTAGGTGTGATTCCGAAAAAGAAGGGGGTATAAGAATCATCCATGACTGTAGTCGACCATCTGGCCAAGTAGTTAACGATTATGTCCTAGATTTAGAAAGACAAAGCTTCCAATTAGTTGACGATGCTTCCAAGTTAGTCAAAAGAAACTGCTACATGGTTAAGGTAAATTTAAAAGCTGCATACCGGTCATTATGCATTTCCCTCAAGCCAAAGGGTAATGGGGCTGATGTGGCTACTCCCCCATGGCATGCAGTATTTCTATGATACAAAATTACCCTTTGGAGCAAAAGCATCCCCGGGGATCTTTAATCGTTTAACGCAGGCAGTCCGCCATATGATGGCCCAGAAAGGTTTCAACATTGTCGCCTACTTGGATGATTTCTTTGTCTGCGAATTGTCATTTCAGCGGTGTCTATTGGCAATGAACACCCTAATTAATCTTCTTCGGAAATTGGGCTTCATGATAAATTGGTCTAAGGTGATTGGCTCGACACAGAAACTAAGATTTCTAGGGATAGAAATTGACTCTGTGAATATGCTATTGCAACTCTCATCTGATATGCTGGCTGAGCTGCGAGAAGAATTGCCTGTCTTCTCTAACAAGTGGCTCACATCGAAAAAACAATCCAGTCATTTGCTGGAAAATTAAACTGGGCTGCACAAACGGTTTATGGTGGAAGAATTTTTCTTCGCCGTTTGTTAAATTGCCTTTGTTCACTCAAGCAAAGCTACCACAAAATGCGCCTATCGGATGAGATAAAGGACATAAATTGGTGGCTTCAGTTTATGGCCACCTTTAATGGGAAAACCATATTACTGGATGAGTGTCCTTATTCTGAACTCTATACAGATGTCTGTACAGAGGGTGTGGTTTTTTTTGGGTGGAGATTGCTTTTATGCAAATTGGGACATTGACCATCCCAGTATCATGCCCCTCCACATTAATGAGGAGGTGTTTGCTGTTGTTTTTGCAGTGAAGAGATGGGCACCTCACTTCCAAAACAAGAGAATTTATTTATACTCTGATAATACTACAACAGTCAGTTGCATAAATAAAGGCTCTTCAAGAAACACCACCATTATGAGAGGTATTAGATCACTCTTTTGGCTTTCTGCCTGCCATAATTTTTGGATAACGGCCTGTCACATTCCAGGAAAGAACAATGGTGTACCGTAGCTGATAATATATCTAGAATAAATTAATGTTGGGCCTTTAGAAACATAATTAATTATTATGGTACCTGTATTTACATCTGAATTAGCAATGCATATGTCAGCTCATTCTCTTATTTTTTTTGTCCAGGCATGTCCCACCTCCTCTGCCAGGCGCTGGAGAGCACTGTGGCTACCTTTAGACGTAATGCACTGGCCCCATCCACTAGGAAAACATACCTTCAGAACTTAAAGGCTTACTCTGATTTCTGTAAAAAAACTTGGGTTGAGGTGGGTGCCTATTTCTTCCAAGAATCTGGCCAGGTATGTGGCATTCTTAGCCATTAGATTATCTTACAGCTCCATTAGGAACTACCTCTCTATAGTTAGATTGCTCCACCTAGAAGTAGGTTTTGACAACCCATTACAATCACATTTCTCCCTGTTGGTGATCAAAGGTTCTGGGAGGGTTCTGGGTGAATCTGCATTACCTAAACTCCCAATTACACCCTCAATTCTCCTCAAGATCTTAGCCCACCTGGACCTATCTTCCTCTAGAGATATCACTTTCTGGGCTGCAGGTCTAGTAGCTTTCTTTTCCTTTCTGAGGAAATCCAACCTGTTTGTCCCTTCCCAAGCCAGCTTTACCCCTGACACCCACCTTACTAGGGCCTCAGTAACTCCATCAGTCAGGTGCCATCCTAGAGGTGAAGGGCACCAAGACCATCCAATTTCATCAATGTTCCCTGAAAATCCCTCTACCTCAGATTAATGGGTCAACCTTGTGCCCCACACATGCACTGATCCTAGCCTTTAAGCTATCCCCTGTAGAATCTTCTTGCTTCCCATTGTTTATGTACCGCTCGGCCTCAGGCCCAGTCCCTTTGTCATACAGCCAGTTTCTATCACAGCTTAAACTCTGTCTCCAACTAGCAGGAATTCCATCTCAGGGTTATTCATGTCACAGTTTCTGCAGGGGGTGGGGATGCTACCTTTGTTCTTGAATGTGATCTGTCCTCAGAATTAATTCAAGCACATGGGGACTGGCGTAGTAATGCCTATCAAGGGTATCTGGAACCATCCCTGTCCATGAGGGAGGAGGTGGCATCATCCTTTGCTCTGAAGATTCAAAACCTTTCTTCTTGATCCGGGGTGGGGATGCAATATCATGTCACAGCCCCAGACACCCACCCCATCTCATGCACCCACACAAGTCATTTATTAGCATAGTCTTGCCAGGTTTAATGTCATTACAGGTACTGGTGTCTTGCCCTAGGCAGCAGTACTCAGACAATCTGCAATGGTATCTACATGACCAGTCTCCAGATGACACGCCTGGCATATAGTACATGATGCCATTACAATTGGTGCCATTTAGAGAGCGGTGTATATCTGAGACAATGCATACATTTCAGAGCAGCACTTATCAGCTGTGCCTGTCTGTGTATACATATGTGCCGGTAAAGTTATACTTGTACATATAGTCTGTGTACTCGTGTATATGTATTTAGTGTGTGTGTACTCATCTGTCAGCAAATATACACAGAGGTAGTTGTTAGCATTCCTTCCAGTTGCGAGCGCCATCTAACTCAGAGCAGGACTCTCCTGTCAAGCCTGCCTGTGGTTGGATGTTAAATATAGTTTGTTAGTTTCGGTTCTGAGTATTGATCAGGGATTAAACCAGAGCAGGACTCATTTGCTGCGCCAGACTGTGTTTTGGATATGTGCATATTTTCTGGGTTTCTGGTACAGGTCGTGAGCATGGGCTGACTTATGGCAGCACTTACTAGTTGCGCCACCACACGAACCTATGTATGCACATATATATATACATGTATATATATTACCAATGTCAACTGTGGACTACATCTCCCTGGACACAAATCTGTTATTTCAGAGACTCAGGGCGTGAACATTATCACTTTAGTCATGATATGCTTGTATTGGTGAGTCATTCTAAAGACAGAATGAACAAGACATTTAGGCAGAAACACTGATACACATTGGTAGATATGCTTCGTAAGTTATGATATATAAGCAAAGACTCATGAGATGAGTATCGTCATTCTTGACAGACTTCATCAATTATGGTTTACTGTATTGCCTCACTTGGCAGACTGTTGGTTACATATTGAACCATTGCCTTTGTTTGTAATTATGTATATACACATGGGTAGCCGTGCATGTCTAGGACAATTAAATGTGACCCCCCCCCCCCCCTCTATGCCCCCTGCCTATTTACTACCTCCTATGCTTGGGATAGATTTTGGAGGACCATAGATTGTATTGATAGCCTGCTTAGCTGTGTACTGCGTTTTAGATTTAATAGAAACCTTAGGAAGGATATTTTTATTTTTTCTAGGATTGCGCAGTTTTCAATGCCTAACACTTCAGGCCACCTATTCTACTCTGCTCTCGGTTCTCATAAACCCAGTTATTTCAATAAAAATCTATGTTGCTTCACTTGATACCCAAAATGCCCTTGTCTGTCTTTGTTCGTCTACTGCCCCTTGCATCGGGACGGGGGGGGGGGGGGAATGGGGGGAATGCATCCCCCATCCTGGCATTAATGGGAATATTGACATCATTAATATGCTATTAATACAGGGGTGGGGATTGGGTGTGTGTTTTCTGACCAAGCCAGTCTGGCTTGATCAGCCTTCGTAAAGACATCACTTTATAATCCAGATATCCTGTCCATTGTTAGTAATACACACTTCAAAGTGGGAGAGAAAGCTTAGCTGGCTTATCTGGCTAGGCACTAATTGTATCCAGTCAGTAAGAGTGGTTTGATATACCCAGTCATCTCCCCCTCATGAATATTAATTTCTGAGTTGACCCTATTGCGAGGTGACAAGGGCACGTGCACCCAGTCTCGTTCTTGACGTCCAATGAGGAAAATATAGGTGTGGTTAGTGTTTACATATTTAGAGCCTGCCCGGCTCCTGTCTGGTTATATCTCAGAAAGGTTTCTGACTCGCTACCAAAGTTTGTAACAAATTCATGAAGTTCATTCCCACCCACCCTCACCTCGTCTCAGTATACATCTCAAATCAATGCTCCTCCACTTGATCAATGTCACCATCCACCCTCACCTTACCACTGTATATGTCATGATCAATGCCACCATCCACCCTCACCTTGCCACTATGTATACATCATGAACAATGTCACCAGCCACGTTTACCTTGCCACTAAGTATATGTAATGATCAATGTCACCAGCCACACTTACCTTGCCACTATGTATATGTGATGATCAATGTCATCACCCACCCTCACCTTGCAAGTTAGTGTATGTCACGTACCATTAATATCATCCACCCTCACCTTGCCACTATTGTATGTCATGATCAATGCCACTAGCCATCCTTCATTGGCCACTATGTATACATCATGGAGAATGTTTCCAGCCACTCTCCTTGGCACGTTTTCGTTACGATTCAATGATCCAGCCCGCCCACACTGCGGATATGATTGTGCCTATGAATGCACACATCATTATTCAATATACAGCACATAATCCCATATTATTTATTTGGTCTTATATAATTTGTTTCTTATATTGTATATTAAATGTAGGAGTTTTAGTTTATATGTTGAGGACCATAGATTAACTAATAGCCTGCTTAGGCTGCCTATTCTACTCTGCTCTTGGTCCTCAAAGACCCAGTTATTTCAATGAAAATCTATGGTGCTTCACTTGATACCTAAAACACCCTTGTCTGTCTTTGTTCATCTACTGCCTCTTGCATCAGGCTGTTGGTGGGGGGCATTAATATGTAGTATAAAGTCAAATGGTAGGGATGCAGATATGTGGGTAACTTTTTAACGTTTTTTGGTGATGGGTGAAGTATCACAGATACAATGCTAGAACCGTGAGTATAAGTTTTCAGCAGGCCATATATTTTCACTTCAAGAGTATACTTACCTCCCTAATACTCTTTGATATTGCTAAATATCGGCTTTCATTCAATAAAAACTCAGATTAAAAAAGATAGGTGCCCCTACTGGGCAGGTAGTCAGGTGACAGTCTGGCGGATGCTAGCCCCAACCACCGCGCATGTGCAGACTAGTACTTCCTCTTTGCTAATTTATTGGCAGAGAGTCTACATGCGACTTTTGGCTTTTAGAATTTCTAAGCTAATTTTCAATCTAAAATAGAAAATTTGAAGTGCATTATTACAAGAAATCATGTCTGAGTATGCTGCATCTCCAGAGGAGGGCCCAGGACCGAATTATCAGGTGATTTCTACTACACTTTAGCGAGTTTTGTTCTGTTGTAATGTGTTTCCAGGACTCGCGTTTAACATGTTAAGCACCTAAAAACTGGTTTGTTTCTATTATGGCGCTATAAAATACTAATCTCTCTTTGTGTTTATGTCCACAGGTATCTATCTATGATTGTACAGGACAGCACATCGTCAGAGGGTTTGTTTTTCTCTCCACCAAGGTTCCATTTCCTACTAACATTGTTAGGTTATCTAACCAAAAATCTATGCCCAGTGAGTTGGGGGGCCCCGGAAGAAGGTCTTCTCACTTTGCCCTCTTGGTCCACTTCCTTCCCCTTATAGGTGGAGAGAGTTAAGAGGTCATAGAGTTGGTGGAGCTTCCAGTTCATCAGATTGGATGGTTTGTCTATGCTAAAGACTCAGGTATTCTAGTTATGATATTAGGCACTTCAATTTTATTTGAAAATATTTATAAAATCTGCTGCCATTTTATCATTGTATATCTGATATTTGTATAGCATGTATCCACTATCTTTTCCAGTTAAGATGCTCTGGATATGAATACAATTCGTCCATACACCTGGATGTTTGTTTCGGATCGATTTAACTTCTTATTTTTGAAGTCATGATGTCATAATCAGCCTTGCACTTTATTAACATTTAAAGTTTTGCCCAATGCTGGTTTATTATCTTTGTAGGTGGTCTGTATGACCACCTTCCCTCTCCTTTTATTTTGGTTTTGAGTTTCTAATCCTTATAGCTAAAATACTCATTGCCTTCATCCTCTGGCCTGTTTCAGAAACTTGGTTGTCCTTCTTGTGGACGGTTCCTTAAAGAACGTTTTGCCCCTCATCTCTGCTTTTGGTGCAGTCCCTGTGGACCACTGCTTAAATGTGAAATATGTTAACAGTGGGGGGGGCAAACTAATGACAGAATTCTTGTCATTACAGGCTCGGGAGAAGGTGTGTGAAGAGGAGAGGAAAGTGAAGAGAGAGGTGTCGGGTAAGAATGGTAAGAGGAAGGCCTCGTCCACTGTGGATATGGAGGCCTTCCGAGTTGGGAGAGATGAAGAGGACAATCAAGGATTTGGTTCCAGAGTTGCTCTGTGGCATGCTTCGTGGACCAAATCTTTTGTTGTCCTCTTCATCTGCTTCGGATCAGATAATCCCTGCCTCTGAATCAGGTTTCCTTAAGGCAATTCCAGTTTTCGAGCAAGATTCAGAGGTAGCTTCCATTAGAGGGGGCGGTCCAGAGCACTGGCAGCAGGCTTGCCGCACCGGTGATCCATGGCCAGTTGTTGCTGGAGCCTGGTGCCTGCTTATCATCCCAGGAATATCCACACACCGCAGGTACCAGTTCCTCCTATGGTATTTTTCCTGGCCAATCAGGGTTATCATTCTTTGCTGACCCAGAGTCTAATCTTTCTGGCCAGGATGAGGAGGATTATCTGTTGGGTTCTCCTTCTGATGCCGTGACCATGGACATTGACATCTGTGCACCCCTCGCGGGAAATACAGGCGACATTGTCCATGGTTCTACTCATGCAGGAGTAGGGTTCACGGCACAGAATGTGGCCCGGGTTGGCTTTGATGGCCAGGTCTACCGCATACCTCGGCTTGCTGAGAGTGTAGCAGGTGCTGGTCAGGGCCGTGGTGTGGCAAAATTCTCCCCCCCCCCCCCCCCCCGCAATATCATGGCACCTGCTCCTGGTCAAGCCAGTTAGTTTAGTATGCCTGCTCTTTCGGGCCCGCATGCTTTCTCTGGCTTGCCAGGAGTGTCAGGTCAGCCAGCCTCATACACGCCTCGTCTTGTAGAGCTTTCACATGTAGCCACAAAGGAGGATTGGTCAGATGCTTGTCATTGGCTGATAAGCGTCAGGCCAGACCTGCCTGTGGAATAGTCGGATCACCAGCGGGATCCCCGCCCATGGTTGGCAGGTAAGCCGACTGTTAACGTTATGCCATCTCTGCCGCTGGCTGAACATATTGTAGATATGTTCACGGTGGCAGAGACGTCCAGCAAGGCGCATGGACGGCTCGCGAAGGGCCCTCGCGAGGTGGCGAGGCATTGCCGCATTGTGGCTGATGAATATCAGAAATACGGTGTGGTACCTAAGCCGAATGTGGATGACCATGCCGCGTTAGGTGAGGACACGTGGCCAGGCTCCCGGTCTGACACGGGAGTGCTGTGCTAAAATATTTTGCGTTCAGCAAACACCACATTGCGCGATGCAGAGGAGAGCGGGAGAGCGTCTATTGCGGTGCTTTTTCATGTCTCATAGCTTTTACAAGGGGTACTAATGGCATCCGCATCGCGCCAGCCAAGTCTGGTAATGGTCCAGTCCAGAGAGCCATCCAGGATGGTATCTGGATTGTTTATCCCGGTCTGTGACTAGGAGTGTCCGGGCGTTACGCACGTTTGCTTTAGACAATCTGTGCCCACCTCAGGATCTGTATAATAGGCTACTGCGTATGCCTATGGCAGATCCTGGTCTCTTTGGAGGTGAGGGATGCAAGCACCTCCAGGAGATGGTCACCCTGGTCAATAACCAGAGGGCACTGTGCGAGCAATTTGAAGTGCTCCGCAGAGAGCGCGTTCGCGCAGCTCCCCCTGTGTATCATCCCCTGCAGGCTCAAGGTGGTGGCCAGGTCAGGACCAGCGCAGCGTTGGCCTCAGCCATGCGTGGTTCGGCCAGCAGCAAGTGGGGTCACTGGCCGAGGTGCGCGTGACGCTGGTCGTGGCGCGCGAGGTTCTGGTTGTGGTAATCGTGCCTGATGGGTCGGTTATCACGGTGAGAACCACTCTGGTGCTTCTGGCGAAGGGGACAGTGCCACTCTTGCACTCCTTATGTCCACCTCTCTCCCTAGGTGGTCCAGTGGGAGGCCGATTGGCCCACCACAAATAAGAGTGGGAACGGTTGACTCAGGACCGTTTAGTCTTGCGATGGCTTTCAGTCGGGTATCATCCCGATTGGATAACAGGACCTCCATCGCAACTGCCTCTGGTGCCAGTCTGGACTCAAATTCCAAGAGATCCAGATGAAAGGTTGTGTATAGAGGAAGAAATAAATTCCCTCATACAAAAAGGAGCAATTCAGCCGGCACAGAAGTGCCCAGGCTTCTATTCAACCGTGTTCCCAGTAATGAAAAGTACTGGAGTGTGGAGACCAATTCTCAACCTCAAGCCATTGAACAAATTCATAGACAAATCCAGTTTCCAAATGGAGACAGTGAAATCGGTGTTGGCAGGGTTGGAGAAGGAAATGTGGACAGCTTCAATAGATTTGAAGGATGCTTATTTCCACATTCCAATAGCGAGGAGTTTCCGTCGCTTCCTGAGATTCGCATTCCAGGGCAGACAGTGGGAATTCAGAGTATTACCCTTCGGACTATCTATGGCTCCTCGGGTCTTCACCAGGGTGGTTTTTGCGATAACAGCATACCGCCACAGGAGAAGCATAGCAGTCCACATGTACAGAGATGACTGGCTGTTAAAAGCACACAACCAGAAAAGTTTATCAGTAAATCTGGAGATAGTTTTGAAAACTCTCACAGACTTAGGCTGGATAATAAATTTTCAAAAATCAGAGCTGACTCCATCCCAGAAGTTTGTCTACCTGGGAATGTTCTTCGATCTGGAGATAGGATATGTTTATCCTACTCAGGAGAGGGTACAAATACTCATCTCAGTAATACAGTCAGTGTGCAACAGTCATTATGTCCTGGCACAGGTTTACCTGAGAATGCTGGGGTTGATGGTTTCTCTGGAACCAGTCATTCCTCAGGTGGCCTTACGCAGGCAGCCGATCCAGTTATTTCTTATGACGCAATGGACCCAGAGTACAGGTTCACTGGACTCAAACGTGTCAGTGCTGGAGCCTCTAATTCACCACCTTCAATGGTGGTCGAAGACAGAGAATCTCCTGGCGGGGGTGATGCTAGCTCCTCACCCTCAGTTAACGATATATATGGATGCATCAATAGAGGGGTGGGGAGCTTGCCTGGAAGAATCCACAATATCAGGGCTTTGGAATCTGGAACAGTCAAAAGAACATATAAATCTACTGGAATTATGAGCAGTAGTCCTGGGCCTGGAAGATTTCTTACAGAAAGTTCAGGGCAAGAGTGTTCTAATTCGATCAGACAATTCAACAGTAGTGACTTACATAAACCGTCAGGGCGGAACAAAGTTGCCCAGTCTCTGTATGATGACATGGAAGCTGCTTTGCTGGTGCTTGAATCACAGGATTACCTTGAAAGCAGTTCATATTCCGGGAAGGTTGAATCTGTTAGCAGACTCATTGAGCCGAAGGATGAGTGTTTTACCTACGGAATGGCAACTAAATCAATGTGTGGCGGATCGTCTGTTCAACCACTGGGGGAAACGCAACATAGATTTATTGCGAAGATGATGATGTACGTCTCTCCGATTCGAGATCCGAGCGCTATCGCAACAGATGCGTTAGCTATCAGCTGGGTGGGAATGTATGCATACGCATTCCCTCCAGCAATCCTGATTCCAAAAATTCTTCAGAAAGTCAGACAGGAGGAGTGCCAAGTGCTTCTGATCGCCCCAAATTGGCCAAGCCGATCATGGTATATGGATCTGCTGGACCTTCTTGTGCGCATTCCTGTTCCTCTGCCTCTGATTGACAATATTATCTTCCAGGGCAAGGCCCTTCACAACAATCCGTCAATGTTGCGATTGACTGCGTGGATGTTGTCAAGGAATCTAGAATTAAGGAGGGCTTTTCTGCGCATGCAGCCATGTTCATGGCAAAAGCCAGAAGGGGGTCAACCTCCCGAGCATATAATTATAAAATCAACACATTTGCAGAATGTTGCTCAAAAAGATGTATTGATCCAATGGATTCATCTATTCAGGTAGTAGCCGATTTCCTCTGTCAACCTGTATGATGCCTATATTGAACGCCTCAACCAAACTCTATTGCTTGGTATAAATCAGCTTTAATGTCAGTTATCCCTTGATTGGCTAATAGGGGAAGTGATGAAGTAAGTACATTAAATACTTTAATAAAGGGCATGGGCAATCTAAGACCAAGGAATCCCCCAGTGATTCTGTCTTGGAGTTTGTCTCTAGTGCTCCAGGTACTAGCTGATAAGCCATTTGAAGCACTAAGTTCCATTTCTATGAAAATCTTGACTCTTAAAACTGTATTTTTAATTGCTGTGGCCTCGGCAAGTCGGAGAAGCTAGATTCATGCCTTATCGGCAGACCGTTTTGTGGTTACAGGGGAAGGCCTTAAGCTTCTACCTAGGGTAAATTTCATGGCTAAGAACCAGTCTTTGAAATATCCAGGTCAACCTATATTTTTACCAGCTTTGACTAGATATGATCCTGATTCAAAAGCATGGTGTCCAGTCCGAGCATTAAATTGGTACAAACAATGTACTCAGGAATGGCAGATGGACCCGTCAGCATTATGGTTGTCATATATTGAACCCCATGGCAGGGCATCTAAGGACACCATTTCCAGATGGATTGTAGAGTGTATTCAATTTTGTCATAAATCCGCCACATGTAAACAAGTTGACATGGCCAAGGCTCACAGTGTTCGTGGCAGACTTCTACTACCCTGTTTAATGGGGTTCCTGTGGATGACATTACGTCAGTAGCCCAGTGGCACTGTGAGTCAAGTTTTACCAAGCATTATCTTCGTGACACCTCGAATCCTCTCGCCTTATCGAATTTGAAGAAATAATCTAGGTGTACATATTTTGATGAGGTTTCCTCATTTTTTATGTATTTCACAATTAATCAATGGAGACAACCACTTTTTAGGACTGCATCAGCCTTCACCAAGGGGAAGATGATGACAGCTTCCAGCCTCGACAAGGTCAGTCTTGTTTATGTGTTGTCCATTGTTAATTCTATTGTCACGTGATCCTTCATTATTAATATGGTGATGGTTCGTGTTTTATGTGGTTTATTAATTATTGAGAGTATACGAAAATGAAGCCTTTTCATTTTTAAATGTCCGATAGTACATGGCACTTGTACGTGGAGAGCGTATGGGACATTGAGGTCATTCAGTCTTCATCCCAGGAAGGGGTGGGGAGCGCATATGACATATGGTCATCTCTCAGCCATCGGTGGTGTTAGCCGATGTTCAAATCTATTCCTGGTTGTGTTTTCACACAATTTCAGAAGTTTAAGTGCCTTAAACGCAGAAAAGCGCATAGGGAAGAGCTGGTCCTTTGACCTCGCCTCCCTCCCGCCGAATTCTCTGTCGAATTCTGGCAATATCAAAGAGTATTAGAGAGGTAAGTATACTCTTGAAGTGAAATAAACGAAATCAAGGATTTCTTTTTTCATGAGAGTTGATACTTACCTCCCTAATACGGACCCGACCTCTCCGCCCCACAGGGGCTCGGTCTTCAGGCTCTCATAGTTGCATAGTGTCGGCCAATAAATTAGTCAGAGGAAGTACTAGTATGCGCATGCGCGGTGTTTGGGGCTAGCATCCGCCAGACTGTCACCTGATTACCTGCCCAGTATGGGCACCTATCTTTTTCAATCTGAGATTGTATTGAATGAAAGCCAATATTTAGCAATATCAGAGTATTAGGGAGGTAACACATGCTAGTCTTTGCAACTTCGCAGCTATTCCATCTTTTTGTTACCGGTATATGGTCCTGGTAGTTATAGTATCTAAACCCCTTGTCATAGTCACTGTAGCTCCTTCTGACGTGTTTTCTTCACACTACAAATACAATAGATCTTTCCCACATTAGCATATTTAGGGGAAATATATTCTCGGAATGCATTGCGCATACCACTTCTGGTTGGTAACAGTAATAGCCGACGCGCAAACAACATGCATTGCGTATAACACTTCTGGATGGTAATCGTGATAGCTGACTCACAAACAGCATTACTTTACTATTGGAAAGGTCCTAGGGACCTTCCAGCTCTGGTTTGTTTAAATTGACCAAGCAGTTAACGAGGAATAGCTTTTTAACTGATTCCCCAAAATTTCCGGAAAATCCAAGATGGCAACCAGAAAAATTTACCAATCAAAATTCTGTATATAAGTCAGAATTAATATACTGTAGGCTACAGAGCAGGCTGAAACTCATTACATTTATTTCCGAAAAAGTTGGTCCCAATCCCAGGATGATTCATAATAAGGTAAAATTAGTTACCTCTCCGGGATGTAGAAATAATGTACCGTATACCAGCAGTCTACCAGTCCATGCTGTCACGTGACTCCACAAGAACTGACCAGAGTGACATTGCCAGCGACCGTCAGTTAGTGCTGAAGAAGTGACCGAGCTGGTTAGGAAAGCTACACTCAATCAATTTCTACATCCCGGAGAGGTAACTAATTTTTCCTTATTATCATTACATTTAATTTCAGCGATACTTAAGGGTGATTAAAATTTGCTCAAGAGAATTTGTTCTTATATAAAACATGGTTGTCATGGACCAATCTAAGGGTCAATCTGATTGTGTGGTCAGCATCCATCATTAATTTCCCACTAAATATCATTTTTACTGAATTACATTTTGGATTTTATGCCTTTTTACTGCTGAATTTAAAGTACTAATGGTCCAGGTGAGCGTTAAGGCCCTTGGGCCTCTTGTTTCCAGTAACTACCTTGTTCTCGAAAATGCCATCTCAGGAACTCAGAATTATGGTTGAAACTCATATTTCATCTATGACTAAGGGCGATTAAAGTTTGTTCGAGAGAACTTGATCTGTCATAACACTTAGCTGTCATGTCTTGATACTGGTGAATTTAAAGTATTATGTCTGTTCAAATGCTAATGGTTCAAATGCTAATGGTCTAGCTGAGTGCTAAGGCCTCCTGTTACCCAGGTGAACATTATGACCATTTTGCCATTTATCTTTATATAATCTCCATTACTGTCAATCTTTCCATTGACTTCCCAGATACTATTCTATAGAGGATGTATGCTAAGGAGATTATTATTTTAAGGTTTTGTCCATGAAAACCATTGTTCCTGTTGTTATGACAACACTTGTACATTACATGTGCCGTGGCACATATTATTTTTAATAATTCATTCAATTGTTCATTTACACGTCTTATGTTTCCTGATCTCAGTTTGAGTTAGGATATGAAAATGGCTTTGCTATCCAGTTGCAATTGAGGATGGCAATTTGAGTTGTAATCCCACTTGACACTAGAGGCGGTGTCATTCTGAATGTGTAGAAGCGATTGTTTCAGGTGATGTACAAAACCTGCTGATTATTTAAAAAGGGATTGGAATGAACGATATTGCTACATATGTTAGCAATTAATTTTGGTACAATTATTTTAGAGCTAATCAGCAGTATTTTAACGACGACTTGTAGCAGATATCAGCAATGCAGATATAGAATGCGATGGGTTATAATCCTATTTATCATGACGGGGTTGGATAATTTTTTGTTCCTGAATATGTCACAACGGAAATGTCTGAGAGCTAATTTAATCATACACTTTTTTAATGAAATATCATTCTGTTGAGACAGTAATGTGACAACATTTCCTTTAACATTGAATCTTTCACCAATTAGCATCATCATAAATTCTGTGAGTGACAATTTTCATGTTATATTAGATGCCATTTTTGTGATTAAGCGGGCGGGAATTGCTCAGCAGTGACTCACTTGGCTAGGATGGTAGATGGATTGGCTACTTGCTTGACTCAAGGTGGTGGATGGATATTAATTTGGGTCATGATGATACCTTTGGATTGAATAATGAAGGCAGGAATGGATTACTGGAAATTTATTTTAAACATATAGAAGTTGCAATGGCGGAAAGTAACTTGAATCAAAACAGTGATCTAAATGGTATATAGTAGTAGTAGGAAGAGCGTGAAGAGAAGTGAGATGAGGAGCACGGAAATGAGGAGCAGCAGTAGGAGGAGCGACAGCCGGATGAGTGACAGCAGGGTTTTGAGTGGTAGTAGTAGAATGGGAAGGGAAATGATGAGAGACGCAAGAGCCTCAGCAGTAGTAGGAGTAGTAGTAGGAGCACTAGCAGTAGTAGCAGAAGTAGTAGTAGCAGCAGTAGTAGTAGGAACAGTAGTAGTGGTAGCAGCAGTAGTAGTAGTAGGAACAGTAGTAGTGGTAGCAGCAGTAGTATTAGTTCTGTAAATGTTATTGACTACATATTTTGTATAATAAATTATACATTTCATGTAAATATCTAAAATTCATCCAATGCTATATATATACATTAACCCTTTGACCAAATACAAAGATTCGTTTATAGTATGCGAAATATCTGTTTGAATATTTTGAAACCGATTTGACAGAAAACTGTTACTGTTTATGGCAGCAACAGGTTCAGGTAAAATTTGTATCAAAATATCTAACAGCTTGCATCTACGGTTGTTTTGAAATTGAAATACTGGGATGGTAGCATTGAAAGGGTTAATAAAATTGATGTATGAACAATAAATTCATCGCTCACAAATTATTTAACACACATTCATATTAGTTCATGTATTTGGTTTGGAATGTGCATAATTTCAGGCATGTGTTTTGAAAACATCGCCACTGGAAACTGTTGGTGTATAAAACAGCAACAGCATTCAGTAGCACAGTTTTAGAAACACACTCATCTGAAGCTATATAAAATTTTAACTTATCATATTCATATTGAAAACAATAGTGCCTCAAGCTGCCTGCTTAGGGCAACAATAGCTGTCAGCAATGCTGTGCCCAAAAAGCACAAAAGCTTGCTTAAATTATAATAGCAGGATAAATCACTTTCATTTATAAGAACAGGCATCTACATGAAAATAAACAATGAATCTTCCTATATATTTCTCCATCAATTTATCTGTCAAGTGCTATTCCATGAATCTATTAAATATTAAAGTGTTAGATTTAATGTTAAATTTTGTCTATAATATGCTATGGTCTTAGTAAAATCTTGCACTCACCTTTGGATTGAATAATGAAAGCAGGAATGTATTACTGGAAATTTATTTTAAACATATGGAAGTTGCAATGGCGGAAAGTTGACTTGAATCAAAACAGTGATGCTTTTCTGAGAATGTCATCCGGTCTTGTTCGAGCTAACTGACCACCACTTCCATTTCAAATTCTCATTTTCATTGGCTAATGCATTCATGATCAAGTCCAGCACTGATTTCAAAAGGGGTTTTGATTGGAGAGCCTTTCCATACTCTATAAACAGGTAATATTACAATTTTTGTAATATTTTCACATTTTCATGTTTTGACAGGTAAGTAAGTCATTATGTTGGCAAACTGTGATGTCTGGTTTTGTAACACAACAAAAATACTAAGCCACTCAATTCACTGTTTGCTATAAGTCACCTGACTTAGATATCTCAGAAAATTTTTACCTATTCATTCCCATGGCGTATTGGTTCCCTAGTAAACAAGGTTAGCGGAGATACATCTCTCCATTGGGTATTCTTGATAGTATCTCTAACTCTAAAGAAGTCATTGCTCTAGGGAACCGGTTCCTCTATTCATATAGAGTACATATAAATGAGTCTGTGACCATGTGCACTTATGCTACTATGCATGCGACCAAGTCCAAGCCTTCATTTATTAATGTTCTGTATTACAGGAAAGACCTAATTTTTATCTCAACAAATCCAATTCATTCCATAATCTTGTGGAGCTACATCCACTTTTGATTTTTCATGAATGGCACAGAACTTGCAGTCTTTGTTGAACAAGTTATGTACTTTATGTGAAATGGTTATAATTTATGTGGATATGAAACAGAATGGAAAGTTTTCATGACTACAAAGAAAATCACATCAGCAATTAGCTTAACGGTACAATTAATCAAGGTGAAGTCAAAATATCTAATCCTATTTTAGCCACAGAGGCTCATTCTTACATAAGGTATACTATATACCGGTTTGGAATATGTCCTACATAAGGTATCATACATGACATATGTAACATACCAGTTGGGAAGTTATTGGATCTATTAAGAATGTGACAGTGGTGCAAACAGGCATGGTGGACCAGATGAACACCAAAGGGATACACCACGATCATCCCCTGAAGAAAAGTGAGTGTTCCTTCTAGGGACCATTACTAGACAACTAACATGAAACTTACAAGTACTTCATGATGATCAGTCATGTCAGTCACATTACAATAAAGACAAGACCATCATATTAATTTGCGATTCGGTCATCCCATTGAAATTTTGCATATCGGATATCCTGGTATTGGCGCCATTTTTGCAGGTCAATTTAACATTATTAGCAATGGGCCATGAAACCATTTTTACCTTTTATTTAATATCTTGCAAAAATCACTGAAGATTTTATGTTTTCTAATACCAGGTGGGTTTATTCGATACAAGTTTTTATGGCCTTAGTTTCATGGAAAATGTAAATATTGCATTGCTATGGGTGATCCTCTTTAGTGTGTAGTAAATTGGCAAATGTCTGATGATCTCGGAATGCCCGGATGTTCAAAATTACAATACTGATTTGGATCCTCGTAATCACATGAACCTCTTTTGTTAGATAGGCTATTAAGCCTGTGTCATGTTATCAGGTTCACTTGATTTCTAAATCTAGCGAGAAACTTGCATTCACTTGATTTCTAAATCTTCTAAAAGAAAATTTATCATATATATGACTGGTTATATTGTAATGTAAGTGACCAACATATAATGCTTCACAACGAAATGCAATGTTTGAGAAAAATTGCTTGAACGCCTGAGAATTAAACCGAGGTAGACCACTTTCAACGTTAGCATGCCAGCCAGTGGCAAAGTAAATCTCCATTTGGAGGCACTGACGAGAAGCATAGATCGCATTGCTGAATTTCCGATTCCAGGATAACTCTATATCCGAGTAGTCACTGAAGATAACTTATTAAAATTTGCTTTAACCTGATCTGATCAGATAATATCACATGATTTATATATCACGTGATTATCATGTGTGTTTGGTTGATATGCCGAGTTAGGATTCATTTTGATGGAATAAATAATCTTTATTAAAGGACACACAATATTTAGGCTGTTCAATTTGATAATTTCACTTCTGCGAATTATGTTTTGATGTACACATTAAGCATAGCCATGAGGTGACAAGATTTGTGCAGGGGAAATTCAAAATCCAGAGGAAAACAACTTGACAAGTTTTATCCTTGTATATAGTGTGCACTAATTTTTTTAGAACGTGTAAATTGAGCATAAATGTGCAGCCTATTTATGGGTTTATAAGTAAATACGCCACTCCTATCTTTGGTGGTTCTCATTCAGGTTCAACTTATTTCAGTTGCAACTTATGACTAATAACTTTGAGGTTTAAAAGGTTAATATTTTGATAGTAAACACTACAAACTTTGATGGCCAAGTTTTACTATATCAGAGATGTTTGTCGATCTCAATGTTTTAGTAGCAAGCATAGCCGTTGGATCAGGAAAGTTCTTGACTAAGATGGGTTTTTTCCTACTTATAATCTGATCTCTCACCATTTTGGAAATTCTTTCTGTGGGTACTTAACTCGGGCGAAATTGGATATAAAGAGCATGTACCCAGGCTATGAAGGATCATTCTATTTGCTCTCAATCAATTAATTGTTATAGTCAAATATAACATTCTGCTTGGAAATGGACTATTACTCATGGAAATCATCTAAAAGTCTACTAGAAGAGGGGGAAAACTAACCTAGTTAGAACAAATTTCTCTCTAAGGGGTGTGCAAACGGTGAAATGTTTTGTCTGAATGTGTTGTTTCCACACCAACTCTTAAAACATTTGAAAATGGTTTAGATAGGCTTTGGCATAATCAAGAGGCAATGCACGACTAAACCGTACACACAACCCATGACCAGAAGTGATGGCACAGGCATGGAGATAAATGAAGAAAAGATGGCCATAAGGCCTAATTGTCCTGTGCTCAGAATTATTACCTAGATTATAACTCTCAGTAGTTATGGTATAGCAATAGATTATAATTAAACTTCTGGTTTAGGTATGCCAAACCAATTCACTTCTGTTGTTTTGCTGGTATTGTTTATGTTTCTAAATCATGTTTGACAATTTAAATGCCCTATCTCAGGGGCTCTTATTTAAAATTTTTTAATTCTTCGTTAGTTGTTCTTAGCGCAATGGCTGAACCATCCAATTATCCTCCTCCTTCGGAACCCTGTGTACACCCATCTCTGCCTAGTGTCCAAATTTTTTATGCTCTAGTTCACCCGTATACATCTTCGCATTTATCTTCTAGAAATAATTGTATTTTTTCTTATGATCTTAGCAGTTCTTTTCTCATTTTGACTTCACTAGATTTCATTTTGCTCCTGAATCTTTTCATGTATTAGTCTCTTCCTATCAGCCTCCATCTTTCAACCTTTTCTCTCAAAAAATTGGAGTCAATCATCTTTCTATTCTCCTAATATCAATCTGCAAATCAGTGCATCAGTCTTTATTATTATTTTAATTGTTAATAGTGGTTTGTTATCTTTTAGTATCATATCTAGCCTGATTTATTTTTCACATAGTTTTTTACATCAGTCTTTCCTTTCTGTCAGTCAGCAGGATCCCTCGCCATGATGAAGCATATTTATGTGCGAATATAAGCTTGTCCCAATAATAAAGTTGGTCTTCACGAGGTACCTCCTCTAATCTTTTTTTCTCTTATCAAGACTTAAACCGCTCCTTTCTCGAGTTCAGTAGAAATTTTGATCTTTTTTCCTTGACTAGTGATATGTCTATCTCTGTTATTTTCATATGGAGCTGTTTTCTCTGCCCTTATCTATTCAAGCCTATTTTTAATCTTCTAAATTCTAACTTTTCCAGGCATTATTAAATAAATTCCTCAAGGGTACCTAACCAAGATGATTGGCTGATTGCCTTCTCATGGATTGTGGAATTTGTTTTTTCCCTTTCACAGTTCTGTGTAGTTTCAGTCTGTTTCCTTATCCTTCATTGATCTGGTAACAGGTTTGGTGGACTGCTTTCCTGTTTAATCATCTGATAAAGATATTAACAATTGGGATCATATCACAACAGCGTTGTTTAAAATTAGATTTTGTAAAATAAGATTCTGCAGGTTTATTCTGGTCCTAGCTGTCATGCTTTAGCACTTCTAGATAATATCTACTCTCTCAGGGGTGGGGATGGATATAGCAAGTCTCATGCATGTCATAGGTAGCAGACTTCCTACATATAAGGTACAATCAACTTAGTCATTGAATCCTCCCCCTTTTTTCTATCAAACCACATTAGTCTCATGTGACATTAGTCTTGCTTCTGTTTCTGATCAATACATTTCTGCACTTTTTAAGTAGGATACAGTGGCGGAATGGCAGAATCCAAGGATTTTAAGGAGTAGGAGGCACTGGCAGATCATCTTTTTATAGGGTCTCAGCTCTTATCTTCAATTCACATATTTATCCTTTTCAGACAACTTGCAGGATTTAATACTAATTCTGTTGCATATTTTGAAATTATTTTGACTTGAAAACATGGCTGCTTTATTGCTGTTTGAGACAATGATGACTTACAGTCAAATCGGTTTATAATATTCAACTCTTCCTGATATGTTGTCTCAGAAATGGAGTTCATCGATGAAAGGAATAACATGGACATGGAGTCATTTTGGCCAGTCATCACTGGTCACATCACAGATAAGGGACAGTGTTTTCTGATATTTCCATACATACAGAATTGATCATAACTGAATCTGCGTTCTTTTAATTACATCATGGCCAGTCTGGGATTCCTCTCGCTTGGAAGGTTCCTTAATTGTGTTAAAATTTGGGCCGAATGGAGTCAGTTTTGTGTACAAAGATCAAGTCTGGTAATTCAGAATTTTGTCCTTCACCCCGACTGCGTACACTGCATTTTCATTTGCTAGGTGTCATCGGTACCAATTCTCCATTTTATCAATCTGCAGGTCCTTTGTTATGTCTTGTTCTTAAGTGGCATCATCAAATCACCCAAGTCTTTCGCTCCGGTCTTAGACAGGATAAATGATTGAGAAAAAATTGAGTATATTTCCATACCAATCCTTCATCATCATATATAAATTTGATCTGTTGCTGGGATTTTTTTCCCATAATGTCATGTTCGACTCAATATCAAGCATGATGTATTTTCTTCTCCAGAATACATTGGTATGTTTAAGCTTCGTCCTCAGAGTTTCTTCAGTCTCGTGGCCAGTTCGAAGATTCCCTAGCCATATTTTTTATGAGTCTTGTTTAAATTCATCATATGTTTGAACCCATAGTCTTTGGACAAATCCTGCCTTTGATCCTTGCTACTAAGATTTTGGGGGAGGGGATCGCTATAGAATTTCCTCTCATTCTTGTGTCTATGGATTCAGATAAAGTAGTCTTATTCCCTCTTCAATACTCTGGAATATCCCTCTATTAATGTCTTGGGTCCATCTGTTTAATTGTATAACTCTGAAATCATTCTATTTCTACTAGCTGCTGCATTTGTTAGATGGTGGTATGATATTCATATCCTTTTTTTAATGATCTTTTCTAGGTGGTACGAGATCTGGCTACATTCTTTGCCCTTGAGATCTTATATATATATAAAATCTAATTAATTGTTTTCAATCCTTTCTGAAAACTACACCCAATTTAAAAGATCTTTTTGAAACACCATTCAGATTACGTATACAAATTTGTTTAGTAAGCGTGGATCTCATCAACTGGATTGCAGACACCATTAATTGACACTAGAATGTATCTCCAGGAGACACTCACTAAGTGTTAAGGCACACAATGTTCATGGTATGGCCTTCTCCTTCGCATTCTATGCAGCTCTATCAGTAGATGACATTATGTAAGTTGCAGTATAAATGTCAGATTCTACATTATTTTTATCTGAAAGATCAGATTCAATTCACAATCTGACATTTCTAGTTTCACCACTCAAACCTAGGCTCAATTGTCTAGATTCTTTAGTCAGCCGTCTTCTTCACCATCTCGCGTCTATTTTTAAATTCACTTTGCTGAGAGTTTCTAATTATCATTATTTTAGAGTATTTTGTTTAGAACATTTGTTTGTTCGTGCTCTTAGCGATTTAGTTGCTTTTAATATTTTTGGTGATTAACCTTTCATTCCTGATTTGCAATTTACCAACCCACCTAGTATTTGGGCTCTAACCAATTCCATGTTTTAGCAAACAGTGAATTGAGTGGCTTTGTATTTTTGTTGTGTTACAAAATGAACCAGACATATATATTGGTCTGGCATTTTGTTAGCTTACTAAAATACTTACCACTCATGGCATTGTGGCCCATCTCAGCCACCCCACGTCATTAAATTGCAAATCATTATTAAATCTTGTGGGATTAATTAATGACGCCTTGGACTTGGTCGCATTCATAATAGCATAACTGCGCATGCTCACAGACTCGTTTATATGTACTCTATAGGAATAGAGGAACCGGTTCCCTAGAGCAATGACTGCTTTAGAGTTAAAGAGATACTATCAAGAATACCCAATGGAGGGATGTATCTGTGCTAATTTTATTTACTAGGGAACTCACACGCCATGGGAATGAATAGGTTAAAATTTTCTTAGATATCTAAGTCAGGTGACTTATAGCTAACAGTGAATTGAGAGGTAAGTATCTTAGTACGCTAACAAAACACCAGGCCAGTATATACCTCTGGGTCAATTTAGCTTTGTTTGAAAGAGGTGTTAAACTCACCCATATGTCAAACTGATTATGCCCAGACCTATAGCTGACAGCAAACAATAGTAGGCATTGATTGCTACTAATGCAAGAGCTCCAACTATGGTTCTGACATCTGACACTTATCCTCCTATATGATTTTGAAGGCTTTGTTATTGAGCTGTAATTAACTAGGGCTGCCTATTTTGAAATTTTTTGTTCTGAGAGCCATTGTTGTGGATGAAAGCAATAACTCACGGTTTAACTATCTTCAAATTACCAGCACCTTAAACATTCAGTTCTTGTAATTTCTATATTTAATTTCATAGCTATTTCTTTTCACATCAAGAGTATACTTAGCACCCTGATACTCTATGATATTTCCTAAATATCGACCTAGCTTCAATAATACTCAGAATGAAAAAGAAACTACCCCCACTGGGCAGGTTACACAACTGACAGTCCAGCGGATGTGCAGCCCAAACTCCACATGCACGGGGATGACTACTCCTCTTCTTAAAATATTGACCTGCCATTGCAACACGCTTTCTAGCCTTGCTTTTGCTTTCTATCTTTTTTAAGCTTTGAGTTGTTTTGCAACTTGTTTTGACTGAATATTAGTATGTCTGACGCTGCCAAGTCGCCGGAGGATGCTCCCGATCCAAGCCATCAGGTGTACTTTAGTAAATTTAGTGATAAAAAATGTGCGTGTTCACTCAGATGGTGTTTCTGGGATTCGCGCTAACTCGTGGATGCGTCTTTATTAGGCTAGCTCTTTTTGGGGGAGGCCTATATATTAGCTAACGCATGTTGTGACTTGTTTTTCAGACACATGAGCTGATATTTGAAGTGTATCCTTTATTTTAAATAATATTTATGCTTGGTTTCTGGGTCCTTCTAATTTATTATGAGTTTGCTGAGGGAATTATTACCATAAGAAGTATTTTTTCCCGCATTCTCCCCCCCCCCCACCACAGGGTTTTGGACTCAGGATCAGGTATTCCTGTTGTTGTTCATCAGACTTCACGCTTCCTCAGAAGTCATCTTATGAGGTTTATTTTGGAGAGAGAAAAAATTTTCAGTCATTTTATTGACCGACTGTTGAGTTATTTATCTCTCTTGATGGTTTGCATAGGTTCATGGTGTTTATAAAGTTCAATTACTAATGAATCTTTGTTTTGAGCTGTGAGGTCTAAAAATTTGCCTCAAGTATTCAAGTTCAAATTGTAATGTCGCCATGTCTTCTTAAAGAAGTATAAGAAGTTTTTAGGATTTGTTTACCTTTTGTCAGGCCTATGGGTTTTTTCTATGGCCCTGGCTTATCCTTTCATTTGATGGTCAAAGTTTTCCTTGGGGATCTTATTAGCCTTCTGCAATTGATCTTTTGGTTCGTTATAACAAAAAACTAATTGTTTTCGTTTTGTGTCATTTCAGAGGGTAACTGAGAACAAATGCCCTTCCTACCACCATTTCGTGAAGACCCGCTTTTTCCCTCATGACTGCACTAGGTGCAGTATGTGCAGGCCCCTTCTAAATTGCCATGTCTGTGAGTCGTGGCCGGTGGAGGTGATGACTGATTTTTTAAATCAGCCGGTGAAAGACTGGGCAGCAGATGAGAAGAGGTGTCTGGAAAAGGAGTGTAGTAAGAAGAGGATGTCATCCATGCCAGACATGGAACCCTTCCGTCTTGAAATGATGGGAGAAATGCTGAAGACGATCACGGATCTTGTCCCGGAGTTGTTTCGCAGCTTGCTTCCAGGGTCAAGTTTGCTCTGGGACAGAGTGTTCCTGTCTCTGGGTCTAGTTTTCTTGGCAAACCAGTTTTTGTTATAGACCCAGAGATGGCTCCCGTTTGTCCGGCTTTGAGGCTTGCCTCACCCGTGGACCTGGGAGCGAAAACCATGGCCTTGGGCGCTCGCTTATCAAGTGCTCTAGAGCAGCCTAAGGCTAAGGGTATCAGTGCCTCATGCAATACCCCTCCTGCCCAGGCTGAGCTTGACCCCTTTTCAAGCTTGGCGTCTAATCTTTCTAAGCCTCTGTTATGGCCTACAAATGAGTAGATGGCCATGTAAATGGATACACATGGGGGCCCATGGGTAACCTTTTCCATGGAACTACTTCTTCGGGAGTAGGTTCTCGGCTCAATGGCTAGGCTGGCTAGGAGCCGATGGCCATCCATACCATATCCCTTGGAGTTACCATGAGGGAGGCCGGGACTATGATGTCATGCCTTTAGCCCCCCATGACGCCATAGATCCAGCTCCTGGAATAGCCATGGCGCAAGCCATGATGACCCTTGTAGGTACGTATGGCTTCCTTGGCTATCCAAGAGTATCTTCAGCTCTGGCCATTACCCCACCAGTGAATGTGGTTGAGGACGACAAAGACCATAGGCTTGTTGAACATTCACAGGTGGCCACTGAGGAGGACTGGCTGGGTGCTTGCCAATGGCTGGTGAACATCAAGCCATAGCTCCAGGTGGATCCACTGGCCGCCCATGGTTGAGAGGGAAACCGGTGATAAGTACCATGCCATCTTTGCCGTATGTGGAGCATATCGTTGATATGTTCGCTGTGGCAGAGACATCCATTCAGCTGAAAGGATGCCTTGTGAAGGCCCCTCACGAGGTGGCATGGCGCTGCCATTTAAGTTCTGATCTGTATCAGAAGTACAGCGTGGTCCCAAAACCTTGCATGGATGACCGTGTGGCTTTGGGCAAAGACAAGTGGCCTGGGTCTGTCTGACATGGGAGCCTTGTGTGCTAGCACCCTGCGCAATGCTAATTCCGCGCTGCGGGACACGGAGGAAAGTATGAGAGGAACCATCTCGGCCCTCTCGCATGTTTCCCAGCTGTTACAGGGGGTGGTAGCAACATCCATGGCCTGCCAAACTTCTCTTTCAGTCTGGAGAGCCATCCAGGACGGCATTAACCTGGCTCTGGACTGCATGACGAGATCCGTAACCAGGTGTTTACGGGCGAGGCACACATTTGCCCTTCATAATTTGTGCCCCTCACAGAACCTGTACACTCAGCTACTTTGGACACTGATGGCAGGTCCAGGGTTGTTTGGAGGTGAAGGATGCCTGCACCTCCAACAAACCGTAAACCTGGTGAACAACCACAGGGCACTGTGAGAGCAGTTTGAAGTGCTCCGCAGGGAGTGTGTTCGAGAAGCGCCCCCTGCCTTCCACCCTCAGCAGGCTAGAGGTGGTGGTGGCCTTGTCAGAGGCCAACCACCTATGCAGTGTCAGCCATGACTTCGCCAGCATAAGCCAGCTAGGGGGGGAGTGCTGGCTCCTCCAGCGCAACCCATCAGACTCCCACGTACCGAGGTGTGTGTGGTGCTGGTAGAGGAGCGTGGGTTTCTGGTCGTGGGAGCTGAACCTGATGGGTTGGCTCTCACAAAGATCACACCAGTGCTGCTAGGGCAGCCACCATAGACAGGGCTTCTCTTGCGCTTCTCGGGTCCACCTCAATCCTTAGGTGCACCCATGGGAGGCCCTCTGGCCTATTCAAGAATGGGAGCAGATTAGTCAGGACCACTCAGTCTTGTGATGGTTTTCAATCGGTTACCATCCCAACTGGATTTCAAATCAGCCATCGCGTCTGTCTCTGGTTCTGATCTGGACTCAAAATCCAAGAAATCCAGATCAACGGTTGTGTATAGAAGAAGAAATTCAATCCCTCATACTAAAACATGCTATTCAATCTGCACAAAAATGTCTGGGTTATTATTCAACGGTGTTCCTAGTGACAAAAAGCACTGGGGGTGGAGACCAATTCTCAACCTCAAACCTCTCAACAGGTTTATCCTCACACCAAGTTTCAAAATGAAAACTGTAAGAATGGTGTTAGCAGGATTGAGGAAGGGAATGTGGACAGCATCAATAGATCTAAAAGATGCCTATTTTCACATTCCCATTGCGAAGAGCTTTCATCTGTTCCTGAGATTTGCATTTGAGGGCTGCCAATGGGAATTCAGGGTTATCCCATTTGGAATATCGACGGCTTCTCAGGTCCTCACTCGAGTGGTCCAAGCTATGACATTTTACCTCTGCAGGAGACACATAGCAATCCACACGTACATAGATGAAAAAAAGTCTATCAGCAAATCTGGAGATAGTTTGAAAACTCTTACAAATCTAGGCTGGCTAATCAGCTTTCAAAAGTCAGAGCTGACTCCATCTAGGCATGTTCTTCGATCTAGAGATAGGATATGTTTACCCATCTCAAAAGAGAGTAGAAATACTCATCTCAGTCATACAGTCTGTGTGCAACAGTCGTCATATCCTGGCATGGGTATACTTGAGAATGTTGGTGTTGATGGTTTCTTTGGAACCAGTCATTCCACAGGCAGCCTTATGCCGGCGGCCGATCCAGTTATTTCTCATGACACAGTGAACCCAGAGTACGGGTTTCCTGGACTCAAAGGTGTTATTGTTGGAACCTCTTATTCACCACCTTCAATGGTGGATGAAGAGAGAAAATCTCCTGACGGAGTGACATTGTCACCTCCCAACCCTCAGTTAATGATGTACACAGATGCATCAATGGAAGGATGGGGGCGTTTGCCTGGAAGAAAACAAAGTATCAGGGCTTTGGAATCTGGATCAGTCAAAAGAACATATCAATCTGCTGGAAATGTGCGCAGTAGTCTTAGCCATGGAAAACTTCCTAGAGAAGGTCAAGGGCAAGAGTGTTCTGCCTCGACCAGACAATACAACAGTAGTGACTTAGATAAACTGCCAGGGTGGAACAAAGTCACCCAGTCTCTGTATGATGACATGGAAACTGCTTAACTGGTGCCTAGATCATGGGATTTCCCTGAAAGCAGTTCATATTCTGGGAAGGCTAAATCTATTAGCAGACTCATTGAGCCGAAGAATTAGCATTCTTCCTACAGAATGGCAACTAAATCAATGTGCGACAGATCGCCTGTTCAAGCACTGGGGCAAACCCAACATAGATTTATTCGCAACGAACAAGAATGTGAAGATGACAATGTACGTCTCTTCGATTCCAGATCCGAGCGCTATCGCAATAGATGTGTTAGCTATCATCTGGAAGGGAATGTATGCATACGCATTCCCACCAGCAATCCTGATTCCAAAAGTTCTCCAGAAAATCAGGCAGCAGGAATGACAAGTGCTTCTGATCACCCCAAATTGGCCAAGCCGATCATGGTATACGGATCTGCTGGACCTTCTGGTCTGCAATCCTGTTCCTCTGTCTCCGCTAGACAACATAATCTTCCAGGGCAAGGCCTTGCACAACAACCCGTCAATGTGCCAATTGACTCCGTGGATGTTGTCAAGGAATCGACAGTCAAGGAGGGTTTTTCTGAGCAAGCAGCCATGTTTATGGCAAAAGCCGGAAGGGGGGTCAACCTCCAGAGCTTATAATGATAAAATCAACAAATTTGCTGAATGGTGCTCAAAAAGATTTATTAATCCAATGGAAGCATCTATTCAGGTAGTAGCCGATTTCCTCTGTCACCTTTTATATGCCTCTAGCCTCAAGCCTAACTCTATTACTGGCTACAAGTCAGCTTTAATGTCAGTTATCCCTTGCTTGGCTAATAGGGGAAGTGATGAAGTATGTAATCTAAATACTTTAATCAAAGGCATGGGTAATCTAAGACCAAGGAATCCTCCAGTGATTCCGTCTTGGAGTTTATCGTTAGTACTTCAAGTATTAGCAGATAAGCCCTTTGAACCACGAAGCTCCATTTCCATGAAAATGTTGACGCTTAAAACATTTTTTCTGATTGCTGCAGCTTCAGCCAGGCGAAGAAGTGAAATACATGCTTTTTCAGCAGAGCCAGACCATTTTGTGGTTACAGGGGAAGGCCTTAGTCTTCTACCTAGAGTTAACTTTATGGCGGAAAACCAGTCTTTAAAATATCCTGGTCAGCCTATAGTTTTACATGCTTTGACTAGGTTTGATCCTAATTCAAAGGCTTGGTGTCCAGTCCATGCATTAACACATTATGAACAACGTACATAGGAATGGAGGACATACCCTTTTGCTTTATGGCTATCTTACATTGAACCCCATGGGAGAGCTTCTAAAGATACCATTTCTAGGTGGATTGTGGAATGCATCCAGCATTGCCACAAAGCCGCCACACGAAAACAAGTTGACATGGCCAAGGCTCACAGTGTCCGAGGCGTAGTGACATCCATGGTTCTGTTTAATGGAGTGCCGGTGGACGATATTATGTCAGTAGCACAATGGCACTGCGAGTCTAGTTTTACAGCTCATTACCTCCGTGACACATAAAATCCACTTGCCTTATCGATTTTACATAAACGTTAAATCTGTATATATATTTGTAAATATTGTATATAAGGCCATTGACTCACACACAGTGCAATTTAGTGGGGGAATCCCCGCTTTTCCGTACTGTACCTATCATCGCCAGTGGTGATTAAAGAGAATCTCATCAAAATAGGTTAGTCCTATATTTGATGATGGTTATTTTTTGTCACGTTTTTTATTACTTACTAAAATGGTGATGGTTTTGTGTTCTTTGTGGTTCCATCTGAGAGTATGCAAAATGAAGCTTTCACCCGATGTCTTATAGTACTTTAGCATGAATACATAGAGAGCATATAGGACATTGAGGTCATCGTGCCCTCTTTAAAAGAGGTGGGGGGGGGAACAGATGTTAAACGCTCATTACTCTCAACATCGGTCATGTTATCCGATGTCCAAATCATTTCCTGATTGTTTACATACGCAATTTCAGATGTTTGTTGTGCTCCAAAATCAAAAGACCTTGCACTTCCAGGGATGATCCAGTCTTCTGACCTTTGCCTCCCTCCCGCCGAATTCTCTTACAAATTCTGGCTATATCATAGAGTATCAGGGTGGTAAGTATGTGAAATAAATGAAATCACCCTGATGTGATCCCGGCCTCTCCACCCCACAGAGGCTCAGTCTATCAGCATTTTATGTTACAATTAGGTCAGCCAATATTTGTGAATAGAATGAGTCAGCCCCGCGCATGTGCGAGTTTGGGCTGCACATCTGCTGGACTGTCAGTTGTGTAACCTGCCCAGTGGGGGCGTTTATTTTTAAATTCTGAGTATTATCGAAGCTAGGTCGATATTTAGGAAATATCATAGAGTATCAGGGTGGTATCAACTCTCTCGTGAAAAAATAAATTAAATTTATTAGACATTCAGTGCTAAGTGGTACATTTATAGAAACCGTCTCCACCTAGTTTCAACAAAGACCTGTCAGGACTTATGCCTACTAGGAATTCATTCCTTCAATCATGGCTGCCAGTTTTGAAAATATTGATTCTGAGAGCCATTGTTGTGGATGACAGCAATAACTCACAGTTTATACTTATCTTCAAATTACCAGCACCTTAAACATTCAGTTCTTGTAATTTCTATATTTAATTTCATAGCTATTTCTTTGGACATTCAGGGCTAAGTGGTACATTTATAGAAACTTTCCCCACATAATTTCAACAAAGACCTGTCAGGACTTATGCCTACTAAAAAATTCATTCATTCATTCATTCATTCATTCATTCATTCATTCATTCATTCATTCATTCATTCATTCATTCATTCATTCATTCATTCATTCAGTCAGTCAGTCAGTCAGTCATTCATTTGTTCCTTCATTCATTCATTCATTCATTCATTCATTTGTTCGTCCATTATTTATGTATTCATTCCATTATTTATTTATTCATTCATTCCCATTATTTATATATAATTTATTTGAACCAAAAATCCTTAAACTTCATTAATACGAAGAAAGAAAATCAAATCAGCAGTTTACATCACATACAAAATATTTCATGAAGCATGGGTATACAATAAAATTACTTCATGTATCAAACTGCTGCATACGGTACATTGTATATATTTACAATTAACATATTTCAAAATAACACATAAAATGGCTGTAAAGGTGTATACGGCAAGAGCTTCTCATTTCTATAGCTTTGAGCTATTACAATGGATATCATTAGTGAACCGTTTCTATACTTAATCCTTTATGACACTTCTTATAACAATCTGCTTAGAATTTTGAATCAATTTTCACGAAAGATATTTCTGCAGTAAGTGCTTTCATTCAAACTACCCAAAATAACAAGCATGACTGGAGGTGATTCCTTTACATAGTATGTATTATTACTGCATTCTGCAGCTGTAGTAGTAGAAACATCCTACAGCTGCAATCATTCCTTCTTTGCTTTTGCCCACTGTGTCTTGTCATCAGCCAAAATCCTTGGCTTCCTCAGGTCCATTCTTGACTTGAGTGTACCTAATCCTGCATTCTTCAGTTCACCTCATAGCACGCTTAGCAGATTTATGCAATGACATCCTCGTCTGGCTCTGTATTTGCTGGCTCTGTGTAGGGCAAATTCCAAGGCTCTGTGCTGGTGTGTCTACTGGCATCCTTAGCACATGGCTAAACATGGACCATCTTTGTTGGGCAACTTTTACAGACAGCGGCGGCGTATTACACATCTTGTATAGTGCATCATGGAAATTATGCTCTCTGGCCATCGGTGTCCAGTGATGGTGCATAGGTGTTTGTGGTGGCAGGCGTCAAGTTTGTCTAGAGCTGCCTTTGGAGCTGCCCAGCTGTTACAGTTATACATCATCAAGTATACGCAGGTTGCATTGTATAAACATGGTTTTTTACCAAGGGCATCTTTGATCTACGAATCCATAGCTTCCAGAAGGACTGGAAAGCTATGTTCCCCATGATGCAGCATGCAGCAATGTCAGCAGTACTGCAAAGCAGTGAGCCCAGGATTTTACTTTTCCTCCATGGTTCGCCGCCACGGAGTGGATCGTCATTTTCTTTAGTTTCATGCTTTGTAGATAGGTATATGTGGATAAACTCTGTTTTGGATTCATTTATTAAGAGATTCTCAATTTTTAGTTTGCTTGCATCTATTGGGAGAAGTTCGTCAAGGGGTTTCTTTTCCTCATCTATAAAGTCCACATCGTTGGCATATTCCATCTCTCGCGGCATGCCCAGTATTGACACACGGGGAGGGTTTGGTCTTGTGGAGTTTTCCCGCATTGAGCCCATATAATGTCTGCACAGCTGCATCCACGTTTGAAGCCACTTTGACATGATCCGGTAAAGTCGTCGATCTTGTCTCAGATGAGGTATAGAGTAACATTGGATAGGATTTTCAATATGTTAGGAGCACAATGGGCCGCTGATTGGCTGGGGGGCCAAGTAGCTTCTTGGTCTTGGGTAGCATGATAAGGATGCCTTGGCCTACAGCGTCAATGGGAAGGTGGTGCATAAAAGCTGAATTGATTATGTGCGTGATCGGTTTTGAGATAATGTCACTTACATATTTGAATAGTTCATTGCTCATGCTATCAGGTCCAGATGCGCGTCCATTTTGCAGGGCTTTAAGTGCCTTCTCAACCTCTGCTGTATTAATTGGTGTTAGTAATGGCCTGGGGTCTCCTAAGAATGGGTGCAAGGTCTCATCATTGTGGTCAGTGAACTGTTCCTTGAACCATTCTCGAATTGCCTCGGCTTTGCCCTGGTCGGTCCCAATAAAGTGTCCTTCAGAGTTGTGTACAGCTAGTGGTGGTGTGTAGTCAGCAACTCTCAGTGCTCTGGCTGCCCAAAACATTTTGTGGCAGTCATCCATGGCAGTGATTTCATCTGCTAGGGCATCTGCTTGTTGGATAGCAAGATCTTTTAGGCATTCGCTAATGTGGTGCAGAATGTTATTGCGTTCCTGGATAGTTTGGTGCAATCTTCACTTTAGCCACTTTGATAGATGTGCAGACGTAATGCTTTCTGTTCTGCTGACAGTAGAGTCATCAGTATACATAGTTCTGTTGTTTTTTAGAACACCTATGGTGCTAGTAGCTGATGATTCCATAGATATCAGCTTTTTGGTTAGGGCTTCGTTTGGATCGGAGCTGACGACGATGTTAGCTATCTGCTCCCCGATGGCCTTTTTGTATGACATTTGAGTGTCAGTGTCGCTGATGAGCTTGGGTAAGTTGTAGGTGACTCTACCCTCTTGCCTTGTATGGCATTTATACATTAGGTAGAGCTGATTCATATGGAGGCGTGTAATGACTGGCTTATGGTCAGAATTGAGGTCTGTGCCTCTATAGGTACGAGCATCCCGAAGTAAGGGTTTTTGCTGCTGTCCTGCATAGTATGAAATCTATTTGGTTGAAGACAGCTTTTGTAGCCTTAGAACCTTTTGGGGCTTTGCGATCAGCAATGTGTCCATCCATGTTGTCCGGTGGCGGCATGGGTGTTTGAAAGCCGTATTTGTGGCAAATAGGCCATTGGAACTAAGGAATGCCACCAGTGCATCTCCATTGCTGTTGCGTGTGCCATCTCCATACAATCCCATGCATGAGCCCATTACTAAACCTTTGTCTGCAATGCTGAGTTTACCCAGCTTGGAGTTGAAATCGCCACACACGAACAGTTACCATCTAGCTGGGATAGTAATGGCGGAGCTCAGTTCTGCATTGAAGGAATCTAATATAGCTGGATTCTCTTTGGCCCTTTTGGTAGTTGGCCCATATGCTTTGGCTATGCGACACTTAGTGGTGGTGTGCTTTTGCGTTGGTATAGCCAGGTCGATAAATGCAACGTTATCACTGATGTAACCAAAACTAATGACATCGTCCAATACTCTTGGTCAGATTATGAAACCTAATCCATGGTAAGTGGCCTGTTTTTGCTCCCTGATTACTAGCTTATGGCCTGTCTGAAGTTGCTGCTCTTAGTGTTTAGGTACTTTAGTCTCTTGAATGCATGTGATATCGATTTTATAGTGTTCACAGTCTGCCCCTAAGGTTTGCCTCTTTGATGTTGCAGTCAGACCATGTACATTCCACGAAGCTATGGTAAGCTCCTGTGAAGATTGCGTTGTCCGAGGATGTCGAGGACTGTTTTGAAGCTGGCTTTGTTGTTGTTTATTGCAACAACAACTTTTAATGTTTGAGGTAGAACAAGTAGGTGTCACCACAAAACTTTAATAACTTACTTTTGCAGTGTTGTTGAAACCAATTGAAGAAATTTGTTGCTGTCTAAAACAGCAACAAATTTCAAGCAAATTGGTTCTTCAAGCCAACCTTCCCCACCATAATATGACACTAAAATTGTGTCATAACAATTAGCTCAACTTGCCGATAAGGGCAAAGAGAGGTTTAGCCCCATTCAGTGATGTATATGACATCTGTTGGTCCATGATCCATCCATTATCTATCACCAGCTTTTTGTTTGAAAGCTCAGTACTGCTCAATAACTTTTAACGCTTTAAACCTCAAATTTTTTCAAACAATTTTCAATTTTCTGATAAAATGTCCATTTGCAGACCAAGAGAAGGCTATTGTTTTTAATTTACCACTGGAATGACTGGCTTTTTTATCGAGCCAGTCATTCCAGTGACAAATTAAAAAAGTCTTCCCTTGGTCTGCAAATGGATGTTTCTCAAGACCACTGCAGAAGCTGTTTTTGGTTGAGATGTGTGCTAAAGGGTTAACACTTATTGACAAGAAATGACCTTCCTCATTATGTAGGGCATATTTTGTTGAATATCTGGAAACTAATTTGACTGGGAGCTGTTGCTGCCTATAATTGTAGCAATATATTTGTCAAATTAATTTCCAAATATTCAAACGCTTTCGTGTATAGTTGTCTTGAAATTAAGTCACTGCAATTTCTAGCTATGTCCCGCCTATTTCTAGCTAAGCTCCGCCTACTATTTATATGTGTTGAAATTGATTTGAATCTTTGAAAACTGATTTAAATTCCAATAGGTATTTGATACAGGTAAGCTATTGAATATTTTGAAACTAATTTGACTGGGGGCTGTTGGTCTGTTTTTGCCCATGGCAGCAGCAGCAGCTCCCAGTCAAATTAGTCTTGAAATATCCAACAGAATGTTTATTAAATTGTAAATTCATCAAAGATTACAATTTATACACATTTTGACATTTGGGACACATTTTGATTGTGACATCAGCTAACACATGGTGTATTTGTTTATGACATCAAATACTTGATCTGTGTAAGAGATCAGATCCCTCCATTGTTGAGATGGGTTCTAGAGTTCTATTGGCTTTCAATCATTTACCTGCATATTAAAATCTCACAGGTTAAATCAGTATTTTTGGCGAGCATTTTTTTCATTTTCTGAAATCCTTTTGAAAGACTAATCATTTAAAGCCTTAAATTTGTTCAACAAAATTTAATTTTTCTCAGAAAATGTAAATTTGCAGAGCAAAAGAAGAATATTTTTGAAAATTTATCACTGGAATTACTGGCTCGGTTATCGAGCCAGTCATTCCAGTGGCATATTAAAAAAAATAGTCTTCTCTTGGTCTACAAATTGACATTTTTCATGACCACTGTAAAAGCCGTTTTTGGCTGAAATGAGTGTTAAAGGGTTAACCATTGAGCTAATTTTAACCTGACTTAGAAATATCCTACGCAAATATTTTCATTGGCATGATGACCGTCTGTTGTCTGTCCATCATTCATCCGGCATCTGTCCATCCATCCAGCCATCATTTTTAGCTCACGTGGCCAGAATGGCCAAGTGAGCGTATGCCGTGGTGACCATCCATCATCCATCCACCGTGCATCATCTGGCGACGTCTGTCCGTCAACTTTTTCTTTAAACGACTTCTTCTCAAGAACCACTGGGCCGATTTCAATTGTATTTGGCAGGAAGCATCCTTAGGGTATGGGGATCTAAGTTTGTCCAAAGAAAGATGATCGGCCAATTTGGCCGGTGGCCATCTTGGATTTTGGCCAATTTTGAGAAATGTATTTAAAAATCTTCTCCAAAACCACTTGGGAGATCGATTCACGACTGATGAAATATCATCTAAAGCAAGAGCTGAACCAAGTTTGTTCAAGAGAAATTAATTGGTCGAATAGTTTGGCAGCCATCTTGGAAGACCTGTATTTCCCGAAAACGACTTCTTCTCCAGAACCACCAATAGGATAGGGCTGAAGTTTGGCAGATATGATTAGGGACTAAAGGATATTAAAGTTTGTTCAAGAGAAGTTAATCCGTCGAAAAACATGGACCAATCAAAATGTAGCACGTTTGGCGGCCATTTTGGACTTTTTTTATGTGATAGATTTTGAAGCCGAAATTAGTTTTATATATGTTTTTGGGCATTCTGATCTCAAATCCGCCCTGTTCGAAACTATCAAACAAACGGTTTGGCGGCCATCTTGGATAATTTTCCCACCACAGTCTCCCATACTAAAGCAATGGGAAAATTAAAATGTCTTGTTCTTGAGAACTACTTGGCCGATTTCAATTATATTTTACAGGAAGCATCCTTAGGCCATAGGGATTCAAGTTTGTTCAAACGAAGCCAATCAGCCAAATTGGACGGCGACCATCTTGGATTTTGTTCGATTTTAGAAATATCTTTAAAAATCTCCGAAAGCGCTTGGGGAATTGATGCAAAACTGACGAAATATCATCTAGGGCAAGAGCGTAACAAAGTTTGTTCAAGAGAACTTGCAACTAGTTCGGCGGCCATCTTTCATGATCTAGCTTTCCCGAAAATGGCTTCTTCCTCCAGAACCGCTGAAGGGATTAGGCCAAAATTTCCATGATTAGGGACTAAGGGACATTAAATGTTGTTCAAGAGAAGTTAATCCGCCCAAAAACATAACTGTATGATTCCACACTTATATAGTGAAATTTAAGATGTTCAATTTTTCCAGCAGCTATCTTGTTCAAACAAATTCAATTGTTTAGTTTTGCCAGTGAAATGTACAAGGCCACTAATTTCAGGTGAGCGAAACAGGCCCCTTGGGCCTCTTGCTAGAAATGTCTTTAAAAATCTTCTCCGAAACCATTTGAGGGATCAATTCAGACCTCATGAAATATGATCTAGGGCAAGAGCTGATAAGCGAACTTGATTGACCAAATGGTTCAGCAGCCATCTTGGATGACCTCATTTTCACAAAAACAACTTCTTCCCCAGAACTACTGACGTGATCAGGTGGAAATTTGTTATATATGATTAGGGACGAAGGGCCATTAAAGTTTGTTCAAGAGAAGTTGATCCATCAAAAAAACTGGCCGCTGTGGACCTATCAATATATAGCGTGTTTGGCGGCCATATTGAATTTTTTTATTTGATGGATTTTGAGGCCAAGATTGGTTTTATATGTTTTTGCATATTGTGATTTCAAATTTGTTATTATCGACTGTCAGATAAATGATTTAGCGGCTATTTTGGATCATCTAGCCACCAAAATCTCCCATACTAAAGCAATGGGAAATTTGTAATGTATTCTCGCGCCATCTTGGATTTTGGTAAATTTTTAGAAATGTCTTTAAAAGTCTTCTCCAAAACTGCTTGGGGATCAATTCAAAATGCATGAAATATTATCTAGGGTAAGAGCTGCACCATGTTTGTTCAAGGAAACTTGATTGGCCAAATGGTTTGGTGGCCATCTTTGATAACCTAATTTTTGCCAAAACAACTCCAGAACCACTGAGCTAATTGGGCCAAAATTTGGGAGATATGATTAAGCACTGAGTGCCATTAAGTTTTTTTCAAGGGAAAGAGCTACGTCAGAAACATGGCTGCAGTGGACCAATCAAAATGTAGCGTGTTTGGCGGCCATATTGGACTTGCAAAAATGTCCACAAACACAGTTAAAAGACTACTCCTAAATCACCCACCAACAATTTTGACAAAAATGCATAGTGCTCCAGTTGAGCGACACAGGCCTTGGGCCTCTTGTTAAATAGCTATTCTTAGCAGAGTGACGAAGTTGTTTTGTTTATTTAACTAATTTAATTACAGTATAGTTTACAATTTCTTAAACTCTTCCAAAAGGTCAAAATATATCACTGAAATATTGCTGAAAACTGCCTTCACTACTCATCAACAGGAAATATTTATCACCACTGTCTTACTCCATGGATGAATGACCTTCAACAAAAGACCCACTTTCACTTCAAGGGTATACTTACCTCCCTAACACGTACTCTTTGATATTCCCTAAATATCTACCTTCACTCAATATGACTCAGATTTTCAAAGAAAGGTATCCCTACTGGGCAAGGGAGTCAGTTGTCAGTCCACTGGAAGCCAGCCCAAACTTTACACATGCGCAGACTGACACTTTCTCATTCTCGACTATTGGCCAACAACACATGCACTAATTTTTGCTTGTACCCAATCAAAATAGTGTAATAGAGTTGCTTAAAAGATGTCTGATCAAGCTAGGACGTGCCAGGGTCAAGCCACCAGGTGAATTATATTATATTTTGGTCTAATTTTCATCATTGTTGCACATTGTTGTGTTTCCATGATGCGCATTACATGTGATAGGCACCTAGAAAACTGGTAAAATATTATTTTGGTGCCATGAAATACTAATCTTGCTTTGTTTTTGTGTCAACATGTTCCTGTCATGGATTTTGGTCATATGTAAGAGGATTTGTCTCCACCATTAAATCAGCATTTGTTATTATTATTATTATTATTATTATTATTATTATTATTATTATTATTAACACTTCATTTTGTCCAGGCTGATTTCCCTTTCTGAACAACTGCCCTTTTATGGCCGTTAGTTGTTACTCCTCGTTATTTGGTTTGAGTTTGCTAACAATATTAAGTAAAAAACTCATTGTCTTCGTCTTATGGCCTTTTAGAAATCCGGTTATATTACCTGCGGTCATTTCTTGAAATCAAAGTTTGCTCTCCGCATTTGCACCAAATGTAGCATGTGTGTCCCATTGCTAAAATATGATGTTTGTAAACAGTTGGGGGAAGACATTTTCTGAGTTTCTTAAGTTGCAGGCTAAAGATAAGACATCAGAAGAGGAGAAGCAGGTGAAGAAGAACAGTGAGAGTGGTAGTAGTCGTAAAGGTAAGAGGAAGTCCTCCATATCCTCAGATATGGAAGCCTTCCATTGGAAATGATGGTGGAGATGAAAAGGACAATCAACAACCTGGTTCCAGAGTTGCTTTATGGCATGCTTCCTGACCCAGGTAATCATTGTCCTCTCCATCTGCCCCCGAGGAGAAAGTCCCTGCCTCTGATACAGGTTTCATTAGGGGTTTACCAGTTTTTGCCCATAAATCAGAGGTGGCGCCAGTTGAACCCAGCTTGAGGCTTGCCTCACCTATAGATCCAGGGCCAGCCCTCAATGAGCCTCATCGGTAGATCTTGGGGTGGGTGTGATTGATCCAGGTTCCCACTTTACGGGTCCCATGGAGTGCCTGTGCGCCCGTGGTTCCGTACCCTCATACAGTATTGTCCCTGGCCAGTCCGGGTTAGCACTCTTTGTTAACCCTGAGTCTAATCTGTCTGGCCAGGAGGGTGAGGACTTTCTGTTAGGGTCACCTGATGATGTCGTGGGCATGGAGATGGATTAACGTACACCCTTTGCAGGGAGCATGGGTGACCTTTTCCATGGGTCTACACCACAGGGGTAGCATTGACCGCTCAAAGGGTTGCCCAGGTTGGAGCGGATGGCTGCCTGTACCGCATACCTTGGCTTGCCAATGGTATGGCGGTAGCTGGCCCGAATCATGATATGGTGAATTATACACCACATGATACCATGGCTCCGGCTCCTGGTTTAGCCATGGTGCAAAGCATGCATGCTCTGTTGGGCCACACATGTTTTCACCAGCTTGCCAGCAGTATCCATGACTCCAGCCATGTACACACATGCAAGTGATGCTGAGGATGACTAAGACCCATGCCTAGTCGAGGACTCACAGGTGGCTACAGAGGAGGAGTAGTCTAATGTGTACCAATGGCTGGTAAGCATCAGACTAGAGCTCAATGTGGATCAGTTGGCTAGCCAGTGGGACCAGTACCCATGGTTGGTGGGAAAGTCGGCGTTTACCATCATGCCATGTCTGCCACTAGCGGAGCATATCATGGATATGTTTACAGTGGCAGAGACATCCATTAAAGTGGCTAGGTGATGCCACATCGTGGCTGGTCAGTACTAGCAGTACGGTGTGGTGCCAAAGCCGAATGCTTGGTGAGAACATGCGGTCAGGCTCCCATTCTGACATGGGTGCGCTGTGCATGAGCATGGTGCCCTCGGCAAACACAGCAGTGTGCAATGCAGAGGAGAGCTCGAGAGCATCCATAACAGCGCTCTTGCATGTCTCCCAGCTGTTACAGGGGTAGTAACAGCCTATGCATCATGCCAAGCCAGCCCTGTCACAGTTCAGAGAGCCATCCAGGATGGACTAAACCTGGCTCTGGACTGCATGACATGGTCAGTAACAAGAAGTGTCCGGGCAAGGTGCACTTTTACGTTGAACAATTTGTTCCCATCCCTGGATTTGTACAACAGACTGCTGTGGATGCCTATGTCAGGTTTTGGGCTTTATGGAGGTGAGCGATGTAGGCAGTTCCAAGAAATGGTCACTAGTTTATAACCAGAGCGTGCTACACAAACAGTTTGAGGTACTCCGTAGGGAGTTCATTCGTGTGGCGCCCCCTGCTTACCATCTTCAGCAGGCCTGAGGTGGCACTAGTCATGTCAAAGGCCAGCCACCGGTGCAGCATAGGCCACAGCCATACCAAATGGGCCTGCTGGGAGGGATGGCGCAGGATCCTCCAGCACAGGCAGCCTCTGGCACACCAAGGTGCATGTGGCACGGGCCATGGCACTCAAGGATCTGCACGTGTTAAGTGTTCCTGATGGGCTGGTTACCACTGGGACCATTCCAGTGCTTCTAGAACCAGTGACAGTGCCATTTGTGCATGGCTTATGTCCACCTCTCTCCCTAGGTGGACCCGGGTGTGTGTGTGTGTGTGTGTCATTTGACCCTTCACAAGCAAGAGTGGGAACAAATAACAGGACAGCTTAGTCTTGTGATCGTTTTCAGTCGGATACCATCCCAACTGGATAACGGGATCACCATCGCATCTGTCTCTGATCCCGATCTAGACTCCAAATCTAATAGATCCAGATCAATGGTTGTGTATTGAGGAGGACATAAATTCCCCTCATACAAAATGGAGCACAATTCAACCAGCACAAACTTGCCCAGGCTTCTATTCAAGTGTGTTTCTAGTGACCAATTCTCAACCTCAAGCCATTGAACAAGTTCATAGACACACATAGACAAGTTTCAAGGTGGAAACAATCAAAACAGTGTGGGTGGGTTTGGAGAAGGGGATGTGGATGGCATTAATAGATCTGAAGGATGCTTACTTCCACATTCCTATTGTGAGGAGTTTTCACCATTTCCTGAGATTCGCGGTTCAGGGCCATCAGTGGGAATTCAGGGTTCTACCCTTTGGAATTTCCATGGCTCCTTAGGTCTTCACCAGGGTAGTCCTTGCTATCACAGCATACCTCCGCAGGAGAAACATAGCAGTCCACTATTAGATAGATGAAAACATGCAAGCAGGAAAGTCTATCAGCAAATCTGAAGATAGTTTTGAAAATTCTCACATACTTAGGATGAGTAATAAACTATCAGAAATCAAAGCTGACTCGATCCCAGAAGTTTGTACACCTCGGCACATTCTTCGATCTTATGGATAGGATATGTTTATCTTACTCAGGAGAGAGTATAAATACTCATCTTAGTAATACAGTAGGTGTGCAAAAGTCGTCATGTGCTGGCATGGGTTTACTTGAGAATGCTGGGGTTGATGGTTTCTCTGGAACCAGTCATTCCACAGACAGGCCTATGCATGAGGCCTATCCAGTTATTTCTCATGACACAGGGTACGGGATGACTGGACTCAAAGGTGTCAGTGTTGGAACCTCTTATTCACCACGTCCAATGGTGGATGAGGATGGGGAATCTCTTGGTGGGGGTGATGCTCACCTCTCCCCACCCTCAAGTAACAATGTATACAGATGCATCAATGGAGGAATGGGGAGCTTGCCTGGAAAAAACCAAGGTATCAGTGTTTTGGAATCTGGATCAGTTACAGGAACATATCAATCTGCTGGAGTTAGAGGCAGTAATTCTAGGCCGAGAACATTTTGTGGAGAAAGTTCAGGGCAAGATAGTTCTAGTTCGATCAGACAACTCAACAGTAGTCACTTACATAAACCGTCACGGTGGAATGAAGTCTCCCAGTCTCTGTATGCTGACATGGAAACTGGTCTGCTGGTGCCTAGATCACAGGATCACCTTGAATGCAGTTCATATTCCAGGAAGGCTAAATCTGCTAGCAGCCTCATTATTGAGCCGAAGGATGAGTGTTTTTCCTATGGAATGGCAATTAAATCAATGTTCGGTGGATCATCTGTTCAACCACTGAAGGAAACCCAAAATAGATTTATTCGTAATGAAGAAGAATGTGAAGACGACAAAGTACATCTACAATTCCAGATCTGAGCGCTATCGCAACAGATGCACTAGCTATCAGCTGGGAGGAAATGTATGCATGCGCATTCCCTCCAGCAATCCTGATTCCAAAAATTCTTCAGAAAATCAGACAGGATGAGTGACAAGTGCTTCTAATTGCCTGGAATTGGCCCAGCTAATCATGGTATGCATATGTGCTGGACCTTCTGGTCTGCAATCCAGTTCCTCTTCATCTAATGGATAATATTCTGATGGATAATACTTCCAGGGCAAGTCCCTTTACAGCAATCGATCAATGTTCCAATTGACTGCATGCATTTTGTCAAGGAATCCACAATTAAGGATGGCTTTTCTGAGCAAGCATTATACAAATTTTATAATTATAAAATCAACAGATTTGCAGAATGGTGCTCAAAAAGATGTATTAATCCAATGGATTCATCTGTTCAGGTAGTAGCCGATTTCCTCTGTCAACGGAAGTGAAATTTATGCCTTGTCCCCCAAGGCAGACTGTTATGTGGTTATAGTCTTTGGCTCCTACCTAGGATTAATTTCATGGCTAAGAATCAGTCTTTGAAATACCTGGGTCAACCTATTATTTTACCAGCTTTGACTAGATATTACCCTACTTCAAAAGCTTTGTGTCCAGTTTGCGCATTAAACTGGTACAAACAACATACTCAGGAATGGCAGATGGACCCAACGTCGTTATGGTTGTCATTTATTGAGCCCCATGGCTGGGCATCAAATGACACTATTTCAAGGTGGATTGTGGAATGCACCCAATTTTGCCACAAACCCCCCCACTGGTAAAAAAGTTGACATGGCCAAGGCTCGCAATGTCCATGGCATAGTGGCTTCCACCACCCTGTTTAATGTGGTTCTGCTGGATGAGATTATGTCAGCAGCCCAGTGGTACTATGAGTCAAGCTTTACAGACCATCATCTCTGTGATACCACTAATCCTCTCACCTTATCGATTTTCAAAAAATGAACAGGTGTATATAGATGATAAGATTTTCTCACTGTTTATAAACAGCACTTTTTAGTAATGGGAACAAGCACTTATCCCTGTTAAATATTTTCCTCCACAATTGGGAAGTTGATGTCCATGGTAAAAGAATTTCAAGGTCAGTCTTGTTTAAGTGTTGTTTTCATTATGTTATTGTCACGTTACCATATTCCAATATGGTGATGGTTTGTGTTTTATGTTGTTCATTTCCTGAGAATATGCCAAAATGAAGCCCTTTCATCCAATCTCCTATAGTACGTACATTAGCACTTGCACTTAGAGAGCATATGAGACATTGAATCAAAACTTCTCCTTTCCCAAAGGAGAGGGTGTGTGGGGGTGGGTGTGTGTGACATATGAGCATTACCGTCGAGCATCAGTGGTGTTAGCTGATGTTCAAATCATTTCCTGCTTGTGTTTTAGACAATTTCAGATGTTCATGCTTCATACACAAAAACACTTGGGATGAGCTGGTCTTTTGACCTCCCTCCCACCGAATTCACTTACAAATTCTGGCCATATCAAAGAGTGTTAGGGAGGTAAGTATACTCTTGAAGTGAAATAAATGAAATCACAGAAAGTTGATACTTACCTCCCTAGCATGAACCTGGCCTCTGCATCCCACAGAGGCTCGGTCTTCAAGCTCGTTATAGTTGCATGTGTCGGCCAATAGTACAAGTAGAGGAAGTGTCAGTCTGCACATGCTCGAAGTTGGGGCTGGCTCGCGGTGGACTGACAGCTGAGTCCCCTATCCCATAGGGGCATCTTTCTTTTAAAATCTGGGTTATATTGAATGAAGGTCAACATTTAGGAAATATCAGTGTTGGCGAGGGAGCTATCAACTCTCTCATGAAAAAAGAAATCTGTGATTTTGTTTATTCATTTGTACAAACAGTCCATCACTCAGAAACATCACAATTCATCCCTCCAAGTACAGTATTATCTTCCATTAACCATGACATAAAATGACGAAAAATGGGAGCACTGCCTAAAACATATTGCGTCCCAACACAAGAACAATCCTAAAGAAACCACCCTCGGCAACAAACCCCTGCGCAATATTTGTAAGTAAAGAAAAGAATAAAAGAAAACAACAATCACATCCATTAATGTCTTCATGGAATACACCAAACACACCAAAAATTCACTCTAGTAATGATATGGTAATCATCTAATGCACAAGCACCTTCACCAAAAACTACCTGTGTAGAAATACTATGACACATGGTGTTTTAAGGCACCCCATGTGTATAATGATCAGTGTGTACACCAGATTACCATACAATCATTAAATTTTAAATTGGGGAAAGCCAACACAAAGTTGCTTAACACAACCTCACCCTCCCCTACCTTCTCATAAATATGTTGTCTTGCATAGACTAACAATGGACATAGTATAAATGGACATAGCCACAGATGTACTGGATGGACACATATAGGGCATGAATAAATATTATTTGATTGATGAATTTTCACACATGATTTACAACAATTATATTATCAAACCAATGGATGTACACATGGATGGACATATGTACAATATAAAATGTGACACAAAAATGTGAAAGGAACATAATTAAACGTATGTATGGACAGATGTACAAATGGACTGACAATATTGTAGTAACATTCTGGGATTATAGTCTGGTCAGCCTCAGTGACTGTAATGGTCAAGTGATGGCTGGATGAGTGGAAGGACAAATGAGGAAAATATTCTCCAATTTTACTCAGCCCAGCATCTGTGACACTAATTGTCAGGTGACGGGTGGATGAGAGCATGATGACTGAGGAAGTGGAATATTCTCCCACTTTACTCTGCATCTCAGCATCTGTGACACTAATTGTCAGTTTATGGCTAGACGAGAGCATCAATGAATTATTAAATTGTGAATGTCTTCAATTTATTCAGAATTATAAGAATCTATATTTTAGAACCCCAGCTTACAAAACAACTAATAGTCCAGACAAACATGGAGTGTTTTGGAATGATTCCAACCATGGGAAATAACAGATTTCAGTCAGAGCAACCCCAAAACAATCAACAATTAACCCATTGGAAAATTAACAATCTAGCCTCTACACACACACATATAAAATTCATATAGAAAAAGTTCTAAAATAAAAAACTAAACAATCAAAATTTACCGAATCAAATCACCGTTCTATCTTACCGTGACTTCGGGTTAAGTCCTAAAATTTTGTGACCATCATGGTTCAAAGGCAAGGTGTTCAAAAATCCTACAAAAAGAAAATTTAATTAAGTTTGGATTCATAAATATAGAACCTGTAAATAAATATATATATACAATATTAACAGATTGTTGTCATTCTGACCACTTATAAACATTTATACTAAATTTCCTTCTGGAACACAAAGGGATCCCTAGCTCCCCAAATCCCAAACAGACTAGACTGTATTAACCTACATTTCACAGACAACCAGACACAAACAAACAAAAAAACAGACCAACGTTGGTCCTCTGGCACTATCAGGCATACCCAAATTTACCCAAATCACCATTACACATGCATACTTTCACCTGCAAGCAATCAAACATATTTATCTGGTAATAGCATGCCATTCCCACCCCTAAGCATGCACTCATCCACACATTTAGTCACCATGCATACATGCAAACAGGGGTGTAAAGCTAGGGAAAAGCTAAGCTTCTGTAATGAAATAAAACCTACATGTCTGGTAATCATATTATCCCCACCTCCTAAAGATGCACACATCCATGCAAACAGGTGCACAAAGCTAGGGCAAAGCTAAGCTTCTGAAATGCAATCAAACCTACATGTCTGGTAATCATATTATCCCCCCCCCCATCCTTCCCCCCCACCCACCCCCCAAAGATGCACACATCCATGCAATCAGGCGCACAAAGCTAGGGAAAAGTTATGCTTCTGAAATGCAATCAAACCTACATCTATGGTAATCATATTATCCCAACCTCCTAAAGATGCGCACATCCATGCAATCAGGCATCCAAATCTAGGGAAAATAGAAGCTTCCGAAATGCAATCAAACCTACATGTCTGGTAATCATATTATCCCCACCCCCTAAAGATGTACACATCCATGCAATCAGGCAGGCAAAGCTAGGGAAAATCAAAGCTTCCAAAATGTGAGCCATGCATACTAACTTTAAGAAATGATGTCGTCGAAACCTGTTGCTCTCATAGACAACAACCCTTTTCAACATCATCAACACCAAAATGAATGTCCACAGTTCAAATATAAATTTCATATTAATCAAATGCCCATTCCACAAACATTAATATACAACAGCTATGAGAGCCGAATAGAGTTACACTCAGGCAATAGGACTTCCTTCTGTCACGATTGGTACCATCTGTTCCACATAATTATAGTAGTCAGTGTAACAAATTTGAACAATGAGCAAACAGTGAAACCACCATTTATACCAACAATACAAGAAACACAATGATTAAATCTCTGTATGTTGGGTGGTGTTATCGTTTTGCACTAGCATTTATCCTTCCTTATTTTCTAGAAGCTGGTTCGAAAATTATTAAGTATTTACATCATTTATCCATGGTACAGGTATTTTTATGGTATAGCACAAAGACAAATGCCCATAATAAATTCCTCTACTAACTCATGTCTTGGGTCCATCTGTTTAATTGTATAACTCTGAGATCAGTCTTTTTCTACTAGCTGCCGCATTTGTTAGATGGCATTCAGATATCCATTTTCTTTTTGTCAATGTTCTTTTCTAGGTCGTAGTAGATTTGGCTTTATTCTTTGCCTTTGTACAGATCTTATGTATAAAACCTAAGTGTTTTGACTCCTTTCCAAAAACTATGCCCAATTTATAAGATCTTTTTGAAACAACGTTCAGATTACTTGTGCAAATTTGTTTAGTAAACGCGCATCTCAACAAGTGGATTACAGACGCCATTATTTGACACTAGAATGTATCTCCAGGAGACACTCAGTAAGTGTTAAGGCACATGATGTTCATAATATGGCGTTCTCCATCGCATTCTATGCAGATATGTCAGTGGATGGAATTATGTATATTGCAGTATAAATGTCTGAATAGTCATATATAGACCATATTACAGAACTCATAAGATTCCTCTGCAAAAAGAGTACTTTAGTGCTCCACCATCCATCTTGTGTCTGACTCATCACATCTTACCATCATCACCATCTCCACCATTGTTTCACCACAACCATTTCCATAGCCATGCGTTCACCATCACCATCGCGTAGCGCATGCACGTACTAGCCTCATATAAGTGCATCTTCAAGAAACTAAACAATAACAACAGAATAAAAAAATTAATTAAAAAAAAATATAGACCAGATCGTTCTAAGTATTATCTTTTGTTATCTTACTAAACCAAACCGCCCGCCCCCCCCCCCCCCCCAGAACCGCACATCGGACTGGCTCACAACACCGCACAGGTGATAGTCAGCCATTTGTAAGCCCTCTGAAGAGCTCCAAAATGGAGCGAAATGTCACAAAGTCTGAATCAAATGTATGTATGTATGCATTTATATAGCGCCAATTCCAGAATTAACTGCCCAAAGGTGCTTTACAAAAGTTAAAGCTAATTTAAAATAGTGAAATATGCTTTTTGGAACAAATGGGTTTTTAGAAGAGTTTTGAAAGCCTCAACATTGTTGCTGTTTTGAATGTTGGATGGAAGGTCGTTCCAAAGTTTTGGTCCAGCTATGGAGAAAGCACGCTCTCCAATGACAAGATTGGAATTGGGTACTACGCAGAGTAGCTGTTCACTCGATCTTAGTGCTCTCGGTGCTATTCGTCTAGTTATGAGTGATGATAAATACGGTGGGGCTAAGTCATCCTTATCACCCTTGAAATAGCCTGTTTAATTGAAACTTCGTAACACAACTTTAAGATGAAAAAAACCCAGCGGCCTGACGGCTCTAAAGCCGCCAATACTAGCGATCCCAGAACTGCTAGCGGCTGCCCATTGTCTAGGAAATCTCAACCAATCAGAATCGAGATCTCCATTAACAACGTCATTTCAACCAATTAAATGCACCAATAGGGCTGCACTGCTCCCCCAAAAAAGTATGAAAGGAGCCCCACACTGACGGTTCAGGCTATTCAGACTTTGACTACCACACGTAGCGCACGTCAGGCTTTAACCAACTTTCAAGCCATATCATCGCCTACGTATTAATTAAAGTAAATGTCTGAATCTACATTATTTTTATCTGAAAGATCAGTTTCAATTCGCAATCTGCGACATTGCTAGTTTCGCCACTCAAACCTAGGCTCAATTGCCTAGATTCTTTACTCAGCCGTCTTCACTGTCTCGTGTATGTTTTTAAATTTAGATTTTCTAATTATCATTATTTTAGTGTATTTTATTTAGAACATTTCTTTGTTCATGCTCTTTCAGCACTTCAGCGATTTGGTTGATTTTAGTATTTTTGGTGATTTGCAATTTACCAACCAACCTAGTATTTGGCTGTGAACATTTCTATTTTTTAGGAATTGAGTGGCTTAATATTTTTGTTGCGTTACTGGTCTGCCGTTTTGTTATTTTTTTAAAACACCAGTCAAATTGCTATGGCCCACCTCAGCCACTCCGCATCGTTAAATCAGAGACTCATTTATATGTTCTCTATAGGAATAGAGGAACCGGTTCCCTAGAGCAATAACTGCAATAGATTTAAAGAGATACTATTAAGAATACCCAATGGAGGGATGTATCTCTGCTAACCTTGTTTACTAGGGAACCCATACGCCATGAGAATGAATAGTTAAAGATTTTCTGAGATATCTAAGTCAGGCAACTTTTAGCAAACAGTGAATTGAGTGCTAAGTATTTTGGTAAGCTAACAAAACACCATACCAGTATATATGTCTGGGTCATTTTGTAAGTGTCTCGATGCCGGTGAGCTTATATGCCATGCTGACCATCCATCCAATATCCGGCCATCAAACTTTTCTTTAAGTACAACTTCTCAAGAACCACTTTGTCGATTTCATGTATATTGGGCAGGAATTAAGCATCCTTATGGTACAGACATTCAGGTTTGTTGAAAGGAAGCAGATCTGACAATTTAGTTTGCGGCCATATTGGATTTTGGCCGATTTTTAGAAACATTTAAAAAACTATTCTCGGAAGGCGCTGGGGAATCGAGTCAAAACTCATCAAACATCATCTAGGGCTACAGCTGAGCCAAATTTGTTCAAGGGGACATGATTGACCAAATGCTTCGGCATCCATCTTGGATGAAGTAAGTTTCATGAAAAGGACTTCTTTTCCAGAACTGCTCAACAGATTGGGCTGAAATCGGAGAGATATGATTAGGCACTAAGGCCCATTAAGGTTTATTCAAGGGAAGTTAATACATAAACAAACATGGCCGCCATGAACTAATCAAAATGTAGCATGTTTGGTGGCCATTTTGGATTTTTTATTTGATGGATATTGAGGCCGAAATTGGTTTCATATGGGCTTTTAGGTTTTCTATTATAAAATTTCCACTTTCGAAACTCAGATAAACATCTTGGATCTTTTTCTTGCCAAAACCTCCAATACTAACGCAATGGAAAATTGTTCTCTTCTGAAGAACCACTGAGCCGATCTCAATTATATTTGGCAGGGAGCATACCTAGGGCATAGTGAACCGAGTTTGTTTAAAGGAAGCGGATTGGCCAATTTGGTCGGCAGCCTTTTTTAATGTCTTTAAAAATCTTCACCCAAACCGCTTGGTATATGGATCCAAGACTCATGAAATGTCATTTGGTGCAACAGCTGAGTATTACGTTTGTCCAAGGTATGACATTGGTTTCACAAAGACAAGACGACTTCTGTAGAACAAAACCGATCAGGTTTAGATACCTAATCATATTCTGCAGATATGGCTAGGGAGTAGGGGCCACTAAAGTTTGTACATGGACAGTTGATACGTAAAAAAACATGGTCACCGTGGACCAATCAAAATCTTTCGTATTTGGTGGCCATCTTGGGTTTTCTTAAAATTTCTGAGAAAATCATATAAACAACAACTTATTAACTACTGAGCCAATTTTAATAAACCTTGGTTAAACCGTCTTCACATTAAATTGGTAAATGTTCCCTGTGGTCATCACGTTTTGTTCAGTTGTGCAAGTGACCAATAATTCCAGGTGAAAGATAGAGGCCCTTTGGCTTCTTGTTAAAGATTAAGGTCCATACCTGGATCAAGATAGAGATCTGGATCTAGATAAGGATCTGTATCCAGATCATATTCTTTATTTACAGGAGAGTCACTCAGCAAACCCATGGTTGTTGCGGATGATGTTCATTTACCACATGCTGGATAGATACTTTCTTGATTTATATTTTTGTGATCTCTGGGCGAGGGCCATTCGGCTACACCTATTTTAATATTATTATTACTATCTTGTTACATTGAACTCGCCAGGTTAAAGGTGACAAGATCTCAGTGAAGTGATGTTGTTTATTCTGTCTCTCTCCGATCTGTTCTCCTGTTTTCTTATTGCTCTGACCTCCCGCCAAATCACTTTCCAAGCTGTCAATCATCACTACCTTAAGTAGATCCTAGTATTCTGTAGATTTGATCTCAGAATTTAGTACTCAATTGCAAAATGAACACATTCCTCCCTTGAACCCTTCCCCATAACTTTGGTTAGAAACAATCGGGGCCCAGAGCCGACTTATCCCTGGCACCCATTCCCAAAAGGATCTATAACCCACTAACCTCAGGTGGCATAGATCAGCCCCAGACATATTTTACACGGCCGGTTAGTTAAGGTAGCATTTAGAACCTCCCATCTACCGTAGCTACTGATGAAGATTAATCCTGTACAAGCTAATATAGAAATATACACACTGTATACACAAGTTATTTACAGTGTTCAAGTCATTAAAATGACCAGATGACCCTGAGGGTCTGGTCTTATGTTTTACTAATTACATATACCTACCTCCTTGCATTACTATTGCTCTTTCCTTCTCTGAAGGGAAGCATAGTAGGATGAATTTTTTACAGCCAATGTTTGCTGTGCATTGTGGATACAGAGTGACTGAAGGCTTCTTCAGGAATCTATACTCTCTGCAATGATGAGATCCATAGCAATTCACTTGAATGGTATTTCTCAGAATGACGCAGGAAGAGGGTTAATACATAACCCAGAGCCATTGAGTGAGTCAAAAGACATAAGGACAATCTCATTGGCTGACAGCCATCACATGACTTTGTTGTAGCAATCAAGTCTTCATTCCTTGACGAATCCAGTCATATAATCCAGCTTTGTGCAGATTCATGAAGAGGCAGATGATCCTATCACTACTTGACTCCAACTAAAGCTGAAAGTTAAGAATTTACCTAAATACTTAATATTATATGACTGAAAAATCTTTGATAAATACCCAAATATGTATTAAATAAACCTGACATATTTGGGTATACTCTAAGGCTGAGAGATATAGTGAATATCTTATGCTGACTATAACTATTCTAACAAGATATGACCAAAGACCGAAGCCTCAAGGCCCCCCCCTCCAAAAAAAACCAAACCTCCGGGTCATCTTGTCGTTATTACTACATTACAACCTACCTCCTTGCATTACTATTGCTCAAATACAGATTTCAACATTGCACAAAGGCCGGAGGGAGGCAAATCTTTTGCACAAAATTGATGTAAAATTATAAAAAAAACACAAAGTTAGTAATAACGAGTAAATAAGGATACTAATAGACAGAAATTCCTAAGAATTGATCTCTTAAGTATCTCAAAGAGAGAAAAAGAAGAATAATAAGCATGAGAATGCGGGTCATAAATGACCCTTAGGTTTATGACCCTTAGGAGATAAGAAAGAGAAAATGAACATGCAATAAGAAAACGAATAATAGTGGTGATAAGAGAGATGATATGAAAAAGGAGTGAAATACACACACGAGAATTAAATAATAAATTAATGAATCCACACTCACCCTAAAGAGAAGATTTAAGCGAATGAAGATGATGAAGTATGGGAGGATGATGAATGAGGAGTACAACTCATGGTCCCAGAAGCTACTCTATGAATATTTTTATAGAAGAAAGAAGAGGGGCCAGAATCCTTAAGATAGAAGTTAATAAAGGTGTTCTCTGACTTCCAATTAGCAACTTGCATGATATCATCTAATGATGAACCATTAAAAAGGGCACAAGAAGTAGCAAGGCCCCTAATATCATGGTCCTTGACGCGCACTAAGGCATTGTCTCCTGGAGAAGCTACTTCATGGCAAATTTTAATCATATCTACAATCCAACGAGAGTGTGGTTAAAGAGGCATGACGATTAACACCGTCTGCATAAGTAACCCAAAGATGTCTATTGTTGGATCGTTTAAAATCTGTACAAAATTTATACATATTAAGGGCCCTAATAAATGGACACCAGACGGAATCATCTGGTGACAATGAAGAAAGTTATGTATTATAATTGGTTTACCCAAGAATTTAACTGACTGAGCCTTGGACAATAATTCAGCCCTGTACCTGTAACTTGAAACCTATCTAATTTGGCTGAAAGAGCATGAATTTCAGAACGACAGCTAGCCGAAGCTATGGCAAGAAGAAAGAATGCTTTAAGTGTAAGATGTTTCAAGCACACAGAACCGAAAGGTTCAAAATGTTTCCCCGCCAGAACCTGTAACACAAGGGAAAGGTTCCAGGAAGGAAGGGGTTTCTTAAAAGGAGGGCAAGAATTACCCATACCTTTAATAAGGTTGTGAAAATGCTTCTGAATTTGGACTGAATGATCAATTAGGCACTTGACAAAAGAGTTCAGACCAAAGCGATAGGATCTAACAGTGTTAACTGAAAGTTTCCTTTGATCAAAGAGGAAAACAAGAAAGTCAGTGACCTGAGTTGCAGAGGCCTCAAAGGGCAAGATAGAATGGTCTGCACACCATTTTTTGAAAAATTCAAATCTAGCTTTATGGATGTTTCTGGTAGAGGATCTAAGAGATTTCTCCAATAATTCCTGAGATCTGATAGAAAAGATTGATGAAGTCAGGGGCAACTCGACAGTTTCCAGACTGACAGGTGAAATATTTCCAGATTCTGGTGGAGGATCCTGCCTCTGTTCTGGGATAACAGATCGTGAGAGACAGGAAGAAGAAGAGGAAGATCTACAAGAAGGTCCAGGAGATCCGGAAACCACGATCTTGTCGGCCAAAATGTGGCTATTAACAGGACTGTGCAGGGATGTTGCCTGATCTTTCTGAGAACCAAGGGAATGAGAATCGTAGGGGGAAAAGCATAGGCGAACACGTTGTCCCAAGACTGAGCTAGAGAGTCTACTGAAAGAGCCAGAGATTCCGGGAAAGGAGATAATAAAGTGGATATCTCTGTTCTTGAGTGTAGCAAACAGATCTACATGGGGACGACCGAATTGAAGGAAAACGGATTGGACTACATCCTCTTTCAATTCCCACTCTGTTTCTGGAATCTTTGAAGGGCGAGATAATTGGTCAACTAGAAAATTCAGTTTTCCTGGAACATGAGATGCCCGAAGAGAAATGTTGCGAGACCTGCACCAATGGAGAATTATCATGGTCTCTCGACACAGGGAAACTGGCCTGGGGTCCCCCTGATGATTGATGAAAGAGACTACTGTGAAATTGTCTGGTCTTATGAGGACAGACTTCCCTAAAATCATGGATTCCCAATGAACTAGGGCATGGAAAACAGCCCACAGTTCTAAGAGGTTGACGTGGTGAAAAGATTCTGTAAGGGACCAGGTTCCTGAAATCTTTTTGGATTCCAGATGGCTCCCCATCCTTCCAGAGAAGCATCTGTGAAGAAGATGGCTTGAGGAGCTAGAGGAGAGAGAGGAACTCCTAGTAGAAGGGATTGACAGTTTAACCAAAACTGGCAATGAGTCATGAGAGAAAGCTTGATGAAAATCCGATGATCCAGATAATCTAGAGACTGATTCCAATGGGCCATGAGATAAAACTGGAAAGGTCTTCTCATCAAAGGAGCCCGAGGAGTCACCTTCTCTACTGAAACCATGAGGCCTATAATTATGAGAAAGGATCTAGCTGTGACTAATTGGCCTACCTTAAGAGATTGAATGGTGGACATCAGTGTTTGAACATTTGGGAGTGATGGAAATAACTTCCCTTGAGAAAGGTCGAAAGTAACCCCCAAATGAGTACAAATCTGACTTGGGAAAAGGCGAGACATTTCTATGTTGATAATCCAGCCCATGTGAAGTTAAACCTGGACGGCATCTGAAACATTTGCAGTGAGGGAGGCAGGATCAGGAGCTTTGAACAGCCAATCGTCTATATAGACGTGGACTGAGATGGCCTGAAGGTGAAGGCAAGAGGCTACTGATGAAACTATTCGAGTGAATACATAAGGGGATGTGGTCAGGCCAAAGCGAAGGCTGCGAAACCGCCAAACTCTGCCCTGGAACGTGAACCGAAGGAACTTGTGAAAGTCCGGAATGGGAATATGGAAATAAGCATCTTTGAGGTTGATGGAAATCATCCACAATCCCACCTGAAGCAAATGAATAATGGATTGGACCGCCTCCATCTTGAAGGATGGGCTCACTATGAGAAGATTGAGAGCTTTGAGATTTATGATAGGCTTCCAACCCCCTGTCTTCTTCTGGACAAGAAACATGGTCGAGAAGTATCCTGGATTGCATTGCCAATCCAGAACCTCCTCCACAGCATGTTTTGATATGACGGAAAGAATCTCATTTTCCAGAGCTAAGAGTTTTTCTGGACATGATGGAACAGGAGTCCAATGAGGGGACAAAGAAAGGGGAGAAGGGCTTCTCTTCCAGCAAGGATGATGGCCGTGACGAATGGTTTCTAGCACCCACTGGTCTCGAATAATCAGATCCCAATAATTGACGAATCTGGACAACCGATTGCCTACTGGGATGTTTGGAAAACTTGAAATAGTGGGGCCTTGAAAATCTAACTCTACTGGAATAGAATGAAAATTTCTGCCAACATCACTAGATAAAATATCCGACACCAAGGCAGGATGAACAGTGAAGGATGATGAGGAAGATTGGCAAATTTGACTTTGTGATGAGGATGACGAAGAATGCTCCTAGGAACCAGGCTAGACTTGAATAATGGAAGGAAATCAATAGCACTTTTAAAGGCAGTGATAATGGAGTTACAGGAACTATCTTTTGACAAAGAAAAATCCTTATTCGACAAACCAATGGAAGTAATTTCATTTACCAATAGATCATTAAGATAACAACTAACTAAATCTTGGGAGGAATTAACATGGGAAACATAATCTGAGGAATAAGAAGAGTTCTGAGCACTAGAGTAATTATCCTCAAAATATTTAGAATGAGGGAAAGAAATGTGATCACTAGATGAGCAGTTAGTAAGGTCAGAGCTAGAATGATCCTGAAGTGATTGGTTAATAACTGAAATATGTTTATCATTAGCAGAATAAGAATCCAGAGATGAATGTTGGGAATTAATCATAAAGCTACCAGGAGAAAGATGAGATCTAATCAGGCCCGAGTCCCCAAGGGATCCTGGACATGGATCCACTAACTCCAGCTGTGATCCCTGGACCTTCATGGAATTATTAACAGAATCCCAGAGGGGACCGGCCGATCGTCCAGAAAAATCCTTAGACCGAAAGATAGAAGATTGAGAATTTAGAACTGAACCCGGCTCTGGAGACCAGCTGGGGCCCGGAACTGGGGAAACCTGTGAAAACTCACAAGAAGATTTACCAAAATCTGAAGAAATTTTCAAATCAATTTTAGACAAACCGGAATAACCAGTCCTATCTCGAGCCAAAGCTGGAGCCGGGGTGGGAAGACCAGGAGAAAGATTCAAAATAGATACTGGAAAGCCAGAAATACCAGTCCCAACTTGAGCTGGAGCCGAAGAAGGGGCGGGAAATTTTTTAGACTGACTAAAAAGAGAGAGAGCCAGACCAGAACCCGGGAGAAAACTTGGGGGCGGGGCCGGAGCCAAGAGGAGAACAGAACCCGAAGAATCCTTGGGGGCCAGAATCGGATAAAAATCTGGGTCCGTACCCAAGAAGAAATCGGTAACCTAAGTTGGCCGGCTTCCCGACCCAGGTCCGAGACAAGACCCGGACCCGGGGCCGAATTCAAAACCAACAGTACTCTCGAAGTCTCCCCAGAGGCCGAACCCGGATCGAAGTTTGGGTCGGGACCCGGGTGAGAAATCGATAACCTAGACCGAACCAGACCCGGGGCCGGGAGAAAACCCGGGCCCAGGGCCGGAATTTTAGCTGGAGAAAGAACCGAAACAATATACAATGAAGAAACCAGCTTCGTAGATGAAAGTGGGTGAGAGATCACTTGAACCACTCTGGTCGGGAAATCCTTCACACCAGCCGGTGAAGAAATAGTAGTGATAGGATATGAAAAGCCAGACCGACCTACAACCCGCTCGGGCCCGAGAAAGGATAAACCTGACTCGGCCCTCATGGGCGCAGGATGCAGAATGCTGACTGGAGACAAGACTTGAGCAGGACTGACTGGCTTCTGAAGCGATGAACAAGGCAAAACCCGAGACTTTTTCGTACTCTTGTTCTTTTCTGTCATTGAAGCTTTTGAATCTCTGAAACAGTGAAGGTCAGTAAGGTGTAAATTACTTTTGGACTTTAATAAGCATTTCCTAGGAACAGCTAGTTCCGATGTTTCCCCTTCAACAATATCAGGGGGTGAAACGTTGGAAGCTGACTGGGACAGGTTTTCTATCATTTTATTAATTCTACCGTCAATCGACTCATCAATATTGCTCACTTGTTTTTGCAGACATTCCATCGATAATACAATCCTTTCAAGGATGGATGAGTCAAAGGTGTGCTCGGGTTTGGCCTTTATCTTAATCGCAGACCCTAAAGGAGAAAAATTCCCTTTAGAGTTTTCAGGTGTATTAGGTTTGAAAAAGGCAAAATCCTGGTAGACTGAGACCATGAGCTGCAAATAAGACAGGTTAAGTTTAAGTGCACGAAGTGCATTTACGGCACACATGGCCAGCATGGTCTGTCTTAATAAATCTGTTGCAGCTGGTATTAGGGCATCTAATAGAATGAATTGCCATCTCCTTTTCCTTAGACTTGACTTTAACTTTCTTCGGAGACTTTTTCAAATCTGAATCATAAAAGAGAAAGATTTGATAGGGTAAAGTTTTTAATATAACTCAGGATCAGACAGCGCTGATCCCAAGATTTAACAATAGATACCAAACCAGTCTCTAAAATATTTTAAAATATAATGTTTTTTCTTTAAGAGAGTATGTTAATGAGATATCATAGATTTCATGCTCAAATGCTACCAAGCATGTAAATAGGTAACTAATACAAGCTACCGTAAAGAAGAAGCAATTATAGACAAAGACAATGTCTAAAACACTCTGGGCGTAAAAAAATAAAACTGGTAACACGCCTACCACAAAAATAGAAATGATCAATAAATTCATTATTGATCATAAAGACCTACAACCACTTATCTTAGAAGGTCTTTTCTGTTTATCCAACATCTTGATGATCCTTCAACATCCTTTAAAGTATTCCACAGCAGATTGAAGTTTAAACAAACTTAAAACTGGCTATGAAATTTTACGCCCCTTTCCTTCAAACAGTAGGAAAGGAATGAAGACTTGGTTGCCACAACAAAGTCATGCGATGGCTGTCGGCCAATGAGATTGTCATTATGTCTTATGACTCATTCAATGGCTCTGGGTTATGTATTAACCCTCTTCCTGCCTCATTCTGAGATATAGCATTAAAACGAATTGCTATGGATCTCATCATTGGAGAGAGTATAGAGATTCCTGAAGAAGCCTTCAGTCACTCTGTAGCCACAATGCACAGCAAACATTGGCTGTACAAATTTCATCCTACTATGCTTCCCTTCAGAGAAGGAAAAAGCAATAGTAGTGCAAGGAGGTAGGTTGTAATGTAGGAATAACTTTACCTCAACACTCTCCCGCTTCCAACTATGCTTTTCATCCCCCCTCCACTGATGAGAATTCATCGTCAACACAGGTCATGGACTGAAAAATGTTGATGCTAATTTATTTGAATCACCCTGATGACCATTAACTCCCAGTTGATGGTCAATTGATATTCGGAGTATTTCTCCTCAAATTTTAATTCATTTGTCCTTCGCCTTTCAAACCTATTTTGATTCCAAGTTCTAAATGACATTGACGGAATGGTGGCACATGCCACTCGACAGCCCAAGTCATTAAGACTACATTTAGGTTTTTTTAAATTTTTTAATAAAACCATCAGCTAATATTATCGGGTCGACATTATGTACAACCACTTCCTCATAATATTCAGGCTGACTCATGGACAAATCACTCACTTTATCATTTAAATCAGGAATGCCAGCTATGAAATATATTATACGGTCACTCCCAGTCAACTCACCCTTCCCAATGTCTTTAACAGCCAGGTCACAAAGCTGACCTAATTTGGCACCTGACTTAACGATCACCACCACATTGCAAATTGTTAATCCTTCTCTCCCCCCCCCCCCACCCCGACTGGTGCATTAAACAAGATCCATTACTATAAAAATAAAAATAGTACAAGCCAGTTTTAGTCAATAACATAATTATCTAGCCTTACAGGCCTTCTACATGTAGTTATCCTTCCCGATCATAATTGCCTTGGCTTCCATGCATCTCCATCTTCACCTCTTTCATCCCTAGAGCTGCTCACAGTCCCAGATTCATCGGTAGCTCCATGTATGTCATCTCATCTTAAGATACTAAAATCAGAGGAAGATCCATAACCAGAATTTCTTGGCTAACGTTAATCTCACCTAGATTATCTTGATTTAACCCTCCCTGGTCATCATTAACACAGCCCTTCCCTGCTGGTTGAGCAAAATGCAAATTAGCACCCCTAGCATCACACACCATACCACTATCATGAAGGTTGGAGGATCTATTCCCAATTGTAGTGAAGGAATCTGACATGTCTAAACTATATTATGTGCTAATGTTCATGCGGACTGGTACAAATGTTTTGGAGCTGTTTTCAAATTATTAATATGCACGACCCTTCTAGTTTTCTTGCCCTCCCCCACAATCTGGATCATATATACTAGGTCACTCAGGACTTTTGTATGGGCCAGTATATGGACAATGAAGTTTGGCACTCCGGCCTGGTTTTACAGCTGGTAAATAGAGCATAACTTCATAGTCTACTTTGTACACTGTCCCTACCATTCCTCTGTCATACCAGTCCTTTTGATAGCGATGTGCACCTTGACAATTCTGTCTGACCATGTTGAAAGTGTGTTCCTTATTCTGGGCCATATTTTTAACATACTGGACAGAATTACTGACTCGATCAGATGATCCTCCAAACATTGCATCAATTGCAAGTTGCATTTCTCGACCTACCATTATTCTCGATGTTGTAAATCCTGTAGTTGCTTGCTTTCTGGATCTAAAAACCATGAGTACCAATGGGATGTGATCATTCCAGTCAGTTTGGCTCTCGTTCACATAAAGCCTCAACATTCGCGAAACGGTTTGAATCATTCTTTCGGTCAATCCATCTGACATAGGATGGTATGGGGGTTGTTCTTGTCTTCATAATTCCCATCAAATTGCACAATTAATTCCTTTATTAGATTAGATTCAAAATCACGACACTGATCCGTGTGAATCTGTTCAACTACACTGAACCTACAAACACCTCTTTGACCAGGACTTTTGCAATGCTCTCCACTTTGTGGTGTTACTAAAGTAATCAGTCACAACCAAGATGTAGCGATTACCTTTTGTTGTGCGTGGCAATGATCCGAGTAAATCCATGCTTAATATCTCCATAGGATACCCAGAAGCAACTGGTTGCATTATCCCCCATTACTTCTGATGGGGTGGTTTCGCAGCACTACACTTTTAACAGCTGTGGCACCATTCCTGAACATCTGTGAATAAGCCATACCAGTAACATCTCTGGCGAAATTTCACAAGGGTTTTATCAAAACCTAAGTGACCAGCAGTCAGTGAATCATGTAGCTCATACATTACACTCTGCATTCTAGTGAGAGGTACCACTAGCTGTAAGACTACTGTTGCCTACTTTCAAAACTATGATATAGTAGTCCCTCGCGTAATACCAACTGATTCCATTGTGCCCAATAGCATTTCATGGGTTTCAAGGCATTACCAGGAAGTGGAGGTCTTGTCGTCATGCCAGCTTTCCATTGAATTAATTGTTCTATAACAGGGTCATTCAATTGAGCATCTCTCCATTCAGGAACATCTGTCAACCAACTTCTACTATTCCCCAATGCATCCTAAATAGTCGGTCCCTCCTCTGTTGTCATTGATGCGGGTATGTGACTGGGTCCTACAACTTCTGCAGTCATTATGTTAGTTCACTTCTTACAGTCTGTTATACAAATATTCGGAAGACGTGACGAGTAGGCTTGCGCGATATTGTCCTAAGAGGTATCATGATATATCGTGGTGAGAAAATCGCGATATTTTGATATATATCGTATAGCCTATTTTATGGTTTATGAATTCACAGGGTGAATTGGTCTTGTGTTGAGTTGGACTACAAATCATGTGATATTAGGAATGCACTTTGGGTCCATAGATATCTAATGTTTAGATCTGATCTGCATTTACCGAGTACCCATTTACTAATAATAGTTAGGCGTCAGAAACATCTCGGATAGTTCACCATGCAGACTAAAGCATGACTATACCATCTCATTTAGCTATCACATTTGTGAATGCACCACATCTCGCCTCCAAAATCAGGAGACCGAGCAAAATCATGTGATTTATATATTTTACTAATAATAGTTAGCCTTCAGAAACATCTTGGATGGTTCACTTTGCTGGCTAAAGCATGTATACCATCTCATTTAGCTACCACATTTGTGAATGCACCACCTCTCGCCTCCACAAACAGGAGAGTAAGCAATATCATGTGTCATTTATATATTTTTGCGACACCATTTATTGTTAAATTTAGGATTAATTTTGATTTTATAAACCATGCTTATTAAGAAATATACAATATTTATACCATGCCAGGTAATAATTTCACTCACGCGATCATGGTTTTGAGGTATACAGTAGGGTGGCAAGAAATTGTACCAGTAAATTGCATTCAATTTTCATATTATTGTACATCTTTTAAAACAATTTTAAAGAATGAGCCAAATTTTTCTTGCCATATTCCTAATATAAGCCCACCCCTCTCACAAAGATGTTGGTTTGGAAATAAATTGAACATCTTGCCGTAATAGAAAGCTATGCTACAAACACATGACAAATAGGCAGAATACGATGTGACAATAAAATTTTCACAACATTTTTATTTGTTCAAAATCATATCGTAAAAAATTGTGGCTGGAAAAAAAAAATCACAATTTTCAATATTGGATAATCATGCAAGCCTAGTGACATGGCGTCTGCATTAGAATGTTCTTTACCACTTCTATGTTGCATGGTTACCTCATAAAAGCTCTATCTCCCATCTTACTGGTCTCCTGGTAGGATCCTTTCCTCCCTTCAGGTCTTTTACCCAAATGAGGGGCCTATGATCTGTCACTGCGACAAATGGTTGCCAATATACATAAGGTCTGAAATGTTTAATGGCCCATATTATGTCCCAAAATTATGTATTATGTGCAACCCATTTCCTTTGTCGTGCATCCATTGCTTTCCCGGCATATGATATAACATTCTCCGCAAACTTTCTGGGCCGTGAGAGTACTGCACCTACATACTTTCCTGAAGCATCCATGTGAATTATGAAGGGCTTCCTAGGATCAGGAAAGCTAAGGACTGGCGTGTTAACCAATATTTCTCGTAAGTACTTGAAAGTTTTTTGCTAATCGTCTGTTCAACAAAAATCTCCCTGTTTATCCTTGGCTGTCAATTCTCGCAGTATTGCTTCATGTTCTGAGAAGTTCTGGATGAATTTTCTATAATACCCAGCGAGCCCTGTAAAAGATCTCACATCTTTTGCAGACAATGGAATTGGATACTCTTGAATGCATCTTACTTTGACTGGGTCAGGTGTAATACCTTTTTCTCTAACATTGTGATCTATGTTAGCTTCTGTCTGAAAAGCTGACATTTCACAGGTTTTAATTTGAGTCCTGATTTCCTCATATGACTAAATACCTCTTTAAGTAGTGTCATGTGGTCCATGATCGATTTACTGAAAAAAATGACATCATCTATGTACACTAAACATGACTCCCAATCTAAACCAGCCATTACCTGCTGCATTAGCCACTGGAAGGTGGCTGGGGCATTAGTCAAACCAAATGCCATCATATTGAAGTGGTACAGATTTGTGCCAGTTGAGAATGCCGTCTTCTTATCTTTAGGATCCATCTCACCTGCCGATATCCAGAAGGTAGGTTGATAACAGAAGACACAAACGAGCCCAATAACGTATCGAGACAGTCATCAATACGCGGAATTGGGAAAGAATCTTTGTGAGTAAGGGAGTTCAAAAGGCGATAATCAATGCAGTAATGTAGCAACCCATCCTTCTTCCTAACTAATACTACTGGTGAAGATCATGGGTGAGGACCATGGACTACTACTTTCCTCTATTATTCCATGATCCAGCATGTCTTGTGTTTGTTTCTGTACTTGTTTTAGGTGCAGTGGGGTTTGAATGGTTGTTTAATAGGGGTAACTTCATGTATATTGATTTGATATTGCACTAGGTTTGTTTTTCCTATGTCATTTGACCCACTACTAAAGATATCTGCAAATTCTTGAATTAGCTCCATGGCCTGTTTCTTTTGCTGATCATTAATGGTAGAATTCTCCCAGTTTATGGGTACCACACCCTCCCATTTAGGTAGTTTTCTATCATTAGGCCCTGCAATAGTCACATTCATAATCTCATATACTCCCACCCATGTAATTGATCTATCAAGTGTGTGAAAAGTATTACAGAGGAGGTCTTTATTCAAATTAACAATCTCATATGTAATGATGGCGACCTGTAGCAATGCTACATCTTTCCTACTGTCCTTCCCATTACTAGACCTTTATCTTGCAAACCACCATCCAAGGGCTCCAATATCCCAATTAATTCATCGGGAAGCTGATCACATGGTTTTATTAGCTCACGTGGCCAGAATGGATTTTGAATGAATTTTGATTGGTCAATTTTTTCGGTTCCCATCTTGAATTTTCCAAAAAATTGTGGAAAATCGTTTAAAACACTACTCCTCATTAACTACAAGTTCAACCAGACTTAGCTGGCAGATTAGTACACTGGTATGTTTCAGAACTTGTATACAGAATTTGTATTGATCAATCACTTAAAAGCATACTTCTCATTAACCACTGGGCCAATTTCAATCAAACTTGGATGAAAGAACCCTAGCATGGTATCCTTCAGATCATTTATACAGAATTTTGATTGGTCAATCTTTCTAGTAGCCATCTTGGATTATCTGAAAATTTCTGGAAATCACTTAAAAGCCTACTGCTCGATAACCACTGGGCCAATTTCAATCAAACTTGGATGGAAGAACCCTAGCCTAGTATGCTTCAGAAGTTATACACAGAATACACAAGGGCTCCAATATCCCAATTAATTCATCGGGAAGCTGATCACATGGTTTTATTAGCTCACCTGGCTAGAATGGATTTTGAATTAATTTTGATTGGTCAATTTTTCCAGCAACCATCTTGGATTTTCTAAAAAATGGCGGGAAATTGTTTAAAACTCTACGCCTCATTAACTGCTTGAGCAATTTCAACCAGACTTGGCTGGAAGGATACTAGGCTGGTAGATTTCTGAACTTGTATACAGAATTTTGATTGACCCATTTTTAGCTCACCTGGCCAGAATATCCAAGTGAGCTTATGGCATGGCGACTCCATCTGTCCATCCGGCATCCAGCCAACTTTTGCTTAAAAATGCTACTCATCATTAACCACTTGTCAGATTTCAACCTAATTTGGCTGGAAGGACCCTATGGGGGGGGGGTGGTGTAGGCTTCAGAATTTGTATACAGAATTTTGATTGGTCCATTGTTACGGCGGCCATCTTGGATTTTGTGAACATTTTGGGAAATCAGTTAAAAGGCTACTCCTCATTAACCGCTTAACAAGTTCAAGCAAACTCAGTTAAAAGGCTACTACTCCTCATTAACCCTTACCACTCTAATGTCAACATTTTTATTTTTCAAATTAAAATGTTAAAAGATGAACTGGTGTTTATTTTTCAACAAATTTGGTGGAAGATGGTGCTGTCATAGACAACAACATATTCCACCAAAATTGTTGAAAAATGTACACTAGTTTCTTTGCTACTGACACCGTACAAGATAGAATATTGACATCAGTGTGCTAAGGGTTAACCATTTGGCCGATTTCAACTAAACTCAGTTGGAAGAACCCTAGGCCAGTATGCTTCAGAACTTGTATACAGAATTTTGACTGCTTGATTTTGATGGTGGCCATCTTGGGTTTTCCGATAAATGGCAATTCATATAAGATGCTACTCCTCATTAATCGCTTGGGCAATTTCAACCAATTTTAGCTGGCAGGATGCTATTGTCGTAGCCTCTAGAAAATATATTTGGAATTTCAATAGGTCAATGTTTTGGCCAGAAATCTCTGATTTTCTGAAAGTTTTCCGGAACCATTTAAAAACGGTACTCCTTCCTTCAATCATAACCCAATTTCAACAAAATTTGTGTGAAACGATCCTATGATGGTAGGCTTCAACATATTAAACGAGTCTTGATTGCGCAATTTTTTGGTGGTCATCTTGGATTTTCCGAAAATCATCCATCATGTCTATTTAAATGCAAATGGTTTAAATGCCAATGGTGGATTACAAAACCAAAACCAAATTGCTAGAATTAGAATCTTTCGGAATTTTCGAGGGGACTATGGAGGGATGTAACCCGGATGACTGATCGAGTTCGTCCTCGGACGGACACAGTCACCATACGGGCTACCTAACCAATCAAAATCAAACAAGTGCGCGCTGGTGCCTGCTCGGATGATGGCCAGAAGACCAAATGGGTCCCAGGACCCGAAAGACCCCACACCCCAACCTCCCCACTCCCCCCAAAGGGGCCGGGAGGTCTCTGACCTAAAGCCCCCCCCCCTTGGGTGCATCAGGTCATAAGACCGTACGCACCTCCCCCGACCCAACACCTACCCCATCCCTTACCCACCCCTGTTAGGTCCAGGTTAGGCCATCCCCATTACACACGCCCAAGCATGAGGAGCAACAAAAAAAGCCATGGAAAAGAACAGCAACATGAGACAAAATCGAGAGACAACGATCAACACACACACACACACAGAGAGAGACACAAGCTAATGCACAAACCGACGTCACAAGAATTCACAAGAATTCAACAGAAACCATAAAGGCCAGGCGTGAGTCTAGACCCTAGCATTGGGAACTAGCATATAAACGCCTCAAATATTACAACACACACACACACACAAATGCCAATGGTCCAGGTGAGCATCACAGACCTTTGGGCCTCTTGTTTTTATTTGTATCGAACCATTCCATCGTGGCTCTATACTCATACTGGTCAATAATTCTTCCCTGCAAAAACCCGGATAAACCTGTCATTTTGGCAAAAGATGGACTATGCTATTATTTCGCTTTACCAGGTGATTTTTATTGTCAACCTTCATTCCATGGGAAGTCATAAAATCCCAACCTAACAGCATTGTATATGGAATACCTCTAGCTACAAAAACTATGTGTAATACTTCTTTGCTGCCTAGTTGAATTTTTACAAGTGGCGTACCTAATAGGTCGACATACTGACTATTTACCGATGTAGCCACAAGATTTAAGTGGCGGGTAAAATTTAATTCTTCATTTTGAAAGTTTCACTTATTATCGTAATGTCACAACCGTTATCAACTAAACATTTTATACTAATATCCTCCACATTGATAGGTATGTAAGGAGATATATTATTTTGACCCTGTAATGACTTAAGAAGCTCTGGGGATAAATCATGGGTCAATGGCGCTGCCTCTTGATCTGCAAATGATCATTCAAAAAGGGACTACTTTGATTTTCTTGACAAATTTTGATGTGTCACACATTTTGCGTCTTAGAAGGAGTCCTCTCTTAGACAGGACAGAAAAGGGATTCCTAACAAGTTGTCTGCAATCTGGCATGGAATGAAGGAAATTTCAATTTCCCTTTCTCCGAGATCTAACAATACTTACCATTCTATTACATCTGATAACAAGCTAAGAAGCTAGCTGGCTCTATGAATCTAGATTTATTAAGCTTTACCAGCTCCTGGAACCGAGTACCTAGTTCCCAACAAACGGGTACCTGTCTGCCAGTGAGGCTCATATTGTTTGCATAGCTACCAAACAAGAGAATACCTATGGCTTGCCTCCATAGGGTGGGGAGGCAGGGTCTGTAATAGAATGGTAAGTATTTTTAGATCTCGGAGAAAGGGAAATTTAAATTTCCTTCATTTTCCTTCGATCAATACATACCATTCTATTACTTCTGATAACACCAGATTTAAACAGTAACCTGGTGGGAAGGGGCAAGCCATCAATTGTTTCTTTTGCCCCTGGGGAAAGATCTTAGTCTTAAACTTGACATACGGAGACCTAAAAGGGCCGACAAGTTTAGGCACCAAATCACATTCACATCACTGCCCCCCCTTTTTTTTCTCCTAAGAAAAGGGAGAGAATTCAAGAACATGCATCTCGCCTGAAACACGAATATGCTAAGAGGGTTAACTGCTCTTTGCATATAATAGTCTGGGAATGAGCATGAATATATAATATGAATGATCATTATATATAAACATAATACAAAAAACTGTCTAACTTGAATTACCTTATGATTATTGGATTTCAGACGTGGACCCAGCAACCAAGCACTTTTTCGACCATCCGTGACAATATTGGCTGTAATCCTCTCACTAGACCATGTCTGTTCCATAACTTTTGCTTTTTCAAGTGCCAAAAGGGAGAAGAACAGTGTGGCCATTTAACTATCATCTCAAAACAGCTAAAGCGAGTGGATTGGCGGAGTCTGACACATCCCTCATATAGTAATCCATGAAAGAGGACTCACAGTGCCATCGTGCAACAGTCATGATGTCTGCTAATGGAACACCGCTGTAGAGGGCGGTCGAGGCGGCTATTCCTCTGACATTGTGTGCCCTTGTCGCAATCTCGTGGGTAGTTTTGATGCATTCTACCACCCAATGAGAGATAGAATCCATGGATGCGGCACCATATGGCTCCTTATGGCAGATCCACAGATGTCTATCATTCGACCGTAATAAGTCCATCCATTTTTTGTACTTAGTCAAAGCACGGACTGGGCACCAGACACTGGCATCACCATCACATTTAACTGGGCCACCTCTGGATTAGCCCTGTTGGCTAGACATGGGATAACTGATGCCAAGGCTGACTTGTATCCAGCAATTGTGACAAGAGCTAGTCCTGAGAAGAACAGCTCACAGAGAAAGTCTGCTATTTGCTGAATAGTGGAATGAAAGGTATCAATACCCTTTCCTTCACACACTCTGCAGATTTGTTAACGTTGTGGTTATATGACTTGAGGATTGACCTCCTTCTCGCAGCTGCGATGAATTTCACAGCCTGTCAAGAAAAACCCTCCGACGTGGAACATTGTTTCTCAGGCCATAAGTCTCCTCCTCAGCCTCCTCATCTTCAGACCCCAAAGAGTCATCACCAGATGAGGAGACACTGGAGCCATCCTGGCGAACGCTCCTATGGCCGACGGACCAGCCACCGCTACTGGACCACCCAGAGGTGGCCGCAGAGAGACAGAACCCATCAGGCCGGAGCCCGATGGGACTGCCAGGGAGCCATATGAGATGGCTCCCTCGGTAGCTAGTCCAGAACCCTGTCTAAGGACAGGGTGCGTACCGGACATGGGAAGAGACTGTCCCACAACTTTTGGGATTAGGGATGACACCAACATAGGCAGGACGCAATGCAAAGAACCACGCTGGAGGTGCCATCTCCAAAACTTCCAGTTGCGGACGTTGCGCCCCCCCCCCCCCCCCCCCAGGGGCTGAAACGGACGCTCCACGATTTGACTCTGAGCCGCCTGACCCCGCGTCAGACCCTGCCAAGTCATTCCGGGAAAGGAACTCGATGAATATTTCGACCAGCAACACTGAACATATGTTACACCTGTTATCGACAGTACACGGTGAACAACGGTAACAGACATGATCTTTGTAAATGACTTGGCATTTGTGGCACTCCAGGCATGATGGCGGGGTAGGTTTGGCCTATAAAATAAGCACAAAACCTAAAATAAACAAGCGGAATGAAACCGGAATGGAAGGCAGACAAATAATTTTCAAATATATTGACCATAAATTAATTGTTAACCCTCCAGCACCCCACCCCGCAACGTTACAACAAAGATCGCATTTTCTGTCGACAAGAATGAAAGCAGACATTAATACACCCATATACTGATCCTAATGGATGTATAGAACGGAACCAGGAACCATATCGCTTAGCATTCACAGTATATTTAATAATAAATTACAAATTATACTCTCAAACGAAGGCCAAAACGAAACGTGATGAAAACAACAAAATGATTTTAAGCAAACTGCTGTAAACCATGGTAAAACTGCAGAACACACATGTTAAATCAAGAATTTTGAAACCACCAATCAATGCAATCGTGATAACGCAAAACTTGACTTAATTCCAAAGGTTTTCTGGTACAAAAAGTATGCAGCACCCAGAACAAGATGCGCAAATAAATGAAACATTTTCTTCACCATAAAAATCCAAGAAAACAACACGGGTGTGATGTCACCTGCTCGGATAATATGGCGAATGATGTCAGCCGATTTTCATGTTAGAAACACCGTACAGCCAACACCTCATTTCATATTACTGCCGATCGCCATTGGGATTAAAGGAAGGCGATCAATCTGGCATATTTTGTTGTTAACACATGTCCCAGATTCGGGGTCAGAAATTGGAAAATGCGACACAGACACAATTTTAAAGACCTAAGTCTCTATACTATAGAATAACATGAAATAATACAACCTGGGTTTCAACGGCTCCTTCCATGTTAATCCAATAATCCTTGAAGCGAAACAGCCAACACAAGCACAGAAAAGACTTAGAAAAAACTGTAATTAATTCTAAGAAACTCCAAATGCAAAAGCATGTCTTGCTCTTGTTGCTATGCAAACAAGAATGAGCCTCACTGGCAGACGGGTACCCGTTTGTTGGGAACCGGTTACCCGGTTCCAGGAGCCGGTAAAGCTTACTAAATCTAGATTCCTAGAGCCAGCTAGCTTCCTAGCTTGCTATCAGAAGTAATAGAATGGTAAGTATTGATCGAAGGAAAAAAAGGACTCTAGCCAGGCTACAGAAAATCTTAATGCCCCTTATGTTCAGGCCAAAAATTAAAGATAGTAATCTTTTGACAGATGTCGGGTGAGCTAATAACTAATAACTAATTAAATTTTAGCAAGGCATTAACACTGTATATGATACCATGTTTGTTATGTTTGCTATAACCAGAGATTGTTAATACATATCGTATGTATTGGAAAGCCTTATCATTGAATTACTATAGATAGAGTTTAAGAAGTTTAACCAAAACTGTTAACACAGCTAATACATCTCAGCTAAGCAATAAATACATACCTTCCAATATAGATCTATTTCCATTATAAAATTACTAGTGCTAAGTATTCTATCCAACAGTTGTATTGTGCTTTTAAAGTATTAAAGTCAGTATACATAATACATACATGTCTATTCAAATTCATGTCAATAACAAATGTCCAGGAATATTCTAACTAATTAAAAGCTCAGACGTTTTAATTTTTTCAAATTTATATACTGTTGGGTTTTATTTCTCTCTGTTTCTTTCTCTGTCTCTGTCAAGATTACCCAATGGAGAACAAAAACACAGAATTCCTAATTCTATTTCTTTTACTAAACTAAATTTGGTAGTGTTTACTTTATACAGCTATATACATGAATACAATGTAAGTCAGACAGTTGACATCTCACATCTCCATTCAAAATAAAATCATTCCAACTCCCTTCAAAATAAAACCATCTCAACTCAACTCAACTGTCCTCTCTCTCATTCCTTGGGCCTTGTATATGCCTGGGTTTGTGAGGGTTGAGGGCACCCACAGAGTTTTATGAGTTTTGAGTGTGGAGCTCGAACTCGAGCTTGAGTTTAATTAGTTTTGAGCTCAAACTCCAGTTATTGAGTTTAATTAGTTTTGAGTGCGCACTCGCACTCGAACTCTCTAAACTCAAACTCGGTGAGCTCAAACTTTGTGTAGAGCTCTGAAACTCAGAGTGGTGACCTCTGTAATATGACCATTCCTAACAAATTGTCCCCAAAGAGCATCAGCAGTGAATTGTATGCATGGCTGACTGGTCAGCTGGTTGGCCAGCTCACTCACTCCTCCTGGCACTGCAGTGAGATCCTGCCTCACTGCTGTCCATTCACTCAGCTCACACAGGCCAGATAACTACATTCAAACACCCTCTAAAAGTCACCTGTTTATAAAGGGCAGTTTTAGTTGGTTCACGTGCTGTCCTTTATAGACAAGTTATAATGTACTCACAAGCGCTCTCTCTTTCTCATATTAGCCACAGCTTGTAATGTTTTGAAAATTACCTAACAATACATTACTAACATTCCTGGCTTTTCCAGGCTTTTCCTCCCTTATTCATTTGCCACTTTCTGTCCAGGCGTCTCGCAGCTATTCCAGGCTTTTGACAGCCAGAGAAAGCCTGGACAAGCCCGGAATGTTATTAACGCTTTCTCTCCCTGGCTTTGTAACCTGGGAAATACCAGGAAATGCCAGGATATTACAGGCAAGAAAGTTCCTGGCTTAAAGACCTCGAAGTAAGCTCAGAAATGCCAGGATATCCTAGGATATCCAAGCTTTAGAGCGAAAGCCTGGTTGTTATTACACCACAAAAACATCCATTACCGTTCAATCACTACTTGCTAAATCAATTATCTGCATTTTGCTATCAGAATAAGATTTTTATGCCTGCATACACACCTCGCCATGCCTAATCCTATTCCTATGGACCCTCAACCAGGCTACTGGTTGAGTCCCATCTCCAGCCTACCATCAGGCAGGTGTTGGTATCACCGAAACAGAAGACAAGAGCATCCAGGCTCTTGGAGGAGAGTGCATCAGATAAAATCCACTTAAGACTTGAGGGTGCCGGGCATAACCCTCAAGCCATGGTGGCATCGGCTGAAACCGGTGTCCATGAGGCCAGTCCTTATGATAATGCCAATTTTACGGTGGTTCCGGTAGTTACAGTTGTCTCTAGAGCCCCCGTTTCTAAGAGGTCGATACCTAGTCTTGCTAATTCCGGTTCCGTTGTGGTGGACTCAGGTCCTTTGGACTCGGGTTTACTTCCGTTTTCCGAACCTCAGTCTTTTTCCGTCCGAGCTTCCGGGTTAGCAAGACATCCGGGTCTTCAAGATCCGGTTCCTTCTTCGGTGGTTTCCGGTTCCGGTAGGACTTCCGGTTTAGTGGGTAATCCAGGTCGGCAAGATCCGGTTACCACTTCCGTGCCGGTCACTTCTGGTCTGTCTTCCGTTTATGTAGGACATCCGGGTCCTAGAGATCTGGTACCTACTTCCGTTTCCGGTTCTATTAGCGCTTCCGGCCATTCCGGATATCCGGAGTCTGAGGACTCCTTTTATTTTGAATTCCGGTAGAGGCGTTCTCCGTTTCCGGTTTGGACGCTAGTCAGTACACTTCCGCTTCCGGTCTTAGGGGTGTACTTCCGGGTCGTCCAGACCTGGATAGACTTCCGTTTTCCATTTTCGGTTTCATGAGAGCTTCCGGAAGAATGCATGACCCTTTTTGGTCTCCATTCAGAGTAAGCGGTATTATTCAAATATCCATAATGAACGGGAGTTACCTATTTAGTGAGGACTAAGCATTATGGTATAGCCCAGGATTTTTGCCATATGTAATCTATGTGTTTTCTATGAGCAGTCCTCTTTAGCATATAGTAAGTTTGACACTTCTTTAAGGGGGGGCCCTTATTAAAAGGGGCTAGATATTCTTGGATCTAGAATCCTTCTAGGTAGTCTCTTCTTCCAAAATGGTCTTCTGTTCCTTATTATTAGAAGCTATTAGCTTTAGAGGGGTTGTTGCTTGTCTATGATTGTCAAGGAGTCTAGAGAAGAGGCTATTCATTGGAAAGTAGATCCAGGCTTCTGTGCATTGGTTGGATTGTCTGTTAGGCTTCTAAATCTCGATTCGTTCAGTCATTGCCATGGGGTTTTGCTTTCATTTTTAGAAGGAGGAATGAGGTTGAGTCTTCTGGATTGTCCTTTAGTAGAGCTGTTCGCGGCCTCTCTGAATGCTCAGATCTTTTCTTTCATGTCTCCTTTTCCGGACAGTCAAGCCCTGGGGGTGGATGTTCTGTCTCAGTAGTGGACAGGAATGTTCGCCTATGCCTTTTCTCGAACGATTTTGATTCAGTTAGTTTTGAAGAGGGTCAAGGATCAGGTTTGCGAAATTCTTCTGATAGCTCCCTTTTGGCCAAAGAGGATTTGGTTTTTAGACCTTCTAGATTTTCTGGTAGATTTCCCTCTTCTTCTTCCAGTATACTAGGATACTAAGACTTTTAATAGCTTTATTAGAGGTCTAAGTAATATTCGTCCTCAGATTGCTAAGCCTTTACCTTCCTGGAGTTGGGCTTTGGTTCTTCAAGTTTTGGCAGGTCGCCATTTTGAACCTATAGTAAGCTTGGTTTTGCTTTTAATTGTCAAAGCTGTTTTTACTTGTTGCTACAGCCTCGGCTAGAAGGCGTTCAAGAGATTCATGCTCTTTCTGCTGAAAAGGAGAGATTTATAGTTTCAGGAGATGGCTTGGTTTGATATCCCAGAAGGAATTTTTTATCTAAAACTCAAACTAACTGCTATCCCGCTAGTCCGATCATTTTTTAAATCTTTTTCATCTGTCGCCATCCGAAAAAGTTTCGTGTCCTATTAGGGCATTAGGAACATTCAATCAGCGATCAGATGTTATAAGAGTCGATTCATCTCAATTATGTTTTTCCTATGAGGAAGAGTTATCTAAGCCGGTCTCAAATTCTTCGATTGACAGATGGATTTTTGAGAGAATAATTAAGCCTTGTTATGCGATAGCCTCACCGGATCAAATTAATCTCTCCCTTATTAAAGCCGATGACGTTAGAGGTAGGGCTACTTCTTGCACTCTTTTTGAGGGTTCGTCTTTAAATGAGATCATGCAGGTGGCAGGAGGGAAATGTGAATACACCTTTACATCCTTTTATCTCAAAGACCAGAGTGCAGCAGCTTCCTTCTTTCGTAACATTTCCACTTTTAACTAAAAAAGCCGAAGACTATTTACCAAGCACTTCCCACCATTTTCGTTAGGACTTTGCGTCGGTGAGAAATGGTGAGAGTCTTCTGTTGGTTTTTATTTATTTCTTTAAGTTCAAGTTGTTCTTATTTGCTAATCATGGTGTGATTGAGCTAAATGCACTATTAGGTTATGTTATTAGCATTTGGATAAGATTGATTTAATTTTATCCTTGTTTGCTAACTAAAAAAGCCGAAGACTATTTACCAAGCACTTACCACCATTTCGTTAAGACTCTGCGTCGGTGAGAAATGGTGAGAGTCTTCTTTTGTTTTTTATTTATTTCTTTAAGTTCAAGTTGTTCTTATTTGCTAATCACGGTGTGATTGAGCTAAATGCACTATTATGTTATGTTATTAACATTGGGATAAGATTGGTTTGATTTTTATCCTGGTTTATTGATTCTCTAATCTCCTCCCACCTTATGTGGACAGGGGGCACTGACCAAGTCTACGGGTTTAGCAAGTAGTGATTGAACGGTAATGGATGTTTTTGTGGTGTAATAACAACCCCCCACAGACCCCCCCTTGCGGGTTGGTCTGTTGTTTTATTAACCACTATAAAAACATACTTACCATTCAATCACTACGACCCGGCCTCAACCACCCCGCGTGGTAAGATTTGAGAATCAGACTAAATATTTTTGCACTTAAATTTAGAAAAGTGAATCTGTTTCCTATTCGGGCTCTAATGCGCATGCGCGAGCGCGCTTAGCGACAAGCGTCACTATGAGGTGAGTATAGACTGGTGCCAGTCTATACCTGATGGTAGGCTGGAGATGGGACTCAACCAGTAGCCTGGTTGAGGGTCCATAGGAATATGATTAGGCATGGGGAGGTGTGTATGCAGGCATAAAAATCTTATTCTGATAGCAAAATGCAGATAATTGATTTAGCAAGTAGTGATTGAACGGTAAGTATGTTTTTATAGTGGTTACTAAAACAACAGACCAACCCGCAAGGGGGGTCTGGGGGGGGATTTATTCTCACCAGGGTCAGATAATGAAAGTTGCTTCTAAATTAACTTTACAGCGACTTCACAGTACAATGATATTTAACCCTTTAACCATCAAATACTTTCAAGAAAATTTAGATGGGTCACCATGTGGTAAGGCAGCGGTACCTATCCACTGACTCTTATGCGACTATATTCAATCTCATAAAAAGAAGGGGAAAAAATGCTAAAACTGTAAGACATTTAAAATTGCTCCAATTATATTGTATCCTGGGGCCATTTACATCATAAATTTTCTGGCCTCATTATCAGCAATTCCTAGAGGCAACGCAGAAAGACAGACACTTAAATCCACCTTCAGAACAAGATGCATTAATAATTCACTTGTATTGTTCGTACCACGTTTTAACCCTTTAACTGTCTGCGTGCTGAATTTCTGCAGACTACATTTTCCATGGGTTTTAACTCTGGATCTGCTGAATATTTAGAAAACAATTTGACAGAAAATTGTTGGTGGCCACCAACAACTTTCACTCAAATTGGTTTCAAAATATTGAGCATTTCCAGAGTTATTGCATATTGAAATTACTGTCTGCTGGCTTGCAGAATTGAGGCAGTTACCCCTTCAACACTCATATCAACCAAAAACGACTTATGCAGTGGTCTTGAGAAATGTCCATTTGCAGATCAAGAGAAAACTATTTTCGAAAATTTAACACTACAATGACTGGCTCAATAACTGAAGATTTCTGAGAAAATCATGTAAAAGACTTCTTATTTTAAACCTCTGGGCCAATTTTAATAAAACCTGGCTAAACCTTCTTCACAGTCAGTTGGTAAACTAAGGCCCATTAAGGTTTATTCAAGGGAAGTTGATACATAAACAAAAATGACCGGCATGAACTAATCAAAATGTAGCATGTTTGGTGGCCATTTTGGATTTTTTATTTTATGGATATTGAGGCCGAAATTGGTTTCATATGGGCTTTTAGTTTTTCTAATATAAAATTTCCACTTTCGAAACTCAGATAAACATCTTGGATCTTTTTCTCACCAAAACCTCCAATACTAAGGCAATAAATTGATCTCTTCTCAAGAACCACTGAACCGATTTTAATTATATTTGGTGTGGAGCATACTTAGGGCATAGTGATCCGGGTTTGTTCAAAGGAAGCGGATTGGCCAATTTGGCCGGCAGCCATCTTGTGTTTTGCCTGACTTTTTTTAATGTCTAAAAATCTTCTCCAAACCCGGTTTGGATATGGACCCAAGACTCATGAAATGTCATTTGATGCAACAGCTGAGCCAAGTTTGTCCAAGGTATGACATTGTTTTCACAAAGACAGGATGACTTCTGTACCACAAAACTGATCAGGTTTAGGTCCCTAATCATATTCTGCAGATATGACTAGGGACTAAGGGCCACTAAAGTTTGTCCATGGACGGTTGATACGTAAAAAAAACCATGGCCACCGTGGATCAATCAAAATTTATCGTATTTGGTGGCCATCTTAGATTTTCTTAAGATTTCTGAGAAAATCATAAAAGACTATTTATTAACCACTGGGCCAATTTTAATAAACCTTGGTTAAACGGTCTTCACATTAAATTGGTAAATGTTCCCAGTGGTCATCACATTTTGTTCAGTTGTGCCAGTGACCAATAATTCCAGGTGAGTGATAGAGGCCCCTTTGTCTTCTTGTTAGCTCACCTGGCCAGAATGACCAACTGAGCTTATGGCATGGCGACCGTCCATCCATCCATACGGCAACTTTCGCTTAAAAATACTACTCCTCATTAACCGCTTTGCGAATTTCAATATAATTTGGCTGGAAGGACCCTTTGGGGGTAAGCTTCAGAACTCATATACAGAATTTTGATTGGTCAATTTATTCGGTGGCCATCTTGAATTTTCCAAAAAATTGCGGGGAAATCGTTTAAACCACTATTCCTCATTAACTGCTTGGACAATTTCAACCGGGCTTAGTTGGAAGGATAGTATGCTGGTATGTTTCAGAACTTGTATAGAGAATTTTTATTGGTTGATTTTTCTGGTGGCCATCTTGGATTTTCTGAAAGTTTCTGGAAATCACTTAAAATCGTACTTCTCGATAAGCACTGGGCGGATTTCAATCAAACTTGGAGGAAATAACCCTAGCATGGTATCCTTCAGAACTTGTATACAGACTATTTGATTGGTCCATTTTTCTGGTGGCCATCTTGAATTTTCCAAAAAATGGTGACAAATCGTTTAAAATGCTACTCCTCATTAACTGCTTGAGCAATTTCAACCAGACATGGCTGAAAGGATACTAGGCTGGTAGGTTTCAAAACTTGTATACAGAATTTTGATTGGTCAATTTTTCTGGTGGCCATCTTGAATTTTCTGAAAATTACTGGAAATTACTTAAAAGTCTACTGCTCGATAACCATTAGGCTGATTTCAATCAAACTTGGATGGAAGAGCCATAGCCTAGTATGCTTCAGAGCATATATACAGAATTTTGATTGGTACATTTTTCCGCCAACCATTTTGGATTTTCTGAAAAATGGCAAGAAATTGTTTAAAACACTACTCATTAACTGCTTGGGGAATTTCAACCAGACTTGGCTGGAAGGATACTAGGCTGGTAGATTTCAGAACTTGTATACAGAATTTTGATTTGTACATTTTTCCGGTGACCATCCTGGATATTCTGAAAATTTTGGGAAATCAGTTAAAAGGCTACTCCTCATTAACCGCTCAAACGAGTTCAAGCAAACTCGGCTGGAAGGACCCTAAAGTGCTATGCTTCAGATTTTCTATATAGAATTTTGCTTGGTCAATTTATTCGGTGGCCATCTTGAATTTTTCGAAAAACAGCTGAAAATCTTCTACTCATTAACTACTTGGCCGATTTCAACCAGACTGGCTGGAACGAGTCTAGGGCAATAGGCTTTACAAGTTGCATATAGAATTTTGATTGGTCAATTTTTTTCAGCGGCAATTTTGGATTTTCTGACCATTTTGGGATATCAGTTAAAGACTACTCATTAAGAACTTGGCCGATTTCAACCGAATTGAGCTGGAAGAACCCTAGGCCTGTACGCTTCAGAACTTGTATACAGAATTGATTTTAATGGTGGCCATTTTTGGTTTTCCGATAAATGGGAATTGATATAAAATTCTACTCCTCATTAATCGCTTGGGCATTTGTGCCAATTTTGGCTGAAAGGATCCTATTGTTGTAGTCTCTAGATTCAGAATTTCGATAGGTCAATTTTTTGGCAGTAATCTATGATTTCCTGAAAGTTTTCTGGAACCATTTAAAGATGGTGCTCCTTCAATTAATAACCTGATGTCAAAAAAACTTGGGTGGAACGATCCTATAATGGTAGGCTTCAACATATTAAACGAGAGTCTTGATTGGTCAATTTTTTGCTCGCCATCTTGGATTTTCCAAAATGACTATTTAAATGCAAATGGTTTAAATGCCAATGGTCCAGGTGAGCGCCACAGGCCCTTGGGCCTCTTGTTAAAGATTAAGATCTAGACCTGGATCAAGATACAGATTTGCATCTAGTTAAGGATCTGTACCCAGATCATATTCTTGATCTACAGGAGAGCCACTCAGCAAATCCATGGTTGTTGTGGATGATGTTTATTTACCACATGCTGGATAGTTACTTTCTTGATTTATATTTTGATAACATTGAAACTAAAGGTCATTGCTGCCTAGATGAATTCCCAAAATATTCACCATGTTTTATTATTAGCTGTCTGGAAAACATTTCCTCTCAGATTTATCAGGAATCCTGTATAAACTGAATGTCAGTGAGAACGCTATGATAATGAAAGTTGCTTCTAAATTAACATTACAGCGGCTTCACAGTACAATGATATTTAACCCTTTAACCATCAAATACTTTCAAGAAAATTTTGATTTTTCCCATAGAAGATTCCATTTGCAGACGAACAGATTATCTTTTTTTAAATTTATCACTGAAATGCCTGGCTCGATTATCATTCCAGTGATAAAGTTTAAAAATAATGAGCTCTTGGTCTGCAAATGGACATTTCTCAAGAGCACTGCAAAAGCTGTTTTGGTTGGCTTGAGCAATAAAAGGTTAACCCTTTCACTGATGCATTCCCAAATTCTCATTTTCATGGCAGCCGTACAGGAAAATTGTTGAATATTTTGAAATTAGTTTGACTGGAACCATTGGTTCAAGTCAAATTAATTTTAAAATATTCAACAGAATATGTTTTATATTGTAAAGAATTTATTTTCTTAGAGATTTGTAGGTGAAGGGGTTAACGATCATTCTATGTAAAACTGGCTTCTGTAATGATCTTGAAGAGATCTAAGACCATTTTTGAACATTTAGGCTAACACTAGAATGACTGGATCGATAACTGGGCCAATTATTACAGTGGTACAGTTTCAAAAATGGTCTCTTGGGCTATTAAGGAAAAGGTCTCTAAATGAAAATTTATTTTCTTGGCCAATGTTGATCATTAAATGGTCAATATACAGTCAGGGTGTTTGCTGTAATTTGTACTTGTCATCTACGAAAACTGACTCGAGGTTAAGAAAAAACATGCACGCACTTATGCATGCATGCACACATGTACATGAAAGATGCAGGAAATTGCTTCGCAGAGCCTCTATAATTAGCAAGGTATTCTAAGAAAAGATCAGTGTTGAGGTTCTCCTCCACAGAATGGATTCACGCACTTTGGCAAGGACTACAGGATGAGTTAACATCTGTTTCACTTCAAGGGATATACTTACCTTCCTAACACTATGATATTTCCTAAATATCGACCTTCACTCAATAACCTCAGATTAAAAAAGATATGCGCCCTTAATGAGCAGGTAGACAGGTGACAGTCAGCCGGATGTCGGCCCCAACCTCGCGCATGTGCAGACTGTCATCGCCTCTTTCTTGACTATTGGCCTGAATCGCATGCTTTTGTTTTTGTATCCACTTGCTAACTTTTGCTCAATTTTCATATCTAAAGTTGTTTTAGGGTGCTAGAAATCATATCTGATAAGTTTAATTCATCTGAGGCCACACCAGGACCGAGTTACCAGGTGAACTATTATGTACAATTATGTTTTAATTATGTCTTAAGTATGCGGTGTCACCTGTTTCCGTGACGTGGTATAGACGTTATAGGCGCTCAAAAAACTGGTAACTTTATTATCTGGTGCCATAAAATGCTAATATATCTTTGTAATTGTGTCCACAGGTTTCTGTAAGGAGGTTTGTTCACATCTAAAGAGGTTTGTCTCCACTATTTCCCTGTAAATGTTAAGAAAAAACACTATGCCCAGAATGATATAGGCTCCCATCAGAGAGAGCTTGTCATTCTGCCCTCTGGTCCCACCCTTCCCTTTTAATAAATAATTTAGTGGTGATGAAGAGTGGTTGTCGTCCAAGAGCTGGGCATGGTGGTATGACTTTGCTAAAGACACAGGTACTCTAGTTGTGCTTTATGTCACATTAAAATATTAAAAAATATTTGTAATTACTTGCTGCCAATATTTTTTCAGTCATACTGTTTATCTGTATCATTATAAAAGCATGAGCTATTACTGTGTTCACATTGCTGTTTAGTGTGGTCTTGTATTCATACAATTTGTCTTACACCTGGATGTTGATCATCGGTTTTCTTTTTTGGAAATTATGACATCATAATCAACCGTATTATTATTTTTAATATCCTCTTTGGGGCTGGTTGTTCATCTTTTTCATCGTCCTTTGTAGGACTATAGGTGATTTTCTTTCTCCTTTAGGTGTTATTTAATTTATTTAAATTATTAAAGAGGCTTTAACTAATTGTTGTCATCTTGTCCCTTTTTTCAGAAGCTTTCTTGTGTCGGTTGTAACCGATCAATCAAGTCAAAGTTTGCTCCTCACCTCTGTGTAAAATGTTCACCTTGCAGACAATTATTAAAATGTGATGGTTGTAAACAGTGGGTAGCGACTTATTCTCTGAATTCTTTTCATTACAGGTGAAGGATAAGGCGTTGGATGAGGAGACGTGTGCGAAGAAGAGCGTAAGTGGTAAGGGTAAGAGTAAGAGAAAGGAAATGGAGACTTTCAGGTTGGAAATGAGGCGGGATGAAAAAGACAATAAAAGATTTAGTACCAGAGCTGCTTCGCAGCATGCTTCCTGGGCCGAATAATTTATTATCTTCTTCATCTGCTCCCAAGCAGAAAATCCCCACCACTGATTCTGGTGTCCGTCGTGATCTGTGGTCCGAAAATGTTTCAGAATCAGTGGTGACTTCAGTAGATCTTGGAAGGCCTGCCGCCTTGCCAATTATCCCGGCTGGAGGCTTGCCTCGTTGGTTGGTCTTGGACCAGGGCCGCTGGACACAGGCTCGCACCTAGAGTGTCCACACCCAAAAGGTACCGCTGCCTCTTATGGTACCTTCCCTGGCCAGCCTGGGTTAGCGCTCTTTGTTAGCCCAGAGGCAGTGTATGAAGGCGAGGAGGAAGAGGATTTTCTGCTGGGCTCACCCGTTGAAGCCGTTGACATGGAAATAGACAATCATGCACCCCTCGCAGGGGGTGTGGGGTGGGCACGGCCAATTTTTTCCATGGAACTACTTCCGCAGGGGTAGCTTTCATGGCTCAAAGGGTGCCCCGGGTTGGAGCGGATCACTGGCATTTCCATATACCTCAGCTTGCTGAGGATATGATGGTGGCTGGTCCTGGCCATGGTGTGGTGGATTACACCCCACATGTTTCCATGGTGCCAGCTCTTGGCTTTTCAGCCGTGGTGCAAGACATGCCTGCACTCTCAGGCCAGAATGTTTTCCATGGCCAGCCAGCAGTATCCATGCCTCCAGCCACATTTACACCTGTGAGTGCAATAGAGGTTGACGAAGGCCTGTGCCTTGTCGAGCACTCACAGAGGAGGACTGGTCTGATGCGTGCCAATGGCTGGTAAGCGTTAGACCAGAGCTCTGTGTAGAACAGTAGGCAAGCCAGCGGGACCAGCGCCCATGGTTGGCTGGAAAGCCAGCAGTTACCGCCATGCCGTCTCTGTTCACAGTGGCAGAGACATCCATTAAGCCTAATGGACAGCTTGCGAAGGCCCCCACGTGAAGTGGCGAGGCGGTGCCATATTGTTGCTGGCCTATACCAGAAATACGGTACAGTGCCAAAGCCGAGCACTGATGATCGCGCAGCGCTTGGCGAGGACACGCGGCCAGCCTCCTGTTCTACGGGAGCACTGCTCGAGCGCCCTGCACTCAGCAAACACCGTGTTGCGCGATGCAGAGGAGAGCTCGAGAGCATCCATATCGGTTCTCTCGCATGTCTCACAGCTGTTACAGGATGTAGTAACAGCATCTGCATCATGCCAAGCAAACCTGGCTCTGGACTGTATGACTAGGGCAGGGACTAGATGTGTCAAGGTGAGACGTACATTTGCACTCCATCTCAAGATCTGTGCAACAGGCTGCTGCAGATGCCTATGTCATGTCCTGGTGTCTTTAGTGGTGAGGGATATAGACACCTCCAGGAGACAGCCACTCTAGTCAATAATCAGAGGGCACTATGCAAACAATTTGAGGTGCTTCGTAGGGAGCACGTTCGCGCAGCACCCCCTGCATACCATCCACTGCAGGCCCGAGATGGCACTGGTCAAGTCGGAGGCTAGCCACCGGCACAGCATAGGCCATGGCAATGCCAACACCGGCCTGCAGAGGGGGGGGAGACACAGGCTCCTCAAGCGCAGCCATCCAGGCAGCTGCCCATGCACCTCGGGGCGGGCCATGGGGCGGGCCGTGGTGTGGGCGGTGCAAGGTGTGGCGCGCGAGGATCTGGGCATGGTAATCGTGCCGGATTGGTTAATTTACACAAGAACCAAACCAATGCTACCCTAGGTGGACCTGTGGGAGGGCGTTTGACCTTACACAAGCAGGATTGGGAGCGGTTAACCCAGAATTGCTTAATCTTGCGATGACTTTCAGCCAGGTACCAGCCCGACAGGGTGATAGGCCCACCATCACACCTGTCGCTGGTTACGGTCTGGACTCAAATTCCAAAAGATCCAGATCATCGGTTGTGTATAGAGGAAGAGATAAATTCCCTCATACAAAAAGGAGCAATTCAACCGGCACCAAATTGCCCAGGCTTCTATTCAACCGTGTTCCTAGTAACGAAGAGCACTGGAGGGTGGAGACCAATTCTCAACCTCAAGCCATTGAACAAGTTCATAGACACACCAAGTTTCAAAATGGAAACAGTCAAAACGGTGTTGCCACATTGAGATAGGAATGTGGACAGCGTCCATAGATCTGAAGGATGCTTATTTCCACATTCCAATTGCGAAGAGTTTTCGTCGGTACCTGAGATTCGCATTTAATGGCCGTCAGTGGGAATTCAAAGTTTTACCATTCAGAATTTCCATAGCTCCTCAGGTCTTCATCAGGGTGGTTCTTGCAACAACATCATACCTCCACAGGAGAAGCATAGCAGTCCACACTTACATAGACGATTGTCTGTTAAAAGCACACAATCGGGAAAGTCTTGCAGCAAATCTGGAGATAGGTTTGAAAACTCTCACAGAATTAGGCTGGATATTAAACTTTCAGAAATCAGAGCTGACTCCATCCCAGAAGTTTGTTTACCTGGGAATGTCCTTTGATCTAGAGATAGGGTATGTTTACCCTACTCAAGAGAGTAGAAATACTCATCTCAGTAATACAGTCAGTGTGCAACAGTCGTCATGTACTGGCACGGGTTTACTTGAGAATGCTGATGTTGATGGTTTCTCTGGAACCAGTTATTCCTCAGGTGGCCTTGCGCAGGCGGCCTATCCAGTTATTTCTCATGACACAGTGGACCCAGAAGACAGGTTTCCTGGACTCAGAGGTTTCAGTGTTGGAACCTCTTATTCACTACCTTCAATGTTGAATGAAGCGGGAGAATCTCCTGGTGGGTGTGATGATCACCCCACCCTCAAATAACGATCTACACAGATGCATCAATGGAGTTATGGGGGTGGGAAGAAACCACAGTATCAGGGCTTTGGAATCTGGATCAGTCACAGGAACATATATATCTACTGGAATTACGAGCAGTAGTTCTGGGCCTGGAACATTTCTTGAAGAAAGTTCAGGGCAAGATTGTTCTAGTTCGATCAGACAACTCAACAGTAGTGACTTGCATAAACTGCAATGGTGGAACGAAATCGCCAGTCTCTGTATGATGACTTGGAAACCGTTTTGCTGGTGTCTAAAGCATAGGATCACCTTGAAGGCAGTTCACATTCTGGGAAGGCTAAATCTGTTAGCAGACTCATTGAGCCGAAGGATGAGTGATTTGCCTATGGAATGGCAACTAAATCAATGTGGTGGATCGTCTGTTCGACTACTGGGGGAAACCCAACATAGATTTGTTCGCAATGAACAAGAATGCAAAGATGATGATGTACATCTCTATGATTCCAGATCCAAGCGCTTATGCAGCAGATGCGTTAGCTATCAGCTGTGAGAGAATGTATGCATACGCATTCCCACCAGCAATCCTGATTCCAAAAGTCCTTCAGAAAATCAGGCCAGAGGAGTGTCAAGTGTTTCTGATCACCCCAAATTTCCCAAGCTGATCATGGTATACGGATCTGCTGGCCCTTCTGGTCTGCAATCTGATTCCTCTGCCACTGATGGACAATATTATTTTCCAGGGCAAATCCCTTCACAACAACCCATCAATGTTCGAATTGAGTGCGTGGATGTTGTCAAGGAATCTAAAGTTAAGGAGGGCTTTTCTGAGCAAGCAGCCATGGTTATGGAAAAAGCCAGAAAGGGGTCAACCTCCAGAGCATATAACTATAAAATCAATCGATTTGCAGAATGGTGCTCAAACAGAGATGTTAATCCAATGGATGCATCTATGCGGATAGGGGAAGTGACGAAGTCTGTTCATTGAACACTTTAATAAAAGGCATGGGTAATCTAAGACTGAGAAAACCACCAGCGATTCCATATTGGAGTTTATCTCTAGTACTTCAAGTGCTAGCAGACAAGCCCTTTGAAGCACTAAGTGCCATTTCTATAAAAATGTTGTCACTTAAGACTGTATTTCTAATTGCTGCGGCCTCTGCAAGATGGAGAAGCGAGATTCATGCTTTATCCGCAGAGGCAGACCGTTATATGGTTACAGGGGAAGGCCTAAGGCTTCTACCAAGGATAAATTTCATGGCTAAGAACCAGTCTTTGAAATATCCAGGTCAACCAATTGTTTTACCAGCTTTGACTAGATTTGATCCTAATTCAAAAGCATGGTGTCCAGTCCGTGCATTAAATGGATACAAACAACGTACACAGGAATGGCGGACAGACCCATCCTCATTATGGTTGTCTAATACTAAACACCATGGCAGGGCATCAAAAGACACTATATCTAGGTGGATTGTGGAATGTATTCAATTTTGCCACAAGTCTGCCACTGGTAAACAAGTTGACTGAGCCAAGGCTCGCAGTGTCCATGGCGTAGTGGCATCCATCGACCTGTTTAACGGGGTGCCAGCGGATGACATTATGTCGGTCGCTCAGTGGCACGGTGAGTCAAGTTTTACAAACCATTACCACCGTGACACCACTAATCCTCCTGCCTTATCGATATTCAAAAGATGATCAGATGTATATATTGTAGATAAGTTGCACTTGCTGTCTTCAGACAGCACATTTTAATTGTAGAAACAACTGCATATTCGTGTATCATATTTCCTTCACTGATGTGGACTGGACGGATACAGCTTTCATGCATAAGGTCAGTACTGCCTTTTGTTGTTACATAGTTTACTGTCACGATGTATTACGTTATTTAACAATAATGTAATGGTACCTGTGTATTATGAGGTTCATTTATTGAGAGTATGTGAAATGAACCCTTTCGTCTCTTGTCCTGTAGTACTTAGCACCAGTACTTAGAGAGAGTATGGGACATTGAGGTCATAGCATCTCCTTTCCCAAAAGGAAGGGAGAGCGCATTTGACCTACGGTCATTATGCTCACCATCAGTTGTGTTATTCAATGTTCAAATCAATGCCTGATTGTGTGTGTGTCACACAATTTCAGATGTTAGTGCTTCATGCGCAAAACGCACAAGGGATGAGCTCGTCTTTTGACCTCGCCTCCCTCCCGCCAAATTCTCTTACAAAATATGGCAATATCATAGAGTGTTAGGGAGGTAAGTATATCTCTTGAAGTACAATAAACAAAATCACAGATTTCTTTTTTCACGAGAGAGTTGTTATACTTAGCTCCCTAACATGGACCCGGGCTCTCCGCCCCATAGAGGATTGGTCTTCAGGCTTTTAAGTTGCATGTGTCGGCCAATAGTCAAGCTGAGGCAGTGACAGTCTATGCATGCGTGAGGTTGGGGCCGACATCTGGCGGACTGTCACCTGTCTACCTGCCAATTAAGGGCACCTACCTTTTTTAATCTAGTTTATTGTGTGAAGGTCGATATTTAGGAAATATCATAGAGTGTTAGGGAGGTAAGTATAACAACTCTCGTAAAAAAGAAATCTGTGATTTCGTTTAGACCAATGGAAGTTCAGATTCAAAATTTCCGCTCCATCTCATATGAAAGTGGGTACACATTCATTTCAGAAGCGATCTTATTAAATTGTTGGTGTACAACGCCAGCAAGATGTTTCACCAACATCATTTTCAAAATGTAAACTCACCTTTCTTATGACTGTAAAAATGAATGGATCTGATCTGTCAACAACTTTCAGTCAAATCATTTACAAAATGTTCAGCAAGTCTAAAGTTATTGGCCATTGAAATTGTTGTCATGTGGTTTGCTACAGTCAGACAGTTAGTTAATGGTGAGTCTGACGAAAAACCATCTATGTGACAGGCAGGCAGGCGGGTATAATTTGTTGTGGTTTTTATTTTCCCTGCTTGCAGTCATTTGTTTTGCCCTTCGGGCATTGTGGCTAGTATTTTGTCTGAAGCTGGGGAACTGTCTAGACATATTGAAGATTTTAGTTCTTTGCAATTGAGTCTTTCATAAATATAATAATGTCCTATATTAAGGAAGTCAAATGTTATAGTTTCCAGAAACACAACAAATAATAACGGGTATGTGTGACAGGGCCATAATTTCTGTATAAAAATATGCAATAATAATGCCCCTTATTTAATTAAAAAAATAATGAGAATTTCCAAATTTAAAGCTTGGCGCAAGAGACACTAGGAACTTTATAAGTATAATCAATGATTGCAGACCAACATCATCCCATCTTCATCATGAAAGTTTTTTAGCTCACCAATCCAGAATGGTCAAGTGAGCATATGCCATGGCAACCATCAATCGTCCGTCCATCATCCATCCATCCATCTGTCAACTTTTGCTTATAAACACTACTCATTAACCGCTTGGCAGATTTCAACCTAATTTGTGAAGGCCATTATGGGGTAGGCTTCAGAACTTGTAGACAGAATTTTGATTGGTCTATTTTTTTGCCGGCCATCTCAAAATTGCTGAAAAATTGCAGGAAATTGTTTAAAACGCTACTCATCATTAACTGCTTAGGCAATTTCAACCAGACTGCTCGGAATGTAGTATGCTGGTATGGTGCAGAACTAGGATACAGAGTGTTGATTGGTCAATTTGTCCGGTGGCCATCTTGGATTTTCTGAAAATTTCTGGAAATCACCTGAAAGCCCGGTTCCCGAAATTTACTTGGCCGATTTCAATCAAACTCAGATGGAACAACCCTAGCATAGTATATTTCAGAACAGGTATACAGAATTCTGATTGGTCCATTTATTCAGCAGCCATTTTGAAATTTCTGAAAAATGGTTGGAAATCACGTAAAACACTGCTCCTCATTAACTGCTTGGACAATTTCAACCAGACTTAGCCAGACTTAGCTAGGAGGATAGCATGGTGGTATGGTTCTGAATTTGTATGCAGAATTTTGATTGGCCAATTTTTCCAGCAGCCATCTTGGAAGGTGCGCAAGGTGGCGCAGGAGGACAAAGTTGTGTCATCCTCATTGCGCTAACGTCACCCTAATCTACAATCATCGCTCAAAAGGCTGAAGGGCTTGTGAGGTGGCGATTAGCTGTCCCTTTGGAGGTCTTAGCAAAGAAGGCGGGACGAGCAGTTCTTGGGGAGCGGAAGGGAGAGGCAGCAGTATTTTCCCCAATAGTCTTTACATCACTGATGGCCGCTCTTCGTTCCATCGGTCTATAAGAGGATATTCTGTCGCAAATGTTGTTGGTACTAAGATAAACTCCTAGCAGTCTGCTTAAGGTGGAGCAGGGACAAATCTCTACTTTGGTGTGTTCAGGGGGATGAATCTTTGCTGGAAACTTGACTTGATCCTGCCAGGGTGATCCGATCTTCTCAGGAGAAGTCTTTCTGAGTGTGCCCATTCCTACCGATCTTTAAGGGATCCCGTGCAAGTTGGTAGTTTATCTAACCGAGGTGTTTTGTGGTTTAAGGCTTCAGATGGCTGCAAAAGTACATGATTGGTTAAGTTAAGTGTAGCTGGCGGGGGGTGGGGGGGGGGCACGGGCTTGGAATGGAAATGGTGCAGCCAGTTTAATTGTGGCTGCCTGGAGCGGGAATGGAGTTGTGTTTGACACGAGGGAAGTGGTCTGGTATGGCGGAGCCATTGGGAGGGATGCTGTCCGAGTAAAGTGTGGTACCGTATTTTGAGGGCGGGCTTTGGAGCGGCACTGAGATGTGCGGATTTCCTGTTGTCTAGAACAGGCCAAGGTTTCATCAAACCTATTCACTCTCATGTTACTTGTTACATGTTCCACCATGTAGGAGTTATCCCTTCTTGGGATCACTTCCGTCTCAGCTTGTGGCAACTCTATAATGGGGTTAATAGCATGGAGTCTATTGGAGTTGAAGAGGAAGTGGGAACAACTTTTCCATCCTTCCTCTTGGACAATACAAACGAAAATGTCTTCAAATACGGTTTGTCAGACCTGTGCAGTGGAGGGAGAGGGTGAGTACGTATCTCGTCATCGTCCCCTGCATTAGCCTTTTGTCCGTTCTTCCCCTGGCTTGGTAGAGGACGAGCCGAGCTAGCACTGCGGTGCATTTGACCACTGGTGGGAGCACCTATCTCCATAGAGAAACTTGTCTGGGTACCAGTGTCGTGTGTTTTACTCAGCCCGATCTCTGGCACTGAGTTATCACCAACACACAGGTTTAACTGATCAAAGTGGATGATTGAGGTCAGACCATCTGAGGCATGGATTTGGTAGGTCACGTATGGCTTCTTACGTACTACCACATAGGGGCCTTTCCACTGGTAACTCAGTTTAGTCGGCACATTTAGTGAACGTTGTGTATCGCGAACCCATACCATCTTTCCTACCTCATATGGGTTTCCATGTACACGACAGTCATGCCAGATTTTCTGCCGCCGGTGTACAGTGGAAAGTGTCTTTCTTACTAGCTCATGGGCTTGTTCTGTCCTCTGCAACATGAATTCTACATATAGAGATGGTGAGTTTATTTCCAGCTGGATTCTAGGCATGGCTAGATCCAGGGGTATGGCTAAATCGCGGCCTAGTATTAACTTAGCAGGGGTATAAATAGTGCTAGCGTGTATTGAAGTGCGGTATGCCATCAACACATATGGGAGCCGTAGATCCCAATCACAACAATCAAGGTGTGTTTCTTTAGTCAGCATCACTGCTAGAGTTCTATTGAATCTCTCTACCATACTGTGCCCACGTGGGTGGTACAGTGTGCTGTGGATCTTGACTATGTGAAACAATTTGCAGAGCTCGGAGATCAGCCAGCTCTCAAAGTTACTACCTTGGTCAGAATGTAGTTCAAGTGGCATACCAAAATGGCAGAAAACATTGCTTGTCAGGACCTCATCTACAGTGCTGGCCTCTTGGTCTGGCAGAGCAAATGCTTCTATCCACTTCATGAAGTAATCCTGCAATACAAGTATGTATTTATTTCCTTCATCCATTGTATTCAGGGTCCTAGCACATCTATTGCAACTCGCTCCCACAGTGGTGCACTGACAATCTTTGTTTGTAATGGTGCAAAGTGGTACTGGCCAACAGCCTGGTGCTGGCAGGTCACACATTTTGCCACCCATGCCTTCACACTGTCACGTGTAACCTATCCGGCTATTAAGGTATAAGACACCGTTATTTATTTGGCATTCTTCATACCTTTGATTGTAATACTTGGCTGTAGTGGATAACGTGCTAATGGATTCCTTGGACAGGTGTACCCCTTCCTGGACCCAGGCATATACATCTCGTGTCTGCGCATCTGTAGATTGCTCTTGAGCAAGTTTCCCTGCATCCCAGTCTCTACATCGGAGCTCAGGGAAAGCGTGGAACGGTGATGTGTCTTGTTGTATTATATTGGCCACTTCAGATTCATCCTCGAGTCCTATTCTACTCAAGGAATCTGCATTTCCATGCAGTTTACCGGGTCTATGACCCACATTGAAGTTGTAGGCCTGCAGGGATTCCTGCCATCTCACCACTTGGCCCTCAGGATTCTTCAGGTTCCTGAGCCACCGTAGTGAGTCATGATCCATACGCAGTGTAAAGGGGCATCCGTACAGAAAATGTTTGTACTATTTGACAAAGTATACCACTGCCAATAGCTCTCTTTTAGTGGTTGCGTACCGCTTTTCAGTTTTGTGAAGCATACAGAAACCATACCCTAGTACTTGTTCTGTTCCATCTTAAGTGATCTGAGATAGAACGGCGCCTATAGCATAAGCAGACGCATCAGTATTCAAGATGAAATCAAGGTTATGGTTTAGATGAGCTAATATGGGTGCGGATGTCAAATGGTCTTTTAATTCCTTAAAGGAAACCTCACAATCTGTTGTCCATTCAAATGGTCTATTTTTTCAGTGATTTGGAATAATGGTGCCACGATCTCACTGAAATGGTGTATGTACCATCTATGGTACTGGCAGAGCCTGAGGAAGCTTCGTATGTTAGTCACAGATGGCGGAGTCTTCCATTCGGCTACTGCTTGAGTTTTACTGGGCTGAGTGGCCACTCCATCAGCGGACATTACATGGCCCAGAAATTAAATACTTTCTAAAGCGGTGGCATTTCTTTGGCTTAAGTTTCAAATTTGCATTTGGAAACCATATGAGCACCTTGTCCATGTTGGCCAAGGTCCGTTCAAAAGAGGGGCCAATGATGATAACATCATCTATGTAAGATAAACATACTTCCCACTGTAATGTGGTAAGAACTTGTTCAATTAGCCATTCAAATGTGCCCAGTGCATTGCATAGGCCATAGGGCATCTTACAGAACTGAAACAGACCATCCCTGCAAACAAATGCAGTCTTCACGGTTCCGTTTGTCCATGGCTACTTGCCAATAGTAGCTTGCAAGATCAAGTGTACAGAAGCATTTGGCTCTGCTTAACAAGTCAAATGCCTGATCAATTCTAGGGAGAGGATAGGCATCTTTAATGCTTAAATCATTTAAGCAGTGGTAGTCAATACAAAACCATAGTGACCCATCTTTCTTGCCTGCTAGGGCTATGGGACTGGCCCATGGAGATGCAGAGGGCTCTATAATGCCTGTTCTCAACATGTCATTGACTTGTTGGTGTGCTTCCGCTTCCTTATGAATAGGAAGACAGCGCACCGGCTGCCTCACTGGCCTATTTTCACCGGTGACAATGGAGTGACGGACTAGGTGGGTCTCACCTAGGTCCTGTAGCTCAGGGGGTAGTGTAGGGCCATTCCAGTGTATCATGTCGACTCGCCGTGCCACAAGTGCACGACGAGTGATGACGCTGGTACCATACAGACTTGTTGGTCCACAGAGGTATCTCCGCAAGGGAGGCTTCCGTACACGAGACTTAACTAATTAACTTAATATAAGTTATTATACCTCTAAGCTGAAAGGAAAGAAGATTATCTTGGACGAAAAGTCATGTGCCTCACGCGGGAACTACTCCTAGTGCTAGCTTGGGTGAGGGGTATTATCCTCGCGTGGACCGTCGTTGCTGAATCCTTGCGAGAGGCAAGTGCCTCACGCAGGCCTCCGTCTTGGGAAGGTGTCACCACTGCTTAAAGTGGGAGAAGAGTAGTAGGTAAAAATGGGCCCACTCTAATATTTCAACCAAAATGCTTGAAAAATAAAAGATCATACCTAGTGAGATTATGACTAGAGGGTTGCGTGCTCTTTTACATGAAGACAGGATGAACGACTCCCGAAGGATTCCCACGTCACCGTCTTATGTAATTCTTAGTATGCTGAATTAGTAGCCACCGCTTTATTTATGCGGGCCTTCTGCTCTGCTTAACCAGCTTTTAGTTTTTAGAAACAAGAACTATTTTAGGCCCCAAATGGCTGGTATCTACCTAGCTATTAGACATGGCTGTCATTAGGAACAGATGCCCCAAGACATCAATACTGAAGACAGCGCTCATACATGTTACTTAGTAAGATCTCCGAACTGGATAAGAATCCGAACATCTCACCCCGTAACCACATAAGACGTCACAAGACACTGGTAACTTTTCACGAAACTATACTTAACATTTTAATTATTCCGTTAATTATAGTTCTTGAATACTCGGTAGCCATTCTTAAGTTAGGCTATCGTGTTACTGAAATTGATACGTCATTCTTTGGTTGACATGAGTTGATGCATTCTCAGGAAGCTGGAAAGTTCCCGCAGGTTGGTTTCCGCAAACAGGAATCCCGCAAGAAGCTCATGGCGGGAGCGCATCACTTAGGACTGTAAGCACAATATAGAATGTCTAACAAGTAGTCAGCAAGAGATACTATAGCATTACTGCTGTGAAGAAAGTTCCCGTACACCGATGGCACGGATGGAAGTTGACAACCCGATCACAAGCGGGGGTTGTTAAATGTGGATGAATATACATAACTAAGCTTAACGGTGTGGGGTACATCAACCAGCTCTGAAGACACACCAGGCAAAGTTTACTTGCTGCGGTCGAAAGTTAGAAGAACCTGCACGACATCAATGCGGGGACAGTTGAAATACCACTTTTTGGCGTGGCCGGCGGATCCGGCGAGTCATCCACCAAAGAACATCGCTGCCTCTACATCTGTAGAATCACATATTCAGGCTGTAATGGCCTCACCGCAAGTCCGTATTCCGAAGTAGATCTTGATACTCGTGAACAATAATTAGAAAGTTCCAAATTACTTCCGCAAGAAGGGAGTTACAAAATTGTTTTAGTGCGGTGGGTTGGGTAACTGCTAGCTACGGGAGAAAAAATGAAAGAAAGCGAAGTAATATGCATATTGTCTGTCGCGCTGATAGTAGCTGGTACAGGTCCAACCTGTTCAGCCCCTGGCCGAGGATGCGCTCAATCTCTGGATCGCGTCTCCTTTTATACTACCCGTGACATGACAGGCGCAAGCTCCAACCAATCATCGTTTGAGCAACAGCCAGTCAGTGTGTAGCTGATAATAATGCTGTCGAATGTTCTAGAACATTCTAGAAGTTCTGCGTCCATGTGATTATGATGTCACGGCAATATTTTGAAGATAACCAAGAAGGGTTTTCTGTAGATAACTCAGCCATTTGTTAAACGATTTTGAAATGGTTTACAGATTTAAAATGCCCATCAAATTCTGGTCTTGATTAATGCCAGACTCGGTGGGAACAGGTAATCAAAAGGGGATGACAGGGTACCATCTCGGTACACTAAAAGTGTCGTCCCATCTTGGTCGTAAACCATGTGCTCCATCAAAAATAGCATCTAAGCATGCACATGCGCACAATGCGCTTTAACGAACTTAGTCCTTTTTGCAATGCGATCTCTCTCATAGGCTCATATGCACTTATGGCTCTACCCAGGGGGGCGAGTTCAGGGAACGAATCCAGGATGGGCGGTGCGTACCCAGCTTGGCTGGTACGGCCGGTACCCGACCAGTCGATCCGAACTACAGTCCATATCACTTGCCGAAAAACTATCTTTTTACTTATATAATAGATGGCGTACATTACTTTTCTGAGCGTGGGTTAATCCAACTGTGGCATGCAAATACAGGTCATGTAGGTGTTCCGGTATATCCATGTCGGTTACAGTGGCATTTGTAGGAATGGTGGGAAGTATTTCCACTGAATCTATGTCCACCAGATGGCCACAGCATACACCAATTACTAAGGTAATAGGATTAGCTGTGCCGTTAAACACACGGTAAGGTATACGGTCCCTACTGGTGGTGGTAACTAACATTCATGGACTAACACATTTAGAGGCCAACATATATTCCTGGTCAGGTTCTAACAGAGCGGTATGAATATTTTTTCCTAACTGAGGTGCGGTGGCCCACAAAGTTTCTTCTTGGCCCAGCTTAACAGTGGCTGAGGAGGCCAATATTAAAGCACAGTTATGATATAAGGTTGATTCCGGCCCTAGTGGAATATGACGGCCGTGTATTTCTAACTTGTTGTTTGCAGTGAATTACTGCTTCACTGAGAAAAGCAGAGCCTAGTAATGCATCGTTTTGTATGGATGCAACTACTACCTGCTGGATATATTTTAACTCCTATCGGTACCAGTGGCAATTTGGAGTTGGAGATTAGATGGTTTAAGAGGCGGTTTCCAATGGGTAGGGATGCTAGAGGATAATTGCTCATTAAACACTGTGATAGATTCACCAGTATCTATGGTGGCATTTGTAGGCATACCGCCAAATAAACAAGCACATTTGTATATTATTTTCTCCGACACGGGAGAGAGTTTTTCTACTTTAATTTCTTGATTACTTGTTGGTGGTGCCATATAATCTTGTATATACACGGTCTGCTTGCCAATAACCGCAAGTGCAGTTGGTGGTTGAGTGAAAAACGGAGCAATTTTTCATTTTTGCGGCCTGATTGTTTTTTGTAGTAATGGTGCCATGGTACCATATAGGTGAGGGATTCCCCTGCATACGGTACCATATCGCGCGGGCCTCCATGAAAAAGAAAAATGCCTTCAATGCCGAAGCGGAGGAGAGCGGTAAAAATTGTCTATTTATCCTAATATGCTTATTTTGCTGTTGTGTGCCTATGGTGTGTACGTGAAGATACGGTGGCTGATTCATTTCAGCACCGTGGCATGGTCTTGAGTTAAAGATACTGTTTAGTTGGTACTGTCTATTTTTGTGTACCTAAAAATGGCCTAGACTAACTTTTAGTTAGTTGTAAGTTCAAAACATATAATTTTAAGCCGCAAATGGCATCACACCAACTGTCTTTAATGAATACGTCTTCCTGGTGAGGATTCTCGGTACCATTGCCAATACCCCTCGCAGCATCTCCTCTCAGACTGACAGCATGCAACATGTTGTCTGGTGGTAGTTTCAGAGCCGCAAAGCGATCCCTCCACATACCGTATCACAACCACAAATAACAACACATGGACAAATCACATTGACTGAAGCATATTTAGAAAGTGGGCTTTAGCTTACTTATGGGGGGTGGGGGGTGGGGAGAGAAACGTATTTCCATCTATGGTGACTACCCCGTAGCCGTGGTGAGCTCTAAGGCTTCACCCAGTCACCATTATGAGTTAGATGGTGATCCGTGCTTCTATCCGCCACCTAAGGTTTCGAGTATGGACCGTTGAGATCCGTACCCTGGCGTTACCATTTAGCTACCTTAGGTTTGGAGAAATGTTGCCTTAAGAACACTGCTGGGATGCAGTGCTGGGATATTTTTGCAGTGTTTCCTACTTTGGCATAAAAAGTCTTGCTTAATAGGTATCTGAAGATAAACGTGAGCGGCAGATTGATTCTGGCCAGCCAAAAACCTGCTGTAGTTTCTTGAGATGGTCCTAACCATTCTGATTGTGGGAATTCAAACAATTATTTGGGCCAGACAGCCAGAGAAGCATAGTCAAAGGCAGTTACCTTTCACTTTAACTTAGGAGGCTTTAATATGAACGGCCAACTATGAAAATCAGTAGTACCGTTTGCACAACGGTCTTATTGACCATGAAGAAGTCTTTAATAAAAATTCTCCATTTGAAGAGTAACCATTCTTGGCTAGCTTAAAAACCTGTCCTATTTAGCTATCATAGTTCTAGGTTTAACGGTGGCATGTCATGTTCTCCGGTGAGCGCATGAGCAGCGACCTTAATGTAAAATTGGTGCCGTTGGGAGAAAATACAGTGATGCATTTGTTGTTGATGTATAGTGTAACCTAGGTGTACTGTGGTCCAAATATTTTTGTAGTTTTTGCTGCTAACTAACAATATTGGCAGAATGCCTGAGTACATATATATACATTCATTAGGATTATAGGGTCGATCAGACCCACGGTGTCGTTTATTTGCTGACACCATTTACAATGCATAACATTATGTACAATCTTGTCTTAAAGTGCAGGTTACATCTGACCTTACAGTACCACTTAGGGCGGTACTTTATTTATTATTAAACATGGGATACATAAGTAAGATATGTTCCTATGTGTGGTGCACCTATTAGTCATCAGTGCAGTTTAAATGTCACATGTAGTCTTTGTACCGCTTTCTTGCGGTATGAGTTGAGGCACGGTGTAGCTGCCACCTGGAGAATTACTGCAGGATTCTGGCCATAATGTTTCATACTCGAAAACAGTAAAGAATTAAGCCAATTTCGGTGGTTAACAGGTCCTAATGCATAGCACATACTGAATAGTTCACCGTAATACTGTTATACTATTTGTGCTTTAAGAGTGACGAATGTCTCCATTGTGTAGGGATGGTAAGTACATATTATGTTGAATTATTTTCTTGGCACAAGATGATCCATGCCAATCAGCTCTTACGGCGTGTAAAGTAATGTCCTTGTCTGGATGTAAATTCAATGACGCTGGATATGTCCATTGTTGTCTACCACTGTTTTTGGAGTGGCACGGCAAGTCTGGCGAGACATGAAAAACACCACTGTTCTTACGTACTAATTTAGATGGTAACTGTCAAAAGTCTGACACCGCAATGAAGGCACCACTGGTGACGGTGGTCAAAATAAAGAGCCTTCTTTTAATTTGGGTTGTTACTCCTGTTGATCTACCAGGAGTGTACAAAAACATGGTGCGGTGTGGAGCGCGGCTGTCTGGAGAGAGAACCTAACTGTAATAAGCTGCATTAGTATAGATTGCAGAACGCGAGCTCTGCGCAGTAGGCAGATAGTGAGAGAGCTCCCACTCTCGGACCGAGTCCGCCTCCCTTCTATTCGAGTTTGGCTATGAGAACACCTTTTATACTTGGTGAGAGGCTGTGCCAGCCGGCTCAACCAATTAGAGTGCGTGTTGCGTGCAAGACAAGGTAGCTAGAGCAATCATGCCTAGCTCTCTCCCGTTCAGGCACACGCTCGGGCGATGTCTACGCTTAGTTGGAGTTCAAAAGAGACCGTTTTAATTCTTTCATATCTTCGCCAGATCTGAACCAATTTAATTTCTATTAAATTCCTCATTCAATTCTGATATTACATACCAAAATCTTTGAGGACGGTCCCATATTACGGAATTGCCATAATATGAGTAAGTATATACATAAGTTGCCAGTCTCCACCGGCTAACGCGTCAATGTTTGTTTACCTCTTATGGCTGCACATGCGTGTAGGGCGATCTCATGGACTCTATTATTTTGTTCTCCTGCTGGAATGCCCATTTATGTGCGGGCCGTATTTGGCCGATGGAGGGGTGAGCATGAATCATCCCGGACCGGGCCGTCTTGTATGCACCCGACGGTGATCCGTGCCACACCTGCGAGAACCTCTACCCTCGCAAATCTTTCGCTCAGAGCTTAGACCAGCTTGAGTGACCCTTCCAAGTTGCAGACACGCAAACCACCATGTGTAATTATATTAACTTTAAAACCTTAGATAAATCTAATTTCACCTGATGCTGATCAGGGTTTGATCGAGTCTAGGATGCTAGTGCTGTTGTAGCTGCTTGCTTTTATAGCCTTCCTGGCTGGATTGGTTTGTGTACAAATTATCCTGGTTGCCTGGAAATGCTCTAAAAAAGTTGGCCTGATGTTGTCCTGGGATGTTCTTTGTTGGCCTGATGTTGACCTGTATATTATTCACGTGCCTGTGTTGGACTGGTGATATCCCGTTTAGCCATTAGTGGCGGTTAGGGACAGTTGGGATGCTAACCCATGTTGGCCCTTTGTGTTGGCCCGATGAAATCATAATACTGGTGTGTTTGTTTGTATATAGATGCATTAGCCCAGTCAGTTGGCCCAGTATAGTGAATTTTTCACATGCCTGTGTTGGCCTGGTGGTGCCCCATTTGGCTGTTGGTGGCAGTTGGGTTGTTGACCCGTGTTGTCCCATTGTGGTGGCCCAATGACGTCATAGTATAGTTATTGAATGACTAGCACCCATGTCTGGTTCCATCGAAATCCGTACACAACTAATTATCACTGGTATTGTGATAGGGTTAGTTTTGGTAGCCATTGCTTCACTATAAAACAAAGTATTCACCTGTTCAGTATCGCTATCACTCTCACATTATTCAATCTCACAACTTGCTGTGAAATAATTAGCAGCCCTTGGTGCTGACACATTTTTGGTGCTCATATTGTGTTTTGTTTCCTTTTGACCTACATTTATGCTTTAGATGGCCCCTTTGTTTAGAGCTGTTACATATAAAGTTCTTGTATTTGCAGTCTGTAGCCAAATGCCCACCTCCACAGCGATAACAATCTAAGGCCTGGTGCCTATTATCATTACTTTTCGAAATCCAATTTATCGGATGAGTTGAGGGGCTAGTTCATCCACATACTACTTCCCTGCTTATAGTCACACAGTATCCACCTTATTAATCGATTTACCAGTTTCTCTCAAGGGAATATGTGACAATTCTTTCAAGTTTTTATCTGCTATTACATCGAAATTGGCTACTTCTACTGCACGTTTGTAATTCAATTGATCTTCTGACAACAATCTACAATCGCCGAATACAATCATTATTAATACCCGTAACAAGCCTATCGCTGAGCATGTCTTCTAGCATAGTACCAAATTCACATGGCTCCACTAATTGTCTCAGTTTAGCCATATAGTCTAGTACACTTTGCTCTGATGCATGCACATGCCCATGAAAGTTAAAACGACTGTCAATGATACTTGCCTTCGGCTGCTGGTGTTCTTTTGTCAAAGCTGTCAATTCATTGTAAGACTTGTCAGTGGGTTTCGATGGGGCCAGTAAGTTCTTCATTAGTCCATAAATTTTTTACGCCGCTTTTCTTAATCATCGAATTCTCATAACACTCCAAACTGTGCCATTATTAGCTCACCTGGAATGGCCAAATCAACTTATGCCATGGCGACCGTCCATCATCCGTCTGTCTGTCAAGTGTCTGGTCGGCATCCATCCATCAACTTTTGATTAAAAACTCTACTCCGCATTAACCGCTTGGCAGATTTCAAATTAATTTGGAAGGAATGATCCTATGGGGGTTGGCTTTAGAACTTGTATATAGTACTTTGATTGATAATTTTTTTCAGCTGCCATCTTGGATTTTCTGAAAAAATGGCATGAAATTGTTTAAAACGCTACTCATTAACTGCTAGAGCAATTTCAACCAGACATGCCTGGAAAGATACTACGCTGGTAGGTTTCAAAACTTGTATACAGAATTTTGATTGGTCAATTTTTCCGGCAGCTACCTTGCAATTGCTGAAATTTTTTGGAAATCACTTGAAAGACTACTCCTCATTAACTGCTTGAATGAGTTTAAGCAAACTCAGCTGGGAGGACCCTAAAGTAGTATGCTTTCAGAGATTGTATACATAATTTTGATTGGTCCATTTTCCGGTGCCCATCTTGAATTTTCTGAAAAATGGCGGGAAATTGTTTAAAACGCGACTCCTCATTAACTGCTTGAGCAACTTCAAGCAGACTTAGCTGGAAGGATATTAGGTTGGTAGGTTTCAGAACTTGTATACATAATTTTGATTGGTCAATTTTTCTGGTGTCCATCTTGGATATTCTGAAAAATGTTGGGAAATCGTTTAAAATGATACTCCTCATTAACTGCTTGAGCAACTTCAACCAGACTTAGCTGGAAGGATATTAGGCTGGTATATTTCAGAACTTGTATACAGAACTTTGATTGGTCGATTTTTCTGGTGGCCATCTTGGATTTTCTGTAAATTTTGGGAAATCAGTTAAAAGGCTACTCATTAAATGCTTGAACGAGTTCAAGCAAACTCAGCTGGAAGGACCCTAAAGTAGTATGCTTCAGAGGTTTATACAGAATTTTGATTAATTGAATTTTCTGAAAAATGGCTGAAAATCGTCTACTCATTAATTGCTTGGGAGATGACAACCAGACTGGCTGGAAACAGTCCTAGGCTTCAGAAGTTGCATACAGAATTTTGATTGGTCTTCTTCCATCGGCCATCTTGGATTTTCTGAACATTTTGGGAAATCAGTTAAAAGGCTACTCATTAACCGCTTGACCGATTTCAACCAAACTCAGAAGAACGCTAGGCCCATAAGATTGTATACAGAATTTTAATGGTTAGAGTTTGATGGTCACCATCTTGGATTTTCTGAAAATGGGAATTTGTATAAAATGCTACTCATTAATCGTTTGGTCAACTTCAACCAAAAGAAGATTCATATTGTCGTAGCCTCTAGAAACTCTATTCAGAATTTTGATAGGTCAATGTTTTGGCTCTGAACTCTGATTTTCTACAGGCTTTCCGGAACCCTTTAAAAATGGTACTCCTTCAATCAATAGCCCAATTTCAACAAAAATGGGTGGAACAATCCTATGACAGTAGGCTTCAACATATTAAACGAGCATTTTGATTGAGCAATTTTTTGGTGGCTATCTTGGGTTTTCCGAAAATCATCCATCATGTCTTTAAATTATAATTGTTTAAATGCCAATGGTCCAGGTGAGTGCCACAGGCCCTTGGGCCTCTTCTTATCTTGTTGATTTGCCAGTCGGCGCATGCGCGGACAGGTTTCCATATGCGCCAAACTGTCAGATGAGTAACCTGCCTAGTAGGGGCAAGTCTTTAATCCTTACCATTCTGATGTCAATATTCTATCTTTTATTGTGTCAATATCAAAGAAACTGGGGTACATTTTTCAACAAATTTGTTGAAAAAATGGACACCAGTTCATCTTTTAATTTAATTGAAAAATTTAAGGTTTTAACACCAAAGTGGTAATGGTTAATGTAAATTCTGTGTATGATTGAGGCAGCTAAATATATTATTATATCAAGAGTATTCGTGATGGTATTATATATCGCTCTCATGAAAAAGATACATTTTAGAATTTCTTTATTCCAATAGTAAATTTTCAAAAAATAGTCTTGTTCAGAAAATTAAGATTTTCTATGAGAAAATTGATAAATTCTTGAACAAATTTTTATTCTTAAAGGTTAATATAGAAATAAAGGAGGCAGAGTTCAAGCTAGTGCTTCAACATACATCAAAATTGTATACAAATCCATCAATTCCATCTCATTTCTCATTGATTTTCTAAGGCAAAATAATGATATTTGATTAAATATTCTGAGAATGATGTCCACGGAGACTATTTTAGGGTAGAATGACAAATTGGAGCAATGAATTAGATTGAAACAGTTAATCTTCATTAGATAAATCCAAATATCTGAAAATAAATTTTTTTTTCTATGTTTGTGAAAGGACACAGACTTAGTGTCCCTAGAGAAATTCTCTTTGAAACCCAAAGTCATTAATGCTATATATCCATTCGTGTTGTTTCTCGAAAAATACGGAAATCTACTCCCAAAACAGAGATCTGATTTGTGTTTCAGGGTAATTTGAAAGGGATTTTGTTTGGCCAACGGAATGAATAAATGAATGTTCAAGCTTCCACTTAATGTCCTGAGTGTTATTTGATGAGAAGACATTTTGTGATTTTCCATCGGGAGTCTAAGAGCCTTCGACATATTGTTGGCATGTGAAATAGAGATGTCGCCTGGGTATTAGGAATATCGAGAAGCAACATTTAGCAATCGCTGATCTCTTGAGCTGACAGACCAATTGTTTTCTAGCTTAACCCTTTAATTAATGGGCAAGCCAGTCAAAACTGACCCCTGCACTGGTCTACAAGAATGTCCATATACAGACCAAGATAATACTAATTTTGAAAATTCAGCACTGAAATGACTGTCTTGATAACTGAGCCAGTTAATCCAGTGGTAAATTTTCAAAAGTGGTCTCTTGTCCTGCAACCAGACTTTTTCTAAACACTTTGAACCCAAAAGACCGACGACCAAACATCCTTTATAATTTAACTATTATTAGCTCACGTGGCCAGAATGGTCAAGTGAGCTTATGCTGTGGTGACCATCCATCCATATGTCTGTCCATCCGTCTGTCTATCCGTCAACCTTTTCTTTAAGCAACTTCTTTTCAAGAACTGCTGGGCCGATTTCAATTATATTTGGCAGGAAGCATCCTTATGGGATACTAATCCAAGTGTGTTCAAAGGAAGCCAATCGTACAATTTGACCTGTGGCCATCTTGGATTTTGGCTGATTTTTAGAAACGTCATTAAAAATCTTCTCCGAATCCGCTTGGGGAATCGATTCAAAACTCATGAAGCTTCATCTAGGGCAAGATGTAAGCCAAGTTTGTTCAAGGCAACTTGATTAGCTAAATGGTTCTGAGGCCATCTTGAATGATCTAGTTTTCGCGAAAACCACTTCTCCAGAGCCGCTGATGGGATCGGGCCTAAATTTGGGAGATATGATTAGGGATTAAGGGTCACTAAAGCTTGTTCAAGGGAAACTGATCCGTTAAAAAACATGGCCACCATGGGCCAATCAAAATGTAGCATCTTTGGCGGTCATATAAGATTTTTTTATTTGATGGATTTTGAGGCTGAAATTGGTTTTATATATATTTTGCAGTATTCTGGTCTCAATACAGGATCACACTGGACTCACATGTGTCAGTGTTGGAACCTCTTACTCACAACCTCCAATTGTGGATGAAGAGGGACAATCTCCTGACATGGGTGATGCTCACCCCTGCCCACCCTCAAATGATGATGTATATGGATGCATCAATGGGGGGATGGGGAGATTGCCAGGAAGAAGCCACAGTATCAGGGCTTTGGAATCTGGATCAGTCACAAGAACATATCAACCTACTGTAATTACGGGCAGTAATTCTAGGCCCGGAACATTTCTTGGAGGAAGTACAGGGCAAGATAGTCCTAGTTCGATCAGACAATTCATCAGTAGTGACATACATAAACTGCCCGGGTGGAACGAAGTTGCCCAGTCTGTATGATGACATGGAGATTGCTTTTCTGGTGCCTAGATGATATGATCACCTGAAAAGCAGTTCATATTCTGGAAGGGCTAAATCTGTTAGCAGGCTTATTGAGCCGAAGGATGAGTGTATTGCCTACAGAATGGTAACCAAATCCATGTGTGGTGGATTGTCAGATCAACCACTGGGGAAAACCCAACATAGATGTATTCGCAATGAAGAAGAATGTGTAGATGATGACTTATGTCTCCGATTCCATATCCGAGTGCTATCGCAACAAATGCGCTAGCTATCAACACCAGCATTCCTGATTCCAAACGTGCAGCATTTCTAATTCCAAAAGTGCCAATTCTGTCTGATCACCACGTATTGGCCAATCTGATCATGGTATATGGTATATGGATCTGCTGGACTTTCTGGTCTGCAATCCGGTTCCTTTGCCTCTGATGGACAATATTATCTTCCAGGGCAAGGCCCTTCACAACAATCCGTCAATGTTCAGATTGACTGCGTGGATGAGGTTTTCTCATTTTATATATATATCTCAATTTATCAATAGAAACAACCTCTTGTCAGAACTGCATCAGTCTTCACCAATGGGAAGTTGATGACAGCAACAAGCAATTCACAAGGTCAGTCTTGTCTATGTGTTGTTTATTGTTGATTGTCTCTGTCACGTGACTCTTTGTTATTAATATGGTGATGGTACGTGTTTTATGTGGTTCATTCTTGAGAGTATGCGAAAATGGAACGCATTTTGTCTAATGTCTTATAATACTTGACACTTGTACATAGAGAGCGTATGAGACATTCAGATTATTCTGTCTCCCTCCCAAGAAAAAGGGGGGATGGGGCGGGGAGGGCAGGTGGGGGTTTAGCATATGACATACGGTCTTCTCTCAGCCATAGGTTGTATTATCCGATGCTCAAGTCATGTCCTGGTTTTGTTTTCACACAATTTCTGAAGTTTTCTAGTGCCTTTAATGCAGAAAGGTGCATAGGGAAGAGCTGGTCTTTTGACCTTGCCTCCCTCCCGCTGAATTCAATGATCAATTCTGGCAATGTCAAAGAGTGTTAAGGATGTAAGTATACTCTTGAAGGGAAATAAATGAAATCATGGATTTATTTTTTCACAAGAAAGTTTATACTTACCTCCCTAACATGGACCCAACCTCTCCACCCCACAGAGGCTCGGTCTTCAGGCTTTCTTAGTTGCATTGTGTCAGCCAATAAATTAGTCAGAGGAAGTGCTGGTCTGTGCATGCGCGAGGTTGGGGCTGGCATCAGCCGGACTATCATCTGACCACCTGCCCAGTAGAGGCACCTTACTTTTTTAATCTGAATGTTTATTGAGTGAAAATCAATATTTGGGAATATCAAAGAGTGTTAGGGACGTAAGTATCAACTCTTTCGTGAAAAAATAAATCTGTGATTTCGTTTATTATGGCAAAAGCCCGAAACAACCACCAGAGAATATAATTATAAAATCAACAGATTTGTAGAATGGTTCTCAAAGAGATGTATTAATCCAATGGATTCATCTATTCAGTAGTAGCCAATTGAACTTGAAGTTTTTGCATTCCAGTATATGTTTTAGGAGGGTTAATAGGCCCTCATGGTAAGGGTTCCTGGAATCCCATGTTGTTATTACACCACAAAAACATCCATTACCGTTCAATCACCACTTGCTAAATCAACTACTCTGCATTTAGCAACCAGAATAAGATTTTTATGCTTGCTTACATTCCTCTATATGCCTATTCCATATCAATATATACCCTCAACCAGGCTACTGGTAGGGTACACCCCAGCATATGGCCTGATAAAGACTGGCACCAGTCTGTACTCGCTCCTTGGTGACGCCTGTCACTAAGCATGCCCGCGCATGCGCAATGGAGCCCAAATAGGAAACAGATTCACTTTTCAAATATTCTGCAAGCAGTACAGGCTGAAAATATTCCAGCTAAGTTTTTATAGCTTTGTGCTGAGTTCAGCTTACTTATTTGAGAGTGCTTCAATCCAGGATTAAGCCTAATGTGAAATCTATCCTCCCTAGGTTATGTTTATGGAGTATTTTGTGGTTTTATTGCTATTTATACTCTGTATATATGTATTACTGTTTTTTGTGATGTATCTCGTTTTCATGGTCATCAATCAAAATGCCTAAGTCATCATCATGATTTATAACCCTCAATTACTCTAAGAGCCTTTTATTAACTTATTTCTAATCATATTATGTGCAAAAGCAAGAAAACATTCTATTTCCCTTAGAAAGTTTGTCATTTTTTTCTTAGGGATTTTTTGTCATTTGAATTTGAAGTTTCCTGCCTTTTCTAAGCATGCGTTTGTTTGTCTTATCTCAGACTCAATATTTTAGAGAAGTTCTTTTAAGTTTTTGGAAGCTGCATGCTTCATTCTATATTTTTATTTTCGTTTTTAGGAGTCTGTTAAATCAGTCGAGAAAGTCAAGTGCACGTCGACTAAGTGCGATCGAGTCCACTCCGTGGAGTTTGGAGGTCATGTTTGCCTAAAATGCACTATGTGTACACCGTTAACAATGTGTGGGGTATGCAAAGGATGGTCTTCGACCATGTCCAAGGCATACTTAAAGGATTTTTTGGCTAAGTCCGCATTGCCCACTAATCGCTCCCCCTCTGTTGCTTCAAAGTCTAAAGTTGCGTCTTTTGCTAATACTTCTGTATCTTCTACACCAGTAGCAGGAGGAGGGGGTCCTCTTTGTCTAATTCTGATGCTGTTTAAGCTCTTTTTGCATGATTCGAGTCTTTTGCGACAGTCTTGACAAAGTCGTTAGATGAGCAAATTTTGTCAGCCATTCGTGCGGCTAGAGATGTTTCATCTGAGTCGGACGATAACCAGAAGGTTAGCGGGCATGCCCGCGGAAGCGGAAGGCAACTTCCCTCACATCCAGGCAAGAGATTCGGTCCCTGAAGCCGAAGTCTAAAGACTCGAAGAAGAAGCCCTTAAAGGTGATCTCGAATAGGTCACCGGGCAAAACCCACATAAGTCTTGAGGAGGGGCATTACCCTCAAGCAGTGGTGTCGGCGACAGAAGTCCCCCATTCAAATGCCTATGCCAACGTGAGGTTTTCTGTTATTCCAGTCGCTAGGAATGTTAAAAGATCACCTTTTCCTATTGTAATACAGGCAGGAAGTTCGGTAACTTCCAGTTTGTCAAGCACTTCCGGTTTATGCTTAGTAGATTCGGGTCTCCAAGACCCGGGACTACTTCTGGTTCCAATTTCAGGTTCTGTTTCTTCTGCTTCCGGTTTGACTTCCAGTCTTTCAGGACATCCGTGTCCTCAGGATCCAGTTCTTGTTTGGACTTCCAGTAAGACTTTATCCACTTCCGTTTCCACTTCCGGTATTAGTACTTCTGGTTCTAGTGGCTCTTCTAGTCCTACCGGATATCTGGGTCCTCAGGACCCGATTAATTTTCTGACTTCCGGTAGGTGCACTTCCGCTTTTGTTTCAGATCCCATTGTTTTCTCTTCTGCTTCCAGTTTGAGGGGTGCACCTCTGGGTCTTCAGGATTCGGCTAAGCATCCAGTTTCCGCTTCCGGTTTTGATGAGATTTCCGGTTTGGTAAATTTCAAGGTCTGCAAGATCCGGTTATGGCCTTATCCCAGGGCCAACTTCCGCTTCCGGTTTCCGGTTCTCCTGGGATTAGATTTTGCGCATCCAGTCAAGAGTTTCCTGGGCCTACAGGTTCCTCTTCTAGTCGGTCAATTTTTTCGGCCTCGTATTTGGTTGATAGGAGTCAGGTTTCTGTTGATAGAAATTTAGTTAGCTCTGTGTTTTCTCCTTCTCATCTTAGGAATGTTTCTGACTCTTATTATTTCCATGACCATTTGGTTCAGGATTTTGGTTCTTCTCAGTCTCCTTCCCAAGCACTTAATGTTGATGCGTCTTCAGGTCCCTTTGCTTCCTCCTTTCATGATGTAGTTTTAGGTTTTACTTCTGATGCTCGGCTCCAACTTTCTCATTCTTCTTCTCAAGTTCAAGGTCATAGGTCTCTTCCTTCTTCTTCCTCTTCTCTTTCGGCTAGAGATTTTTCTTCCAGTCATGTTTCTAATTCTTCTTCTCTTTTTCAGTCATCTTCTATCCCTCCTCCTACGGGGTTTTCCTGCCGTCCTTCTGCTATCAATTCCTTCCAAGGATCTTCGGATCCTGCTCATTCTTCCTCTTTTTCTTCTGTTCTTCTTAATTCTTCTCTTCCTCCTTCCTCCTCTTCTGCTTCTTCTCCTTTGATCATCTTGACCCGATGGTGTCTGTTGTGCTATCCCCTGGGTTAGAGTTTCAAATTGTTGATTCGTGTCTGGATTTTTCCTTGTTTTCTATGGTATGGGATCCCTCCCTTGATCGTTCTTTCATGTCGGTTCATTTTCCATTTTATCTAGGTTTTCGGCTAGTTATCTGGTTCAATTTCCCTTGTCTACTGGTCTGCAGAGGGATGTCGATGTGTCTTCTCTTCAAGCATCTAGGAGGCCTTGTTCTCCTCTATCTTCTAGAACTCTTGACTCTTGTCTCTGGTGACTCTTCTCATCAATCTTCTTCATGTTCATTCTAATGACTTCTCTTACTCCAAAATTTGATGCTCCTGTTCAGATTCTAAAGGACGATTATTTGCGAGTTGCCACCCATCAATCAGTCAATGGTCCTGCTTGGGAAGTTCTTTCCTCTAATTTAAAGGATTCCGCGAAAGTTGAGGCCTCTTCTGGTCTTTTTAAATGGGAGTCAGTGTGTCACAGTGCAAGTCGGCAAATTTTCTTGCCTTACTTTCAGAGGCAGTTCTTAAGTCCTAAGAGAGAAGCGAGCAGGTCCCTGCTGAGGTTTTTGGTACTATGGCTGATATTTCGAGAGGTTCACTTAATTTCATATGCAGATCTTTAGGTTTTATTACCTCAAAGAGGTCTGGGAAGCTTGTAGAGGTGAATATTTTGAGTAATCTCAAGAGTAGTCTTATTTTGGCTCCTCCTTTTTGGTCAGGATATTTCTGGTCAGTCTTCCTCTAGTCTCATTCGGTCAGAGTCTGAGCATCTGAGATATTCTAGGGATCTTCAGGCTCAGATCCTTGTTTCTAAACCTTCAGCGAAAAGAGACTCTTCCTCTGTTAAGAGCCCCAATTCCTCCCCTAGGAGGAAGAGTCTCAGGACAGATGAGTTTGGTGAATATCCCTCCAGGTTAGTTACTCTAACAGATCTTCTTCCAACTTCCAAGATCCATCCGCGGAGGAGGATTGTTTCGAGTCAATCTCCCACCATTCTAGATCCCATGTTTGGCAGCCCCCTGCTCTTACGGCAGGAGGGGAGGGGCCAAGCTTATTTTCGTAGACCTAGTGCAAGGTCCAAAGGTTGGTTGTCTTTCAGAGGTTTTCAGAGTAAGAGAGTTTAAAGGTGTGGCCACCGGCCGGGTAGGTCCAGCTCTCTTTCCTCTTTCAGTCTCTTCTCTTCCTCTTTTTGTGCCTATGGATCCATCGGTCCAGTGCCTTCTGCCCAGCTTGCCAGTTGGAGGGCGCCTGTCTCTGTTCTGGGAAACTTAGCATTCCCTTGTTCAGGACCCCTGGCTAGTAAATCAGATTCGGTGTGGGGTATGCACCTTCATGGATCCTTCATCCTTCTCCTCTGTCTCTTATCCCCAAGTGGATGCCAGTTCCTTCGAATCTGGAGAAGTTGGTGGCCCTAGAGGTGGAGTTAGAGTCCATGATTGTCAAGGAGGCCATAGAAGAGGTTCCCCTTTGGAGTGTAGACCCGGGCTACTACTCAACCATTTTCTTAGTTTCCAAGAAAACAGGAGGGTGGTATCCTATCATCAATCTGAAAGAATTGAACCTCCTTATTTTAACTCCAAATTTCAAAATGGAGACCATCTCCCAGATCATAGCCAGTCTAGATCCAGGCATGTTGTCTTCCTCTATAGATCTCAAGGATGCCTACTTCCATGTTCTTATTCATCCATCTTTCTGAAAGTTCATGAGGTTCGCTTACGTGGATCGAGAATGGCAGTTCCGAGTCATGCCCTTCGGTCTGACCACGGCCCCTTTTCTCTTGACTCATCTAGTTTCAGCCATGGCAGGAATTCTGCACCGTCATTCTATCCATCTTCACGTTTATATGGACGATTGGTTAATAAAAGCAAATTCTTCCTCAATTCTTTCAAAGGTCATCCCAGAGGAACAAGATCCTCTCTCCTTTGTATGGAGGTTTGGAACCTCTGTGGTGTCACAATACTCAGATTCTTCTAGTGTCCTCTTATGTCCCAGGCAGTCTGAATTTTCTTGCGGACCAGCTGTCTCATCCCAACAAATTTGCCCACACAGAGTGGCAGTTAAAGAGGTCAGTTGCCAAAGCGATTTTCAAGCTCATGGATCATCCCCATGTACATCTGTTTGCAACTTGGCTAAATGTCCAGATCTCCTCTTTCATGTCTCCTTTTCCGGACAGCCAGGCACTGGCAGTGGACGCCCTGTCTCAGTGCTGGACAGGAATGTTCGCTTATGCGTTCCCTCCAACGATCCTGATTCCTTTGGTTTTGAAGGTCAGGGACCAGTTCTGCAAAATTCTTCTGAAAGCTCCCTTTTGGCCAAAACAGATCTGGTTTGTGGATCGTCTTGATCTCCTGGTAGACTTCCCTCATCATCTTCCATTCTCCCAAGATCTTCTTTCTCAAATAGGGGGAAAGTGTTTTCGTCCAAATCCAGAAATCTTCAGCCTGTGTGTTTGGAGGATTTCAAGCATCAAGTCCCTGAGGTCAAAGTTTCTTCAAGATCTCAGGAAATTATTGATTCTGCCAGGAGGGAGTCGACCCAACGAATTTACAAATTTTTGGAGAAAGGTGTGCAGTTCATGATCTCGTGCCCGATTCTGTTTCTATTCCCCAGGTGTTAGATTTTTTATCTTATCTCTTGGATTCTATACAGTTATCTGCTAACACAGTTAGGGGTTATAGATTTTCTTTGGTATCTTCTCTTCCTTGTCTTTTAAATGCTGACATTAAGGACACAAAAATTCTTAATGGTTTTATCAGAGGATTGGGCAATATTTGTCCTCCAGTAGCTAAGCCTTTGCCTTCCTGGAATTTGGCTTTGGTTCTTCAGGTGTTGGCAGGTCGCCATTTTGAACCTCTTGCTTCTATTAGTATAAAACTTTTAACTTTTAAAGCTGTTTTTCTTGTTGCATATGCTTCTGCTAGAAGACGTTTAGAAATTCATGCTCGTTCTGCCGAAAAGGATAGATTTATCATATCTGGGGATGGTTTAGTCTTATATCCCAGAGGGGATTTTTTATCGAAGACACAGTCTAAACGGTTTTCAGCTAAGCTGATCATTTTAAAATCCTTATCTTCTTTTTGGACATCTGACAAATTTTGGTGTCCTGTCAGGGCATTAAAGGTTTACAAGCAACGAACCGATTTTAAAAGGTCTGATCCATCCCATTTATGGGTTCCGTATGTGGAGGAGGGAGCCAGACCAGTCTTTAAGGCTACGATTGCCAGATGGATTTGTGAGACCATCAAACTTTGTTACGAGATTGCTTCTCCTGAACAAGTTAATCTATCTCATATAAAAGCTCACGATGTTAGGGGAATGGCTACCTCCTTTGCTCTTTTCACTGACTGTTCTTTAGATGAAGTCATGCAGGTCACAGGCTGGAAATCTGAGTCCACTTTTACTTCATTTTATTTAAAGGATCAGAGTGCAGCGGCCTCCTTTTTTCGTAATATCACAATTTTAATTAAAAAAACGAAGACCATTTACCAAGCACATCCCGCCATTTTCGTTAAGACTGTGCGTCTGTGAGAAATGGTGAGAGTTTTCTTTAGTTTTTATTTATTTCTTTAAGTTTAAAGTTTTCCTTGTTTGATAATCACTGTGTGATTGATTAAGGTGCACTATTATGTTATGTTATTAACATTTGGATATGATTTGTTTAATTTTTATACTTGTTTATCGATTCTCAAATCGTCACCCACCAATGGTTTTAAGTGGGGCACTGACCAAATCTACGGGTTTAGCAAGTAGTGATTGAATGGTAATGGATGTTTTTGTGGTGTAATAACAACCCCACAGACACCCCCCCCCCCTTGCGGGTTGGTCTATAGTTTTATTAACCACTATAAAACATACTTACCATTCAATCACTACGGCCCGGTCTCAACCACCCCACATGGGAATGATTTGAGAATCTGTTTGTAATATTTGGCACTTAAATTTAGAAAAGTGAATCTGTATCCTATTTTGGCTCCATTGTGCATGCATGGGCATGCTTAGTGACAGGCTTCACCAATGAGTGAGTACAGACCGGTGCCAGTCTTTATCAGGCCATATGCTGGGGGTGTACCCTACCAGTAGCCTGGTTGAGGGTATATATTGATATCGAATAGACATATGGAGGAATGTAAGCAAGCATAAAAGTCTTATTCTGGTGGCTAAATGCAGAGTAGTTGATTTAGCAAGTAGTGATTGAATGGTAAGTATGTTTTATTGTGGTTAATAAAACTACAGACCAACCCGCAAGGGGGGTCTGTTGGGGGTTTCATTTTAAATTTGGCCACTGCTCTAAGACCCTCTTGGTTGGGTATTTTGGTGTAGAGGGATGTGACATCCATGGTGACTAAAAGTGTCCACGCTTTTGTAGGACCAACCTATTCTACCTTGTTGATGAAATTGGTGGTGTCTTTCACATATGATTTTATTTTGTTTATGTGAATTTTTATGAGTTCATCAATGAAACTGCTGATGAGTTCAGTTGGGCATCCCTTGCCACTCATGATTGGGCTGCCTGGGATGAGATTATTTTTCTTCTCCTTGTGGACTTCAGGCAGTAGGTAGAATCTTGCTGTGGTGACCACTTTTGGGATGAGTCTGCCTACTGTTGTGAGATCTATTTCACCATCCCTAACTAGTTGATCTAAATCTTTTTATTACAAGGCCTAGGTGTTTTTCTGCCGGGTTTGATGACGGCTTAAGATAGAATTTATGGTCAGATAGCTGCCTGTTTTCTTCAGTGATATAGTCCTCTGTGCAATGTAGCCTGACCTTTGTCTGCCTTTTTGATAATAAATGTATGGTTATCCTGGAGATTGAGAAGAGCATCTAATTATGTTTGCTCTTTTGTGTCCTACTGTGGACATGTTTCCCAAACGTGAATCTGATGGCTTTGAAGAATGATTCAAATAGGGCCTCCAAAGTGGGTGGTGACATGGAAGTTTTCTTATGGGCAAACCGCTAAAAACAATAGCTTGCTCATATGGCTCAAACAGAGAATGCGACTCACAACATGCTCTTCCATTCTGGCAGAATAGGCCCAATAGTGTACCAGCAATGTCGTATAGGTTAAGTACAGGACTGTACTATAGAACGCTGACTACCCACATTTTCCATGAAGCTAAGGCCATAAAAAATTGTATCGAATAACCCTGCCCGGTATTAAAAAACATAAAATCTGGAGTGATTTTTGCAAGATATTAAATAAAATGTAATACGGTTTTACGGGCCATTGCTTGTAATGTTAATTAGCCTGCAAAAAAGGGCGCCAATCCCAGGGTATCTGATATAGGAAATTTAAATGCGATGACTGAATTGCAAATTAATATGACCGATGACCAAATTGCGAATTAATATAATGGTCTTGTCTTTATTGTAATGTGACTGACATGACATGACTGATCATCTTAAAGTACATGCAAGTTTCATGTTAGTTGGTTAGTAAAAATCCTTAAAAGGTCCACTCGCTTTTCAGGGGATGATCGTGGTGTATCTTTGTGGTGTTGATCTGGTCCACCATGCCTGTTTGCACCACTGTCACATACTTACTAGATCCAATAACTTCCCAACTGGTATGTTACATAGTTATCTAGGATACCTTATGTAGGATTTGATCCCAACCGACATGTAGTATACCTTATGTCGGAAAGAATGACGCTCGAAAATACATACCTAGTCAAATCTGTTAATTGATCCAAGAACTTCCCAACGGTATGTTACATATGTCATGTAGGATACCTTATGTAGGAAATGTTCCAAGCCAGTATATAGTATACCTTATGTAGGAACGAGCCTCTGTGGCTAAAATAGGATCAGAGGTATTGACTTCACCTGGCTTAATTGTATCGCGAAGCTGATTGCCGGCACCATTTTCTTTGTAGTCATGAAGACTTTCCATTCTCATATTCACGTAGATTATAACCATTTTACATAAAGTACATGACTTGTTCAACAAAGACTGCAAGTTTTGTGACATTCATGAAAAATCAAATGTGGATGTAGCTCCACAAGATTATGGAATGAATAGGATTTGTTGAGATAAAAATTAGGTGTTTCCTGTAATACAGAAAATGAATTAATGACGGCTTGGACTTACTCGCATGCATAGTAGTATACATGTGCACGCTCACAGACTCATTTATATGTACTCTACAGGAATAGAGGAACCAGTTTCCTAGAACAATGACTGCTTTAGAGTTGAAGAGATACTATCAAGAATACCCAATGGAGGGATGTATTTCTGCTAACCTTGTTTACTATGGAACCCACACGCCATGGGAATGAATAGGTTAAAATTTTCTGAGATATCTAAGTCAGGTGACTTATGGCAAACAATGAATTGAGTGACTTAGTATTTTTGTTGTGTTACAAAATGCTGACTACCCACATTCTGGTGCCAGGTGGTGTCAGTGCTTGCACTAGTACAATCTTGTGCTTCAGCCTTAGACTATTTCTGTGACATTTCAGGCCTTGCTGATGCCAGCTATCAGATTTAGTTTATTCCCAACATCTGATTTTACCTGTCCCTTGTGCATTTGTGCGAACTTAGGCTATTTTTCCATGGCGCTCAGATATGTCTAGCACAAGCTAATGGACTTAGTCTATTTTCCAAATGTCTGTAAGAGGCTGTGAAACTAATAGTTTGTGCATTGGTGATGACTACCCATACTACTTTGGTGGGCAGCACTAATGCCTAGCTCAAGGCACGAACTCTGAAATTTCACAGTGGTAAAGTATGGGTACTAATAGCAGTGCTCTTAGGTGTTTCCGCTAATGTAGTGATTTGCCTAAGTGTGCTCTTGTGTTTTGCTAGTACTATAAAACACAAGGCTAGTTTGGTCACTGAACACTTCAAAATTCCAAAGTTACAGTGCTGTTGCACCTATAATGGAATTATCATTAATGGAATTATTAATATTATTAATGAGCTATTAATGCAGGGGTGGGGGTGTGCAGTGTGTGGAAGGCAAGCATTAGTTTGCTTCCTATCTGCTCATTCACGTTGCGTCCAGTGGTCTCTCTGCCTTTGTTCTGTTTCCGGGAGTAACAAGCCACTCCTATGTCCTGTGTACCCAGGAAGCCATGGTCATTATCTAAAGCTCACATAGCCAGGTGTTCGGGTATCCTGTATCATCATTCAGGGCAGTAGCCCAAGCTGTCCTGCAGGCACGTGCATTACATCGCCAATCCTCCGAGCCAATCAGAGTGATGTATCTTCTTCTGGTTCATGGCCAACCAATCAGTCGCACTCTCCAAGCACGTGCGTTTCTCCCCAGCACAAGAACTTATCCAATACACATTTCTCAAAGTTTCATATTTAAGTCATTGCCCTGGAATAGCTGTCAGTTTTAGTTTGCATCTCGGCCGATATTAATTCTTGTGCTTAATTCCGTTAAATTACCCTCCTGCCCAGCCCATTTGTAATTATGAATTCTAGGTTGTTGCAATCATCCATAATTATGCAGCTTCAATTGTGTTTCTCTAATCTTATAAATTTCAAATCTGAGTTATTTATATTGATTGTGTATTGATTGTATAGTTTAGTTTGAGGACCATAGATCTTTATTATTATATTGCCTTGCATTGCAGCATGTATTCACCATATCTATTGTGGCCCACAGTATCCCAAAGCTGCCATAATAAAATTTATGATTCTTGTTTATCACCCCAAAAAATGTCTTGCTCCTTACTTGCTCTGGGATGCGGGACAAAGGGAGAGATACAAATATACCACATGCGTCACGTCAAGACTTAGACTACAGATTTTCACAACAAAAAATGACAAAAGTCCACACAGTCATTGTGAGTCTTAAATTTCTTGATAAGTAAAGCCTAGTACTTCTAAATACAAACTTCCAGTTCTTTATTTCTGTATTTTTAGTTATTTGGAATCATACAAGTCACTTAGACAGTTTTAAACTATTTCATTTCATTCTCAGCCTTGCAGTGCAAGTATGTCACCCATTAGGACGTAGAAACTTTCATGCAAGTTCACTTATTGGTATTCAAGTCAGAAGTTACGTCTACCAGTGCCAGAAAGATGCCTTTTATGGCATAGTCAAATTTGACACAAGTCTGTCAAGCAATTCTGAAAGTTATGCTTGGGACGTAGAAATTCTAGCAGCAAATAGCAGGTAGAAATTCTTATTCTTTTTGACCAAATTTAGTCACTCTAATGCATACAGAAATACACATACTGAGCACCAGTATTAGGCATTTTCAACATAGAAAATATTAGTGGCATGTACAGCAATACGTTTACTGTACAACGGATGCCAGCAACCAGTGCTAGAAAGATTGCTAGTTTTGGACATAGTCAATTTCTCCTTACACTTACACCACAAAACATACAAGTTCTTACACACACCAACACCACCTACTTGCACTCCAAGTACCAAAGCTATGCAGTGTGCTCTATACCTTTGTTGCACAAACATACCATCTGTACTCACTACACCTGAATGCATGGATGACAGGTAACACACCATTGACTCCCATCAATTCCAGTGCATCACCAGGCAATGAAACTCTGCCAGCACCACCATCCAGCACACTCACATCACTAACAGAATTCATGGTTAGAGGCCTGGGTGGTACTGTGGAGCGCACCTTGCAATTTAACAGTATGTCAGCCCACATCCCCATTCCCTCAAAATAGAATGATACAGTGCTGATGAGTCACAAAGCGAGATAGAGACTTGCCTTCATATTCTCAATTTAATAACTTATAAGATCCTTAAGGCAGCAGATGAATGCCAGTGAACACATATTTATGGGTTTCACCCATCACGGTGTGAGTGGAGAACCTGAAGAAGCCCATACAGAATCTTCATACTCTTGTACAGGTTCTCTTAGGATTCTGCCACCTCAAATTATAAGTATGGATGTGCGCATGACACACAGCAGTACCAATCTAAGAAGTTTAGAGGCCAGAGAGGTCTTGTACACAAGAATGAGGAATGTAACTATGAGATGTGGTCATGACATATCTCCTGTGGCGGCCGATGAGAACGGTTTTGTGTCAACCTGGCAGAGGAAAGTTGAGAACATACAGCACTTTGGGGAACTCATGGCACAGCTTCAGTCCCACAACACCACCCTCATTGAGCATCTACTTGAGACAGACGCGCATGCTGGCCCACTGCCCAGCTCCTCAGCAAGCCAGCCATCCTTGTCGGGCTCGACTACAGTATGTTTGTTATAACCAGAGATTAACAGATTACAAGTATTAGAAATCCTGTTCATTGCATTACTATGGCGCTTAATATAAGTTGAACCAAAACTTGTAACTACTAATGAATTTTTGCAAATCAATAAAATACATAACTTCCAATACAGCTATAATTGGCATTATAAGGTGACTTAAGTGCTGAGTATTCTATGTAACAGTTGTGTCAGCATTTTCAAAGGAATAAATGCAGTATCCATAGCTCATCATACATATACATGTATATATGATCATGATCAATGGACTGAACATCTTCAGACAAAGACATTCTTTGTTATTTTAACTCCATCCGTTTCATTGGTTACAAAAGTATTGATAAGTAAGGATACCCATGAACTGTTAAAAGTCTGTGTTTATCCATTGTTTTGCTGGTTTACCAAGCATGGACAATCATGGACATCCTTGTTTATCCATGACAGTGATTTTCATGCTTTTCTCAGCATGAGCAATGATGGACATACATGGATATCCTTGGAGGTCCGAGCTAATGGGTAAAACCATGGACAATGGACCTTTCTATGGCCCGCACATCTCAATTTAAGCTCTGCCCACACCATGTCTGTGTTGGGATCACTTGATCCCTGAACTGCCTGACTATCAATTTCCAGAAAACTATACATGTAAACTGTTGAATGTTTTTAAACTGATTTGACTGGGTGCTGTTTCTGCCTCTGGCAGCAACAGTGTGACCGTCAAAGTAATTTCAAAATATTCCACAGAATATTAATTTAAATAGTAGAGACAACCAATTCATACAACATGTTGGACTATTAAGCTTTAAAGATGGACCAAATAGAATCATTTATGATGTAATGATTATGACATCATCATACATGCCGCTTAACTGATAATGATGTCAGATAACAGACAGAAACTCTGGAAAGGTAAAAGGTAAATCCTACATTTAGGAATCAATAGTAAACTGTTAACCCTTACCACTCTGATGTCAATATTTGATCATTTATTGTGTCAATAGCAAAGAAAATGGTGTACATTTTTCAACAATTTTGGTGGAAGATGTTGATGTCTACGACAGCACCATCTCACACCAAATTTGTTGACAAATGAACACCTGGGTTTATCTTTAAATTTAATTAAAAAATTTAAAGTTTTGAGATGAGTGGTAAGGGTTAAGAGTACCACATCTAGGATAATTACCATTTTGCCTTTTGGCCATTTATCTGAGTAGTCACAGTGAAATACTCTGACAATTTAGCAATTCAAGAATCTGGTATCTCAGTAATTATGTATGAAACATCAAGCAATCATTACACTAAATATGTCCTACTGGGTATTTCATGTTCCTCCCTACTTATCATAATATTTGCAATTACGTATTCTTTAGTCCTCTTATGATAACAATTGAGGAATCCAGTCTTAGTTATTCAACCCACCCATCCCTAGCTAAGCTCCATCCACGCTAATTGCCCATATTGAGATCAATCGGTCCCTGCACTCGCTGAATCTCAATTATGTCATAATCAACAACGTCACATGTAGGCTGATGTCATAATCAATTATGTCATGAATGACTCAATTTAGTCTTAAACTCTTAATAGTCTGTGTGTGTGTGTGTGTGTGTGTGTGTGTGTGTGTGTGTGTGTGTGTGTGTGTGGTGTGTGCATGTGTGTGTGTGTGTGTGTGTGTGTGTGTGTGTGTGTGTGTGTGCGCCTGCGTATGTGTGCTTAAGGTAAAATCTAAGTCAAGTTGATATAGAAAAAGTCTGTTATGGTACAGGCAAACATGATGCGTTATAGACATTTTAACTCAATTGAGAATGATGTCCTGAATGCACGGATTAAGGGTGCAATTGCGTCACAAGTATCAGGTGTCAAAATCAAACACATTGCTGTTTAGCTGAAGACACAATCAAAATGACGTATAGCTCTCGCATGAAAGTTGGAAAGCATGTCACATGGTGTACAAATTGTAAATGTTTGATAACTTTACGATTTAATAAATAGTCTGTTGAATATTTTAAGACTAATTTGACTGAGATTGGGCAACAACAGCCCACAGTCAAATTAGTTTTAAAATATTCAACATCTTACCTCTACCTTATAATTTGGATTTTGGAAATCAATATTTCAAATCAATCTATTTCTAGCTATGACACAACCATTTCTAGCTAAGCTCCACCCTTTGAAACCTGAACTTCAACAATCTAAATTTTAAGCAAACTATACATGTAAGTTGTTGTATATTTTGAAACAAATTTTATTGTCAAATTAGTTTCGAAATATTCAACAGAACTCACAATCGATTATTAACATATTTTCCTCATTGACCTTGTGGGGTTATTTTTTAACTTAATATAGACATTTCCAATTCCAAAATAATTTTGTTGCTGTCTTTCCTGAAATCTGATTTATCCAAAGTAATTTTTCACTGTCCGGCATTTAACCACACTTCATTGCTCTTCAATTGCTGCTAGGTTACTGGCAATGTGATCCAAGGGAGAAAACTCCCCACAAACCCCCCTTGTGGGTTGGTCTGTTGTTTTATTAACCACTATAAAAACATACTTACCGTTCAATCACTACTTGCTAAATCAATTATCTGCATTTAGCTATCAGAATAAGATTTTTATGCCTGCATACACACCTCCCCATTCCTATTCCTATTAATATGGACCCTCAACCAGGCTACTGGTTAAGTCCATCTCCAGCATACTGACAGCTATAGACTGGCACCAGTCTATACTCACCCCATAGTGACGCGTGTCACTAAGCGCGCTTGCACATGCACACTGGAGCCCAAATAAGAAACGGATTCACTTTTCTAAATTTAAGTGCTAAATATTAAAGGCCAATTCTCAAATCTTACCACGCAGAGTGGCTGAGGCCGGGTCGTAGTGATTGAATGGTAAGTATGTTTTTATAGTAGTTTATAAAACAACAGACCAACCCAATCTGTGGGGGGTGGGGGTGTTATTACACCACAAAAACATCCATTACCGTTCAATCACTACTAGCCAAACCCATAGATTTTGTCAGTGCCCCATTTAAACATCAGGTGGGAGGAGATTTGAGAATCAACAAACAAGGATAAAAATCGAACCAATCTTATCCAAATGTTAATAACATAACATAATAGTGCATTTAACTCAATCACACCATGATTAACAAATAAGGAAAACTTGAACTTAAAGAAATAAATAAAAACCAAAAGAAGACTCTCACCATTTCTCACAGACGCACAGTCCTAACGAAAATGGTGAAAAGTGCTTGGTAAATGGTCTTCACCATTTTTAGTTAAAATAGTATGGTACGAAAGAAGGAGGCTGCTGCACTCTGGTCTTTGAGATAAAAGGATGTAAAAGTGGATTCAGATTTCCATCCTGCCACCTGCATGACCTCATCTAAAGACGAACCGTCAAAAGAGCGAAAGAAGTAGCCATACCTCTAACGCATAGGCTTTAATCTGGGAGAGATTAATTTGATCCGGTGAGGCTATCTCATAACAAAGCTTAATTGTCTCACAATTCCATCTGGCAATCGTAGATTTTGAGACCGGCTTAGATAACTCTTCCGCGTAGGAAACCCATAAATGGGATGGATCAACCCTTTTAAAATTGGTTCGCTGTTTGTAGGTTCTTAATTCCCTAACAGGACACACAAATTTATCGGAGAGCGAAAAAGTTGATAAAGATTTTAAAATGATCGGACCAGCAAGAAAGCGGTTAAACTGAGTTTTAGATAAAAAGTCCCTTCTGGGATATAAAACCAAACCGTCTCCTGAAACTATAAATCCATCCATTTCAGCAGAAAGAGCATGAATCTCTGAACACCTTCTAGCAAAGGCAGCAGCAACAAGAAAAACAGCTTTGAGAGTTAATAGCTTAATACTGATAGAAGAAATAGGTTCAAAATGGCGACCTGCCAAAACTTGAAGAACCAAAGCCAAATTCCAGGATGGTAAAGGCTTAGCAATCGGAGGACGAATATTACCTAGACCTCTAATAAAACTATTAAGAGTCTTAGTGTCCTTGACATCAGAATTCTGAAGACAAGGAAGGGAAGACGCCAGAGAAAATCTATGTCCCCTGACCGTATTAGCTGACAAATGTAAAGAATCAAAGAGATAGGATAAAAAATCTAATACTTGTGGTATAGAAACAGAATCGGGCACGAAACCTTGGTCTGAAAAGCACTCACCAACAAATTTTAAGTCGACCCTTGTAAACTCGACAGGTCGATTCCCTTCTGGCGGAATCAATAATTCTCTGAGATCTTGAAGACGCCTTATTCTCGAGGACCTCAGGCTCGAGATTCTCCAAATGCACAGATTGAAAATTTCTGGATTTGGATGCACACAAAGACCTCTTACTTGAAATAGAAGATCCTGGGATACTGGAAGAAGATGAGGGAAGTCTACCAGAAGATCTAGAAGGTCTATAAACCAAATCCTCTTAGGCCAAAAGGGAGCTATCAGAAGAACCTTTCAATCTTGGTCCTTGACCTTCTTCAAGACTAACAGAATCAAATTGTTGGAGGGAAGGCGTAGGCGAACATTCCTGTCCAGGACGGAGACATAGCATCCACCACCAGGGCTTGACTGTCCGGAAAAGGAGACATGTAAGAGGAGATCTGAGCATTCAGAAAGGTCGTGAAAAGATCTACTGGAGGACGATCCATAAGACTGAAAAACGCTCTGACAACCGACTTCTTTAACTGCCACTCTGTGTGGGTGAAATTACTGGGACGTGACAGTTGATCCGCCAGAAAATTCAGACTGCCTGGGACATGGGAGGACACTAGAAAAATCTGCGTCTCGCGGCCCCACAAGAGAAGATTCCACACTTCTAGACAAAGGAGAGACGACCTTGTACCTCCGTGCCTGTTGATATAAGACACCACTGCCGAATTGTCCGACCGAATCGATACTTTGAGACCTATTACAAGATCTGACCATGAAAGGAGAGCCTTCTTGACAGCCCACAACTACAGAATGTGGATATGGGCTATCGACTCCTCCAGGGAGCAAAGGCCGGAAACTGACAGGGAGTCCCAGACTGCTCCCCAACCCTCCTGGAAAGCGTCTGTGAAGATAATCGCCTGAGGAGAGAACTTTACCAGTGGAACACCTATCAGAAGCAGACAACGATCCCTCTAAAAATCTAGATGGGGGATCAAATGTTCTCTGATGGGAATCAGATGGTAAATAGAGTGGACTGACTGCTTCCATAGGGACATTAAATACATTTGGAAGGGTCTCCTCATCAGCGCCGCCCAAGAAAACAGGAGAAGACTAGACCCCAGGCCAGGTCGAAAGAAACGCCTAGATGTGTAAGGATATGAGAAGGAACTAGGCTTGATTTCTTTAGATTTAAAATCCACCCTAGGTTGCATGCCAGACTGCAAACCTCCGCAAGAATTCCTGAGACAATTGAAGAAGACTTACTTACTAACCAATCATCTATATAAACATGGAGATGGATAGAACGATGGTGAAAATTTCTGCCACGGCTGAGACTATGCGAGAAAAAGAAAAGGAGCCATGGTCAGGCCAAAAGACATGACACGAAACTGCCAAACTCGATCTTAGTAAGCAAAACTCAGGAATTTACTGAAGGAAGGGTAAATGAAAACATGAAAGAAGGCATCATTTTGGTCCATGGAAATGACCACATACCCTGATCTAGACTGGAAAAGATCTGGAAGATGGTCTCCATCTTGACTTGGGAGTAAGAATCATGAGATTTAATCATGACATACCCCCTTGTTAAATTAAAATTAATGCAGATATGAATGTTTCAGAGTGAACAGAGATCATTTTACTGGCAGGGTAGGAAAACCTACCCTAGGCTGAACGCTCTCATGTATGTATAAATTCCTTAGAATTAACATAATTCACAAAGAAAACTAACATGATAATGACCAAATGGTCAATTGAAAGGACCAGAGGAGACAAGAAAAAGGAATTAAAAGAGGAAAGAGCCGACACAAAAGAAGGAAGGTCTATAGAAAACTCTTCCTTAAAAAGAAGAGAAAGAGTCTAAACAATCCACCAGGGAGACAGAGACCAGACATCCGAAGAAACCCTGACTGGAAAAAATCTCCTCAGCCCTGACCGACTAGGGAATAGAAGAAAAAGAAGAAGGATTAGGAGATGAAAAAGAAAAGAGATGAGAAGAGTCACCAGAGGCCATAGAATCAACAGTTCAAATGGAAAGAGCAGAGCAAAGCCTCTTGGAAGCTAGAAGGTTAGAAAGACGTAAAGAATCAGAAAAGGAAAAAGATTGATCAGAAGGAATGTGAACAGATACAACATCCTGACCAGAGGACATGGAAAGAATAGAGAAAAAATCTGACATGAAAGAACGAGCAAGGGACGAATCCATAAAAACAGAAAACAATGAAAAAAACAGACCTTAATCAACAATTAGAAAGTCAAGAGAAAAAGAGAACGACAGAAACAATCAGATCAAGATGATCAAAACAGGAAGAAGAAGTAGAAGGAGGAAGAGAGGAATTAAGAAGAATGGAAGATGAAGAGGAAAGACCAGGACCAGAAGATCCCTGGATAGGATAGATAGACGATGAAATACAGGAAAACCCCAGAGGAGAGAAAAGAGAAGAAAGACAGAAAGAGGAAGGAGACCATGACTAGAAGAAATCTTTAGCAGGAGAAGGAGCAGAGGATGAAGGAAGAGACCTATACTTATCTTACTCACTATTATTAAAGACTTAGAACCAATAGTATCATCATGTAAAGACAGATGTCATTGAGATTGATATGCTAATAAAAGGAATTATTGATAGAATGATAATGAATCCCGGGAACATCTGGATGTTAAATAGACAAAACACTATTACTTGATTATGATTAAACACTACAGGATGAAAACACAAAACAAAATGCTGAAAAACAGAGGCGATATAAAATCTAAGCAAAAAGACTCACCTAAACCATGACTAACAACGCAGAAGAAAAAACTCGGCTTTTATTCCTTCTTCCTTCACTATAATCTTATTTCTCTATTCTCAGCATTTTCTAGCTCTTGTAATCATTAATTTTAGAGCCATTCTCTTCCCTATGAATCCACTACTGAAACTATTCCTTTCAGCGCCTGACAGAATTAGACTAAGAATTACGCTAGAAACGGGGATTTTCTTCGAGAAAATACCTCCCTTTGGATAAATAAATATGTCAACCTGCCGACATAAGAGGAAAAAAGAGCGCAAAAAAGGCTGAATGGCCCAAAGACAACTGGCCATCTAAAGTTGGATGAAATTAAAAACTAATTTTAGTTGCGACATCTAGTGATAATGCGTAGAATACAGACTGAGTTATCGACTGCAACAAAAAACCCATCCGGCAACCAGTCGGAAGAGTCTTTAATTACGTTGAAAAGTTTCACTGATAAAAGAATAAATGCTGAATATCTACAATTTCAAGAGAGACTTCAAGACTGGCAATATCTCGGAATTAATATTTTCAGCGATTAAACATTCCGATTTTAAAAGCACTTACTGAAATAAGACTAACCTGGAATCTCAATAAGAGCTATCACCGGAAATCCAAAAAAGGAAAACAAAACCGGAAGTTAATCATAGAACACCATGAAACCGGTAATGACCCTATCCCCGGATGTACGAATCCGGAAGTGAAAAAATAGGAAACAGAAACGCGCAAACCGGAGAGGACAACCGGAAACTGAACCCGGATGTACATTAAAAAAACCCAGAATAAACAAAGGAACCGGAAATACGCAAAACCGGAAGTCAGACCGGATACGGAAAGAATGGAGGTAGATCCAGAAAATGGAAGTAACCCCTGACCTGAGGATGGAAGTCTATCCGAGTCTGAACGACCCAGAAGTACACCTCTAGAAACAGAAGCGGAAGTGTACAGACAGGAATCCAAACGGAAGCAGAATCGCTTCTACCGGAAGACGAAAAATAATAGGAGTCCACAGACCCTGGATATCCGCCATCACCAGAAGCGCTGCTAAAACCGGAAACGGAACTAGGAACCAGATCTTGAGGACCCGGATGTCCTACAAATACCGGAAGTCCTACCGGAAATGGACGCCAGAGAAGAAAGAACCAGATCCTGAAGACCCGGATAGCTTGCCAAACCGGAAGTTAAAATGGAAGAAGGAAGTAAACCCGAGTCTAGAGAACCTGAGTCCACCACAACGGAACCGGAAGAACTAGCAAGACTAGAAATCAAATTCTTGGCAATGGGTGATCTAGAAAGAACCTTGACGACCGGTACAATCGAAAAATTGGCATTTGCATAAGGTCCAGCCTTATGGATGTCAGCCTCAGCCTCCACCACCACTGCTTGTGGGTTATGCCCGTCACCATCAAGTCTTAGGTGGGTTTGACCTGGTGCACTACACGAGCCCACCTTCGAGAGCTTAGTCGCTTTAGACTTCTGCTTCGGAGATTTTTTAACCTGCATGGAGGTTAGAGGGACTGGTTTCCCCCATTTGCGGGAATGCCCGCTAGCCTTCGGAACTTGAAGAAACAACCTGTTTCTTAGTCACCTTTATTGCAGAAGATATCCCTTCGTCAAGGGATTTCGTCAAAACAGATGTGAACGATTCAAATCTTGCAAAAAGAGCTAGCACGGCATCTGAATTCGCCGAAGAGGCTCCCCCCTCCATTGCTACTGGTAAAGATACATAAGATTGTGCAAAAGACACAGCTTTCGCCTTGCTAGCAACGGAGGTAGGGAAGGATGACCGGAGGGCAGCGGTTGTTTAAACGGTAAATCTTTAAAAAGAGGCCTTAGACACCGAGACCGGCCACCCTTTACAGAGCCCACACATCGTTGCGAAGGTACAAGTGGTACATATCACACAGACATGCCCGGAAAATTCAACTGAGTGATGGCGATCACACTTTGATGATGTACATTTTGTCTTGTCAGACGATTTAGCGGACTCCTAAAAACGAAAAACGTAACAATTAAGCATATCGCTTAAAAATCATAAAAAGAAGAGTAGAAAGATAAAAATGATTTCTTTAAAAGGCGGGAAAGTTCAAATCAGAAAGCAAAATCCCTACTGACAAGAAAGCAAACTTGCATAGGGATAATGATAATCCTTATAATGCACTAGAGTAAATTTATAAGGGCTATGGATGACTGCTGGAGTTTAATATATGATGATGAATGATATAGGCATAGTAATTAAGATACCATGAAGTGAGAACGATCTTTCACGAAAACCGGTAACAATATGAACATAGTTATAAAATACCATATAACCACAAATATACTTCCTACACATAACTTAGGAAGGATTGACTTCATATTAGTCATAATCTTGATAATATAGAAGGCAAAAGATGTAGCTGACACAGCGCAAAGCACAAAAAACTTAGACAAATATTTTAAGCAGTTGTTCTGCAAGCAGAATAATTGAAAAGTGAATCTGTTTCCTATTTGGGCTCCAGTGCGCATGCGCAAGCGTGCTTAGTGTCAAGCGTCACTATGGGGTGAGTATAGACTGGTGCCCATCTATAATTGTCAGTATGCTGGAGATGGACTTAACCAGTAGCCTAGTTGAGGGTCCATATTAATAGGAATAGGCATGGGGAAGTGTGTATGCAGGCATAAAAATCTTATTCTGATAGCTAAATGGAGATAATTGATTTAGCAAGTAGTGATTGAATGGTAATGGATGTTTTTGTGGTGTAATAACAACTTGCCTTGAGCAACCAATGCTCCAATGGATGTAATGCTCCTGGTATATGCACCCATCAAAATGTGAGACTGGATGGAATTCAATAAGGTAGTTTAAACATTGTTTTAGCCTAAACCTCATAACAAATCGCTACAAAATAAGAGTTGTTATTACCAGGTTTTCATCTGTATTCAGATACAAGGTTTAAACCAGGTAACAGCTAGACCAGGTTTAAGCCTGGTTCAACCATGTTTACTTTATCAACATTCATACACCATTCCGGGGGTTGGGCGGGAGTGGTGGTTGAGGTGTGAGGGTGTGGAGGGTTGGGGGGGGGGTTGGTGGTGATGCTGCTTAATAGAAATTTGACATTTACATTAAAAACTTACAATTTATATATGGGACATGGCTTATTATTAAAATATCTTAATACACTGTTGGACATAATTAATAAACAAGAGGTATCTGAAGATACCAATATCTCACATTTTAAGTTACAGCAGGATCCGGCTGCCACAGGAGCAGCTCTGACCAGGACTAAATATTCTGTGAAAAAATAATGTCCAAGCCATGTACATATATAGAATTAGATTGCCTATTTGACCCCTGGCCATTGTCCTCACACAGACTCAAGAACAAAATAATTTGTTGTACTGTAGTCTACTAACTACAAGCTTCAAAGTCAAAATTTTCTGGCCACCATTTCCCCCAGCCCTGTCCCTGGCTGGTGGGGGTGGGGGGGGGAGTGATATAAAAATTCCAATGTGTCATGCACATCCCTGGCCATATGTGTAATCAAACCGAAAGTTCCTATGTGAAATGGTCTAGGAGTTACAATCGATTGTTGCCCACTTTTGACATCCCCCCTACCCTCAGTTTGACCCAGGATCAAAATAATTCCTTGTACTGTAGTCTACTCATCATTAGCTTCGAAATAATATGTGACATTACCACCTTTGTAAAAATTAAAATTCTGCAGGTTTATTCTGGTCCTAGCTGTCATGCTTAAGCGCTTCTAGATAGTCTCTACTCTCTCAGGGGTGGGGATGGGTATAGTTAGTCTCATGCATGTCATAGGTAGCAGATATCCTACATATGAGGTACAATCAACTTAGACATTGAATCCTCCCCATTTTTTCTATCAAACCATGTTAGTCTCCTGTGACATTAGTCCTGCTTCTGTTCCTGATCAATACATTTCTGCTCTTTTCAAGTAGGATACAGTGGAGGAACGGCAGAATCCAAGGATTTCAAGGGGTATGAGGTGCTGGCAGATCATCTTTTTATAGTATCTCAGCTCTTATCTTCAACTCACATATTTCTACTTTTCCGACAACTTCCAGGAAAATTTTACACTTCATGTCCTTATGATTTAATACTAATTCTGTTGCATATTTTGGAATTATTTTGACTGGAACCCATGGCTGCTTTATTGCTGTTTGAGACAACGATGACTTACAGTCAAATCTTTTTTCATAATATTCAACTCTTTTCCTGATACGTTGTCTCAGAAATGGAGTTCATCGATGAAAGGAATAATATGGTCATGGAGTCATTTTGGCCAGTCATCACTGGTCTCATCAAGGATAAGGGACAGTGTTTTCTGATATTTCCATACAAACAGAATTGATCCTAACTGGATCTGGGTTCTTTTAATCACATCATGGCCAGTCTGGGATTCCTCTGGCTTGGAAGGTTCCTTAATTGTGTTAAAATTTGGGCCGAATGGAGTACGTTTTGTCTACAAAGGTCAAGTCTGGTAATTCAGAATTTTGTCCTTCACCCCGACTGCATACACTGCATTTTCATTTGCTGGTTGTCATCGGTACCAATTCTCCAGTTTATCCATCAGGTCCTTTTTGATGTCTTCTTCTTAAGTGGCATCATCAAATCACCCAAGTTTTTCACTCTGGTCTTAGACAGGATAAAAGATTGAGAAAAAGTTGAGTATATTTGCATACCAATCCTTCATCATCATATATAAATTTGATCTGTTGCTGGGATAGTTTTTTTCCCATAATATCAAGCATGATGTATTTTTTTATCCAGAATACATCAGTATGTTTAAACTTCTTCCTCAGAGTTTCTTCAGTCTCATGCCCAGTTCGAAGATTCCTCAGCCATGTCTTTTATGAGTCTCGTTTAAATTCATCATATGTTTGAACCCATAGTCTTCGGACAAATCCTTCCTTTGATCCTTTCTACTAAGAGTTTTGGGGAGGGGATCGCTATAGAATTTCCTCTCATTCTCGTGTCTATGGAATCAGATAAAGTAGTCTTATTCCCTCTTCAATGCTCTTGAATATCATGGAATGAAGAGATATTGTCTCTTTCACAAGCCACCTATCTGCTCATGCAGTCATTTCTATAGTCGTAACTTTCATCAACAAGCAGGGCGCTTGAGGTTATCATATTTTGTCTGGAGTCTTGGTCCTCCTCCTGTGGTGGAGTTGTCAGGAAATCTATCAGCATCTCGCATTTCGGGTAGATTGATCTTCTGTGTAGATTATTTATTACATCACATTAAGTTTCTACTCAGTATAGCATCCAGATCTGATGTTCATATTCTTCTTCATTTCATCAATCCACAAAGCTTCAATATGTATATTTGGTATTTTCTAAGAGACCAGTTTTTCAGAAATTAATTTTTTTATTTTGTCGTCTTAATCAATTAAAATCTATCTGTTACATAAGTATTTACCACAGTATATTTAAGGTTTTCAAATGGTTGTAAGAACAACAAATTATCATGCCCGATTCTACATCCTATCATCAAGTCCTAGATTCATGGGATATTTTTGATGACTTAAATCTCTGTATGCTGGGGTGGTGTTATCATTTTTACTAGCATATATCCTTCTTTATTTTCTAGAAGCCGGTTCAAGAGCTATTTAAGTATTTACATCATTTATCCATGGTACAGGTATTTTTAGGGTATAACGCAAAGACAAATGCCTGTAATAAATTCCTCTATTGACTCATGTCTTGGGTCCATCTGTTTAATTGTATAACTCTGTAGTCTGGCTACATTTTTTATCCTTGAAGAGATCTTATATATATATATAAATCTAATTAATTGTTTTCAATCCTTTCCAAAAACTATACCCAATTTAAATTATCTTTATGAAACACTGTTCAGATTACTGATGCAAATTTGTTTAGTAAGCACTGATCTCATCAACTGGATCCTTCATTAGCTAACTTGTCAGCTCTTTCCTTTCCTGCTATCCCACAATGGGCTAGTATCCACTGGAGAATGGCATGATTTTTTGGAGTAGAGAGCATTTGCTGACTCCAGTAAAGGCAGAGTAGAATCCTTACTACTTAGAGAGCTTGCAGTGCTGATAATGAGTCGGTGAAGAAGACAACGTTCTTTGCTGATGTACCTCTTTCCATCATAGCATAAAATGCTTGGCATAGTGCCTCCACTTCTGCCACATAATTTGTGCAGTGTTTTCCAGTCGCTTTGTAGATGTCTTGTGTGTCCGAGCTAGCAAACCTGCACCATCATCTTTCACTGCATCTGTTGTTGATTTATCTATGTATACGTGAATCCACTGGTCATTTGGATGCTCTTCATGGATGTACTCCTCAGTAAGAGCCTTGCTTACATCTGGAATATTCGAATACTTACAGGTAATTCCTGGGATGGTGGTGCAGATCTCGATGTTTCCAGAAGTCATTTTATCTGTGAGCAGTTTCATGGGATGTGAAGGCGTCGGCCTGAATTTTTCATGCTGTATATCAGCCTTTGTCTCATGTCTCTGATGAAAGGAGTTGATGTTGGCTATCTCTTCCATAGCACAGATGGGTTTTGTTCTCATTGCTCCAGTGATAATTTGAAGACCTTGGATTTGCAGTTTGTTTAGTTTTTGGAGATTGGAGTGCGATGAAGTCAGCTAAGCAGATGAGCCATACTCAATTGTGGGTCTTACATATCCTGCATAAACCTGTTTAAGCACATTCATGTTTGCTCCCCGGGTGGTTCCTGCAAGTTTATGCATGATTGCCAACCTCTGTTTTGCTTTACCCTTTTTGATTTGTGGTTTCCAGGTCATCCCCAGGTAGGTTGCATTATCTTCAGGGTGAACTTTTTGTGTTGTTAATCTTTAGATCTGTCTTGGTCTTCTTTGTTCGAAAGTGTAAAGAGCGTGCTTATGGTCTTTTCTTCAGTGATTTTAACATGCCATCTAGTAGTCCAGAGGTGATCAATGGCAAGCTGCATCTGATAATTTGCAGTAGGGTCATTCTTCGTTGCATCAAAGGACAAGATCATCTGCATTCATTGCTGCTTTAATTCCTCTTGGTAGGTTCTGGACCAGATCATTTACAAATACAAAAAACAAGGTTGGTGATATTACGCTACCCTGAGGAGCTCCATGCCGCATGAGCACTTTCTTGCTGTGTGCATTGAATAGCATTGATGCTCTTCTGTTATGGAGGAACTGTTTAATCCAATTGAGCAGTCTTCCTGATACACTTCCTCTCAGCCCATCTTTCCAGACCTAGTCGAATGCCTTCTGGAAATCTACCCACACTGGAAGCATGTGTCGTTTGGCTTGGAACCCTTCTTCAATGCATTGTGATAGGTAAGCAGTTTGATCATCTGTTGATCGACATTTCCTGAAACCATTTTGCTCATCTGCTAGAATGTTCTCTTTTGCAAGGTGCCACAGTAGCCTTTTGTTTATGATCCTCTTTACTGTTTTTCCAACACAGCTTGTGAGGCTGATGTGCTTGTAACTTCCAACTTTTGATTTGTTCTTGCCCTTTTTGAGTATTGGGATCATGTGCGCTTCTCTCCAGCACTGTGGTATGTTGTCTTGTCTCCAGCTGTAATTGCGGATTTCCAAAAGCTTTCCCTTTGTCATATGCCCATCTTCTTAAGCATCTCATTGGCTATACCATCTGGAACAGGAGATTTCTTTAGGCAAAGTTTTGCCACGGCAAATTCTAGTTCACCTGGCGTTAGATCCTATTCTATACATGCATGTGATACAGGTATTTCTTTTGAGTTTGCCTTTGCTGCTTTAGTAGTAGTGTCGGAATTAAAATGATACCACCTCCCTCAACTGACCGCCGTTCGGCGATCCGTGGCCATGCAAGGGTGTGGCGAATATAAAACTCCCGTGCAGACCCCACTGTCCGGTAGAACCTCCTCAGGATACCAGCCAGTGGCCGGCCTCTCTATTCTGACCGGTATCCTGAGGGGTTTTTTCTATCTGTGGAACACTTTTCTACCTATCCTACCTATATACCTATCCTACCTATCCTACCCCACCTATCTCCTACCCCACACTATTGCTATTCCAGCCGGCTGGTGTGTGTGTGTGTGTGTGTGTGTGTGTGTGTGTGTGTGTGTGTGTGTGTGTGTGTGTGTGTGTGTGTGTGTGTGTGTGTGTGTGTGTGTGTGCCTATCCTACCTATATACCTATCCTACCTATCCTACCCCACCTATCTCCTACCCCACACTATTGCTATTCCAGCCGGCTGGTGTGTGTGTGTGTGTGTGTGTGTGTGTGTGTGTGTGTGTGTCTGTGGTGCTTTGACTTGCTGGGGAGTGTCGCGGTGGGTCTTTATCTAAACTGGTCATATTACCCCGGCCCTAGTGTCTTACCTATTTTTGAAATTTCAGGTAAGTTCTAGCTAGGTCTTTTGAGCAGATTTGAACCCCACACATGCATACACACACACGCACACAGACAAACTGACAGAGAAAAACAGTGCAAGTACACTTACACACAAATCATACTATGTACAAATATATACAACATATTACAAGTAGAAATAGTCAGTTATTAGTCAAAAGTTTACATACATGTATTATATCCTGTGTACAAATGATATACAATTATTAGAATGCTAGCTATTTATTTATTTATTTTTATTTATTTATTTAATTTTATTTTTTATTTTTTATTTTTTTGAAAGCAACGTGGGTGTCACTGCTAAACACACTTTAAATCATGTCATCATTAACCTACTTAGCTGGCTTTATACCTATGCCCTTGGAATTCAGAGTGTAATGGCTCTGAGTTTATTACTTTATCATTACATTTGATTTATATATTCCTGAAGATTGGACTTGAAAGACATTAAAGTGGTAGACTGTGTAACAGTTGAGGGTAGAGAATTCCACAGTTGTGGGGCTGCATGTGTAAAGCTTTTCTTTCCATAATCTGTTTTAATCTTGGGAACTTGTAGATGATTAAATATCTTCGAGCGCAAATTCCTAGTGTGTGCATCCTCGATTGAAATGAACATGTCTTTTATGTAGCTGGGAGCAAGCCCATTCTCGCCTTGTATGTCATAATGCCTGTTTTAATCATCATTCTTTTAGTTAAAGTTGTCCAATTTAGTGTTTTATATAATGGCGCTGATGGTGTTCTATAAGGCATATCTAATATTACTCTAGCAGCTCGCTTTTGTAACTTTTCTAACCTATCCAACAGTGTAGGTGAAGATTGACAAAATACAAGACTGCAGTAATCTATGTGTGAAAGAATATAAGATTTATAAAACAGATTTCTTTGTTCTGTGTTAAGATAATTCTTATTTTTCTTTAGCATATAGATCAACGAAGAAATCCTTTTACACAATTTGCCTATATGTTCATTCCATGTAAGTGCATTATCTATATTTAAGCCTAAAAGTTTGTCAGATTTAACAACGTTTAGGTTTCCATTGCTTGTAGGTATTATAACATCATGTGTGTTTATATATTTTAATTTATACCTTCTTCCCAACATCATCAATTTAGTTTTATCTGTATTCAGCAACATTTTATTATCTACGCACCAGTTTTCTACAGACTGCAGAAGGGTGCTGTTGTTGGCCATCCCAGCATCGTGTTCACCAGATACCACAAGGCCGGTGTGACTCGAATCCGCCAGAGTGAGCGTGTCTGCCAATGTCTACTCGGCTACGACGCAAATGCTCTGTACCTGTCAATGATGGCCAAAGAGATGGCATGTGGTAAGGAGAAAGTGCGCCATTGGTCCGGTGCCAGTGGGGTAGCTAGCTTTAAGGAGGCTCTCCTAGCAGACGGCTGGTTGGGGTTTACTGAGGTGGATATAGAGGTCCCCAAGGCTCTGTGGACAAAGTTTGAGGAAATGCCTCCTCTCTTCTATAACCGCGAGATCCCCGTAGAGGCAATCTTGTCTGAGATGCTGGCATATCTAGGACGAACAGGGAGGAAGCGGCCCACCACCCAGAAGCTGGTCGATGCCCTCTCTGGAAAGAAGTGGCTGCTGTATGCCCCGACCCTCAAGTGGTATATAACCCATGGCCTGGAGATCACTACTGTATACCGCACCATAGACTATGAGGCCAAGCGTCCATTCGAGTGATTGGTGGAGAATGTTACGGAGGCCCGCCGCTCTCGAGATGTAGATAAGAGCAAAGCGCTCTTGGCAGATCTCTTCAAACTCCTCGGCAACAGTGCCTACGGGAAGCTCATTGAGGCCCTAGAATGTCATAGCAACAGCAGCTTCACGAAGGATGAACGCGTGGTAGACAAGGCCCTGCGTAGTGCATGGTTCGAAGATCTTGAGGAGATCGGCGAGTCATACGAGCCAAGAATCACAATTCGAAGGCCCTTCCAGGTGGGGATAGCCGTTTATGAGCTCACGAAGCTGCGAATGCTGGAGTTCTACTATGACTTCCTCGACTTCTACGTAGCTCGTGACAGCTTTAAGTACCTGCAGATGGACACTGACTCTGCGTATATCGCTATAGCGGGCTCCAACCTCGACGTCATTCACCCTGAGATGTGAGCAGAGTACCAGGCTCATAAGCGGGACTGGCTAGCTTCGGACTGTTCAAGCTCGAGTTCGAAGGCTCTCATGCCATCGCTCTCTGCTCCAAATGCTACTATGTGGAGAGCGCAGCTGCAAGTAAGTGCTCGGCTAAGGGAATGTCAAAGTGGCAGAATGAGGTCTCTTGGCAGAGGTTCTACAGTGCCATACATGGCGGGGTGGACAGAGCTAAAAACCGAGACCTACGCATGTGCAACCATGGTATGATGACGTATGCGCAGGAAAAACTCGGACTCTCCGCTTACTATGATAAGCGCTATGTGCTGCCAGATGGGGTCCATAACGAGCCCATCGAGTATCATGTTAGCACCCTAGGGGGTTGGTAGCTGTGTGTCTTCAGGGACTAGCTGAAGCTCTTCTATGACAAATGGTCGCCTAGGCACTCCGTGCTGGTATGGCAGGTAGTACAGTGTAGGCCGCCCCTCCGCCTCCACATACCTGTCAAGCCTGTGAACATCTATCGACCAGTTAGGATCTGTTGCATGCTGTCCACCACCTTCCAGCTCACCAGGCTCATACAGGTACTGAACAAGAGCATCAGGTGGTAGGCACTCCTCTCCCTTGTTCGCTCTTCTAGAACTGTGACCAGCAGAGTGTCTGATAGCCTCTACCGGCTTCTTCCCGATTAGCCTAGTAACCTCAGCATTAGATCTCTCCACCACAGCTGGCAGCCCTCTCACCCATACTCTAGAACATTCACTCGGCATGGCCATTTCCTGGGTGTATTGGTGTGGGAACAGTCTCTCTGCCAGTGTCCAATTCCACTACTCAGTGATAGCCTGGGCATTGTGATGCCCTACCTCGCCTCGCCTAACTGCCACACCGTGTTTCCGCATGAGGGCTGCAGTCTCTCCTCTGAACTCCTTACCCTCATCCACCTGCAACAATTCTGGCCACTGGAAGGGATTTTCCAAAGCCTCATAGACACCCTGGAATGCCTGGACCACCTGATCAACTGACTTGTCTGTGAGCGGTACTGCCGCCTTGTACCTGCTGGTGACATCGACGATGGTGAGGGCATACTTGTAGGTCTTACGACCAACTGAGTCATGTGGAAGGAATAGAACATCTGCCTGGTGAACTCTGTTCAGGACAGTTTCCTCGAAATGGGCATGCCTGATGTGCTGTGGACGAGGTCTGTATATCTGCCACATTGCCTGGTGGTGTAAGCTTCCTGAACCACTGGCTAACTGTCTCCAATGTGAAGTTGTGGCCCTTGTGACATGCAGCCTCGAGTAGTTGAGGGGCCTCACGGTAATATCCACCAGGCTGATAGTAGAGTTCCTTAAGAAAGACTGTTGATAAACTCCCAGATTTCATGACTGTTACACATGGCCTGGGTGAACTCTAAACAGATGAACAGACGGCCGTCATTCATTCGACCATCACTGAAGACCTCCTCAAACACCTCCGTACACTGGTGTCTAATCTCTGCTGGATCCTCACTGAACAGTAGTTTATCGACCAACCCTCGGAAGTTAAAGTACTTGACCAGGTCGTACAGAGACTCCATCCTTATATAGTATAGCTTAAATGTTCGGCGACCCAGATGGCCGTGAGCGCTATGACAACGTACGGTAGCCAAGGGCCTGCGACTCCGAAGAACGTACATACTCCTGAGGCGATGGCTGTTATGGCTTCAGAAATCTTCTCCACCCCATGGAGAGGATTGTTTGCGATCTTGCGGACCATCTCGCCAGATTTCGTTGTGAACAGAGTGATCAGAGCCCCAACTGCTGCCAGCAGACTGATAGAACCTTTCACATAAGTGCGATAGATTCCTTTCGCTCTGTCTACTTGCTTGCGGGATTCAGGCTCTACATACTCACCCACGGTCTCCGCTACATCGTAGTCATCTGCATCATAATCATCATCCTCATCATAGTCCTCTTCATAGTCATCATCTATATCCTCGACTGGATCAGCCTCTGGTTCATACATCGCTCTGGGGATCCGTCGCTGGGGCAGTTATATAGTAGCTTTAAACTGTAGTCTATAGCATGGCCTCCGCAATCTTGAATGCAGGCGTGTTTGCCTTAGCGAACTGGGGACTCAGCTTTGCCGAAAAGAAGGCGGCAGAGGTCGAGAGTGAGCGTCATAACCACGCGATGGAGAAGCTGTCTAAGGAGAAGTTTGAGTACAGCAAAGCACTCGAGCATATGCGCCAGAGGGAGGCGCGCCGACGACAACTCCGAGCTCAGGCCAACCAGAGCCTCAAAGAGGCAGATGAGAGTCTCGATGATTACTACGAGGCTGTAAAGATATCTGAGCCAACGCTCGACTATGAAGCATCGACAGGTCAGGAGACAGCAGAGCTTATAGTAGTGGTGGCAGCTGCAGCGGTGACGACAGGACTTGTACTCTACGCATGATCAAGCTAAATACCTGATGTGTCTGACACGCATACCTTAGCATAGCCAGAGTAAAGTACCGTCACACCTAATGAGCGAGTCCCAGCTATGAGGTTTCCGATGTTGAACCTGAGCCGGTTGCCCTGATTAGGTGGGATGTCCCTGCCTCCGAGGAGGTGATGGCCCTCGAGTGCCGACTCGAGGTCGTCGCTTCCACTGGTTAGGCGCAGAAGTGCATATGACTTAGTTTTCTGTCTGTAGAGTTGGCAATCAGCCAATTCACATACCTCACCAAGAACATTGGTCCCAGCAACCACAAGCTTGAAGTCGTCTAGCTTATCCACCTGCTAGAAGGCTCCTCCCTTCTGAACCAGGACCGCAACAGTGACACAGTCCAATGCACCATGATGCAATGTCAGCTCTACCTGTTGGTTAGCTGTGGCTTGGACATTCTGGTGTTCTCGCTCCACATGCACGATCCGCTGTTTGGAATCCATTTGCTTCAGCTCCTTGTCATTCTCGTCCTGCCAGACATGAAGTCTTGGAGCATTCATTGTCGCATCTGCGAGCTGCTCAGTGTACACCCGGAGGAACAGCTTATCCTGCATGGCAGCCGGATTCACATGTGTGTTCTCTAGGAGGGTTAAGAGTGGAACTGCCACCGGCTTCTCGACACCTGCCCATAGTTCGAATTCCATGAAGCCCTCTTTGTACCCCACAGTGTAGTACCCCTTTCACCTTCCTGGTTGATGGTGATCAGTGGTGTATATCACTGTGGAGGCTTGCCTCTAAATGGGCGTTCAGCCCAGGTAGTAGTAGTGTCGAAATGATACTACCTCCTTGGCAGCTGTTTGGCGATCCGTGGTGGCCCCCACAACCTATGTATTCCCCAGGGATTGAGAGGGCGGTGGTATCATTTGCCTAGTAGTAGTGTCGGAATTAAAATGATACAACCTCCCTCAACTGGCTGCCGTTCGGCGATCCGTGGCCCCCACCATCCTTTCAATCCCTGGGGCCTCCATCTAGAGGCATACCAACCACCTGTCTCAACAACCCTGGGCCTCCATCTAGAGGCATACACCAACCACATATCTCACCAACCTATGCCCCAAGGATTGAGAGGGTGGTGGGGGCCACGGATCACTGAACGGCGGCCAGTTGAGGGAGGTTGTATCATTTTTATTCTGACACTACTACTGCTTTTTATCCCCCCCCCCCCCCAGTCTGGAAGACGAGGGCATATAGCGATCAGCATGTCTGTCCATCCATCTGTCCACCTGTCCATCTGTCCATCCATCCATCCATCTGTCCCCGTCTTGTCAGCGCAATTACTCCTAGAGGTCTCAATGGATTAACTTAAAATTGTGTCCACATTATCAGTATCATGTGTGGATGTGCATGTGCTTTTTTTGCCTCCGAAATATTGTTCATTATAGAGTTATCCCCCTTTAAATATCTTAAAGCTGATACATAAACTGCATTGCCAATCATTTATTGTCAACGCAACTCCTCCTAGAGGTCTCAATGGATTAAACTTTTTAATTACAGAGTTATCCCCCTTTAAATATATTAAAGCCAATACATAAACTGCATTGCCAATCATTTCTTGTCAACGCAACTCCTCCTACAGTTTAGCTCTAATTCTTTTAAAAATTGGTACATGTTATCATTACCATGTGAAGGTGTGCATGTCCTATCCATATACCTGTATGTCCATCCATCTGTCCAAAATATGTATGTCCATCTGTCAGTCAATCCATCTCTGACAATCATTTCTTGTCAACGCAACTCCTAGAGGTCTCAATGGATTAACTTTAAGTTTTGTCCACATTATCAGTATCGTGTCTTATCCATATACTTGTATGTCCATCCATCTGCCCAAAATGTATGTATGTCCATCTGTCAGTCCATCCATCTCTGACAATCATTTCTTGTCAACACAACTCCCCCTAGAGGTCTTAATGGATTAACTTTAAATTTTGTCCACATTATCAGTATCATGTGCAGATGTGCATGTGCTTTTTTCGTGGGCAAAAAAATATTCATTACAGAGTTATCACCCTTTAAATATCTTAAAGCCAATACATAAACTGCATTGCCAATCATTTGTCAACGCAACACCTCCTACAGTTTAGCTGCGATTCTTTTGAAACTTGGTATGTGTATTCATTACGACATGAAGATGTGCATGTGCTGTCCGTATATTTGTACATCCATCCATCTGTCCAAAATGTATGTTCGTCTGTCGGTCCATCCTTGTCAATGCAACTTCTACAGTTTATTTACAATTCTTTTGAAACATAGTAAATCTAGTCATTACCATCCAAAGATGTGCATGTGCTTTTGTCGCGGCCAGAAAGTTATTCCTTACAGTGTTATTTCCCTTTAAATACCTTTAAGCTGATACATAAACTGCAGTACCAATCATTTCTTGTAAACACAACTACAATTTAGCTGTGATTCTATTGAAACTTAGTAAGGATTCTCATTACCACTTGAAGATGTGCATGTGCTATCCATATGCCTGTACATCCATGCGTCTGTATAGAATGTGTGTGCCAGTCTGTCGGTCTGTCCATATCTGGCAATCATTTCAAGATGTCAACACAACTACAGTTTAGCTACAATGTATGTTTATCTGAAATGTTTGGATCCGGGGGGGATATGCCGTCTTCTGATGGCTCTTGTTTTATCTTTTGTGGGTATGGCTAGGTTACTTTCTTTGCTGTATGTCTGTACCAGGTAATTGGCTGCAATTGCTCCTGTTTTGAAACATCCATCTTCCTCAAGGATCACATTTGCTTCCCTCGTGCTTTCATCATTCAGTTGCTTGATCAATTTCCAGAGCTTGGTGGTGTCCCTCTCCATATCAAAACTAGATATCTTCTTTCTCCATGAACTTCTCTGATGGCATCATGCTTGGCTTTCAGGTACTTGGATTTACATTGGTGAAGTGTCATGTGGTTTGCTACAGATGGTGATTGTTTAGCAGCACATCTGGCTTGAGACATTTCCTCATGTAGTTCCTGAAGCTTTGCCCTCCAGTACTCCTTGTTATTCCACTGAGCATCTCTTGGTATGATTTGCTGAGCTGCTGATAAGATGGCTGGGTTGAAGTCCTGAGTTGAGTGTGATTGATGTTTCTTCCTTCTACTATTACCTTACTTACCAGTGTTCAAAATTTCCTGGAATTTCTTCCTTTTAACTTTCTTGAAATTCCAATGAGGGACTGTATTCCTGTCCACTCTTGTTTCACAACTTGGGCACAGGGTGTTGATCACTTCCCCCTAGCTGAGGGGCTACCTCTTTGACTGATCCTTGGTGGAGGTCTTCTGAGCTGATAGCTAGATCAGGTGTACTCGGGGTGTGCCAGCATCTGAAATAAAATGTTGGATGATCATGGGCTTCATTCAGAAGTATCAGATTGTTCTCACCTATCCATTTTTCAACATACCTCTCTTATCAGTGGTAGAGTAACCCCAACTCTGAGAATGGCTGTTGAAGTCGCCTATTGTTGAGCCTGTAAGAGTGATCTTATCAAGGTTCATTTTCATATTGTTATGACAATAGTAGTTTGTGATAGATATCACCTGCTAGTCTGTCAAAAATTTGGTTGTTAGGATCTATGCCTCTTGCATGTTTCTATGTGTTTCTACTGCATTCAGGTTGTTTCTCACCAGGGTAAACACTCTGCCTTTGTGACATCCTTCTCTGTCTGGTTGATTCATTAAGATGTCTTTCTTGTATACAAGGGACATCCACTTGCTGTTCTTTAAGGCCTTGCCTCTTGCAAGTTCTCTTTTCTTGTTGGCAACACCTTCTGCAATCCAATGCATAATAGTGAAGGGCTTGGTAATGGGATCTAAAGTTTGGTCACTAATTTGTCTTCTTTGATTTCCATGTCTTCCTTCGGGTTTTGTTTGTTTTATATGATCCTCCAGTAGCTTGAGTGGACCCTTTCGAGGCAGTAGGGCCCGGCACTGCTCCAGCCTGGTGGATCCACATGGTGCGAGCACCATAACGATTTCCATTTGATTTGTTTGTGATGTAGGTGTGTTTTAATGGTGTGGTTGGCCGTTCACAAATACCTGGGTTGGTACCCACAGATGTAACACCCCTGTTCCCAATTCTAGCTGACCAGAATCTTCTGTGATGCCCTGGAACTTTATCAGGGGAGATATTTGTTCTAAGGTTTAGTACATAAACTGCAACCTTCTTGAAATCTGTTTATATTGTTACCAGGTTTACTATCTGGTTTGTTACCTGATTTAATTTTAAAATATTCTCATAACATTATGCTATGTCTTTTACAGAATCATACGGTGTACACACCCTTAGAAATGTGAAATTAACATGTGTTAAATTATTTTTAATCACAGTTTATAGTAAATGAAAGGTGTTTATTTTCACCAATTTTCTAATCACTTGATCCATGGTTTGAATGTTTGTAATTTAACGCTATGCTGCAATGAGCAATCCACTCTTTAAGCATGGAGTGTTATGTGGCAACCACCAAAAAGATGAGGTAGGAACAAAAGTTGGCACGTTAGGGGCGGGTCTTTCATTCTATTTGAATCTTGTAATATTGATCGGCTAAACCCGGGACTCCTTTTTTAAAATAAGTTAGATAGATATGCATTGCATTTTTTGCTAAATCTGACTAGGAAGAGTCATGTGAAATGCTAACCTGATATGCTCACAATGCAGTCAGATTGTACACAGTAGTCTACCATTGACCTAAATGGAGATAATTTAATCCCTGTGTATTATAATGCCAACACTGGATGTTCAGGCATGAAGAACGCCAGCAATGAATATATCAAAGACATCTAGAATTATATTAAGCAAATACAGTTTAACCCATAGTGATCTTAAATATATATATTATCGATATTAATGCTGATGGGAAGTCAGGCAAGAGGTGCAAGGCTTCCTGAACAATCTGAGCCCCAACACCCACAATCAACATCTCTGCCCTCCTCATATCACAAGCAACATATGAAAAGAGATGGCCATACCGGCCATGAGTGGCACAGAGTCAATTACTTCATTAACCCTTTAACACTACAGCCAGCCAAAAACAGTGTCTACAGTGTTCTTGATAAATGTCCATTTGTAGAATAAGAGAACTGTTTTTGAAAATTTACCAGTGGAATGACTGGGTCGTGACGACTGGCTCGTCAGTGCTAAATGTTAAAAAATAGGCCCCTCTATAAGAAGACTGAAATTTTCTTGATAAAATTTGAGTGTTAAACACTTTTTGTGGTCCACACACTCGTGGGTGCAGCCATTTTGCATAGATAGCTTAACAAATATAATATGACTTGAGCAATCCCTGCCATTGGTTAGTGGAATTTCCAGTCACCAGCAATTTGTCAGCGATTAGAAAAAAAATCAAAACATGCTTTTAAATAAATGACGAATGGCAATTGGAGGTGATCAGTCACTTCATGGTGTTATAGTTGCCTGTTTCTAGCACACACAATAGTGATTCCTATTTTAGTGATATGCCAAATCATGTCATGTCATCATTGCTTCAACCTAATGCCCACCCCAGTCATACCTGTAGTAACTTCTCAAATATTCGTCTCTTGGTAAACAAATTGAGATTTCATAAAGATCAAGGGCTGTGGAAGTAAAGGTGGCAGGCTAGAGAATTAATGAAATGTTAAATCTTTAACACTTATGTGTCAAAAATCACAAAATAATTTTGATGTATGGTGTATTCTGTTGAATATTTTGAAACTAATTTTACTGAGGACTTTTGCTGCTTTATCCATTCTAAAGCTAAACAATGATTATTGTGGAAACAAATTTCAGGTCAAAGTCATTTCAAAATATGCAATTGGCAAACTTAGCTCCACTGTTTTCAGATCAAGGTTATATGGCTTTAGTAGTAAATGGTATCGAAATATTAAAAAATTTTAGTTTTTTATAATTTTTCTGCAGGATTTAATTGGTATTTACCAGAGAATGCATCATCCGGTATCCTAGCATCTGGCCCATGGATCAGGATAACTGATGACACAGTTGCGTGTCAACTTACACTGCAAGGACATACATCAAGTGGGAAAATCAGTGATTTGTTCAATTTAACGAGCACTTTTTGGACACCAACTACAGATGAGGCTCTCCATCATCATGTCATCCAAGCTACCAGCACTGAGAATGGGTATGTTCAGTTTGTAATTAATATAACCCTTTAACCCTCATGTCAGCCAGAAATGGCTTCTGCAGTTTTCTTGAGAAATATCCATTTGTAGAACAAGAATATTTTTGAAAATTTACCACTGGAATGTCTGGCTTGATAACCAAGCCAGTCATTCCAGTGGTAAATCTTCAAAAATATTCTTCGCTTCATTTGCAAATGGATATTTTCTATGAGCATATTGAAATTGTCCTGAACAAAGTCAATGTTAAAGGGTTTTCAAGCATGTAATAGTGAGATCGGATCTGTCACACAGGTAAGTTTATCTCTGTCTCTGTCCATCTTCACCTGTATCTAAAAAAAACCACATCCGATTTAGCTCAAATTTTAACACAAGGAAGTAAGTAACTTGCCATGGAAGAGCATTTCCAGTGCTTGGCCATGATCCAGTTAAAATAACCTGGATCAGATCAAATTCTGGATCTATGAGTATCTCAGAAACTACTGGTACGATTTTGCTCAAACTTTAATGCAAGAATGGAGTGGTGCGACCGTACACTATGATTCCACAACTTTGGGTATGATCCAAAGAAATACGGAAAATCTGAAAACATTTAGAAAGATCAGAACATTTTACAATGTGACAAAAGCGGGAGGATGAGTGTCTGAAATCCCTGAATCCTCTTGTTGATAATGAGATCCCTCCATTAAGGGTATAGTATACTAGTGTGCGAGTGCAGAGTGCATGTATATATGCATGAGTTTGTGGGCATGTGTCTGGTGATATATCTCAACAAACCACTAATCCAATGTGGCTAAAAATACAAGAAAGCTGTTGCCACCATGATAAAGGAGGATTTCCAGACATTGGTCAGGATCTGATTTAAAACGACCTGCATTCATATTGGATAAAATTCAGGATCTTTGGATACATCAGACATTATCATTCAGATTTGGCTCACATTTTAGAACAGGAAGTATGCCGCTATCATGCACCAGAATTGACAAACTTTCGTGAAACTGGTGTGATGGGCTATAGTTGTGAGTATTGTTAAGCCAGACAGCATAATTTTCGCTGATGCACTATACAAGATGTGTATTACGTCGCTGCTGTCTGTAAAAGTCGGCCAGCAAAAGATGCTCCATGTTTGGCCATGTTCTAAGGATGCTCAAAGACACACCAGCACAGAGAGACTTGGAATTCACCATACTTGGAGCCAACAAATACAAAGCCAGGAGAGGATGTTATTGCATAAATCTGCTAAGCGTTCTACGAGGTGGTCTCAAGAAAGCAGGACCAGATACATTCAAAACAAGAATGGATCTGAGGATTTCGGCTGAGGACAAGACACAGTGGGCAAATGTAAAGATGGACTGATTGTAGCTGTAGGATGCCTCTACTACTACAGCCACAGAATACAGTAATCATACATCATACATTGTCAAGAATTTAATTTGACAGACCAACAGTTATCCTAACAGACAAGCCTACCAACTGACCGACAGACCAACTTATGCCATTTGAGAGTTGCACCTAGAAACAAATTGCGACAGTATAGATGAGAGTTAACTGACAGCTTTCACATCTGCACCCGAGAGATGCTAGTTTGATATCACCCACCTATTAACCCTTTAACACTTAAGCCGGCCAAAAGTTGGTGTCTACAGTTGTCATGGAAAATGTCCATATGCAGACTAAGAGAAGACTATTTAAACAAATTTATCATTGGAATGATTGGCTCGATAACTGAGTTGATCATTCCAGTGGTGAATTTAAAAAATCCTTCTATTGGTCTGCAAATGGACATTTGATTTGAGTAAATTGAAATTTTCTTGAACAAATTTGAGGGTTAAAAGGTTAACAATGGTATATTTATCATTTTAAATCTTACAGACCAAAAAACAACAAATTCTTTATAATATTAAGAATATTCTGTTTCATACTTTGAAACTAATTTGACTGTGGGCTGTTGCTGTCTGTGGCAGTAACATTTGTCAATCATTAATCAGTTAAAATCTTAATAGTCAGAATTATAACAGGCAGTATAATAAAGTGTTGGTAGAAAAGGAACATTAATATTGACATTTACCGTCTACATCTTTAAGTCTTGCATATATAAGCTTACAATCGTATGAATATTTTCCATAGCAATATTAATCAAATGACTATAATCAGTAAAATATTCAGCTTTGTTTGTGAAGCATTATTGACTGGATGACATGGGATAGACGCACCATTAGTCCATAAACGTGAATTGCTACTTTTCATCCTGATTTCTATGAAAACATGTCTTCAATGGTCGAATAATTATGAAACCTGATAATTTTGAGAAAAATGTAAATTAACTAAAGATTATTCAGTATGGGTGGATTGTAGCAGTAGGATTTAAGTAAAATAATCTTCAAAATTATCAGCATGCACAATCTTCGCATAACCCTGTTTGCGACGACACACAAAGTAAAGGGCAAAGTCAAATAATATGAATGGATGACCATAAACATGATATTTCCACACATGTCTTTATTAGCTTGGAAAGATCTGGTATCTAACCATATTATGCCTTAGCTTAACACTTTAACAAACAGGTTGGCCAACAAAGGCTTAAATAATTCGGCAGTGTGTATGTATAATTACTGTATTTTGTGCCTGTAGCAATAGAAACAATCAGTCCTTCATTTTTTCCCACTGTCTTTATTTTATTTGTTGATTTGTGCAATGACATCATCTCCTGGCTTTGGTATTTGCTGTCTCACAGAAATATGCAAGCTCCACAGAATGACCCAGACGTATATACTGGTCTGGCGTTTTGTTAGCTTACTAAAATACTTACCACTCAATTCACTGTTTGCTATAAGTCACCTGACTTAGATATCTCAGAAAATTTTAACCTATTCATTCCCATGGTGTGTGGGTTCCCTTGTAAACAAGGTTAGCTGAGATACATCCCTCCATTGGGTAGTCTTGATAGTATCTCTTTAACTCTAAAGCAGTCATTGCTCTATGGAACCGGTTCCTCTACTCCTATAGAGAACATAAACGAGTCCATGAGCATGCACACTTATGCTACTATGCATGCGACCGAGTCCAAGCCGTCATTAATTAATTCCACAAATCTTTAATAATGATTTGCAATTTAACAACGGGGGTGGCCGAGATGGGCCACAGTGAATTGAGTGGTAAGTATTTTAGTAAGCTAACAAAACACCAGACCAGTATATACATCTGGGTCGTTTTGTAACACAACAAAAATACTAAGCCTCTCAATTCACTGTTTGCTAAAACATAGAATTGGTCAGAGCCCAAATACTAGGTGGGTTGGTAAATTGCAAATCAGGAATGAAAGGTTAATCACCAAAAATACTAAAACCAACTAAATCGCTGAAGTGCTGAAAGAGCACGAACAAACAAATGTTCTAAATAAAATACAATAAAATAATGATAATTAGAAAATCTCAGCAAAGAGAATTTAAAAACAGACGTGAGATGGTGAAGAAGACAGCTGACTAAAGAATCTACGCAATTGAGCCTTGATTTGAGTGGCGAAACTAGAAATGTCAGATTGTGAATTGAATCTGATCTTTCAGATAAAAATAATGTAGAATGTGACATTTATACTGCAACTTACATAATGTCGTCCACTGATAGATCTGCATCGAATGCGAAGGAGAAGGCCATACCACGAACATTGTGTGCCTTAACACTTACTGAGTGTCTCCTGGAGATACATTCTAGTGTCAATTAATGGTGTCTGTAATCCAGTTGATGAGATGCGCACTTACTAAACAAATTCGCATGAGTAATCTGACCGGTAAATCTGCATAGAATGCGAAGGAGAAGGCCATACCATGAACATCGTGTGCCTTAACACTTACTGAGTGTCTCCTGGAGATACATTCTAGTGTCGATTAATGGTGTCTGTAATCCAGTTGATGAGATGCGCACTTACTGAACAAATTTGCATAAGTAATCTGAATGGTGTTTCAAAAAGATCTTTTAAATTGGGTATAGTTTTCGGAAAGGATTGAAAACAATTAATTAGGTTTTATATGTATAAGATCGCTTCAAGGGCAAAGAATGAAGCCAGATCTCCTACCACCTAGAAAAGATCATTCACAAAAAGAATATGAATATCAGAATGCCATCTAGCAAATGGGTCAGCTAGTAGAAAAAGAATGATTTCAGAGTTATACAATTAAACAGATGGACCCAAGACATGAATTAATAGAGGAATTTATTATAGGTATTTGTCTTTGCGCTATACCCTAAAAATACCTGTACCATGGATAAATGATGTAAATACTTAATAACTCTCAAACCGGCTTCTAGAAAATAAAGAAGGATAGCTGCTAGTGAAAACGATAACACCACCCCATCATACAGAGATTTAAGTCATCAAAAAATATCCCATGAATCTATGACTTGATGATGGGATGCAGAATCTGGCGTGATAATGTGTTGTTCTTACAACCATTTGAAAACCTTAAATAAACTCTGGTAAATTCTCCTGTAACAGATAGTTTGAATTGATTAAGAATACTAAAGTTCAAACAAAAAAATAAATTTTTGAAAAACAGGTATCTTGGAAAATACCATATATACATATTGAAGATTTGTGGAATGATGAAATGAAAGCTGCTGTTAAACGAGCTAGAAAATCCACTAAATTGGGACGACGCTTTGGATTTCCACAAAGAGGACTACAAGATTCACTGAATAACTCTCATTGGGCGAAGCAGGAGTGATTAAAGGGATAATACATTCTGCTGACAAAAGTTCTTAAAGACAATTGTACTAGAAACCGCTGACAAAAGTTCTTAAAGACAATTGGCACTAGAAAGTTAAATTGAAGATATTTAAACAAAATGTGAAGTCTATAACTGGGCCAGCATATCTACCGCCAGAGCCTAGCCTGGAGGAAGAATATGAACATCAGATCTGGACACTATACTGAGTAGAAACTTAATGGGATGTAATAAATGAGCTACAAGGAAAATCATTCTACCTGGAATGTGAGATGCTGAAAGATTTCCTGACATCTCCGCCGCAGGAGGAAGACCAAGACTCCAGACAAAATATGATAACCTCAACTGCCCTGCTTGTTGATGAAAGTCACTACTATAGAAATGACTGCATGAGCAGATAGGTGGCTTGTGAAAGAGACAATATCTCTTCATTCTCCAATATTCCAGAGTATTGAAGAGGAATACTAGAGTATTAGTTCCTGTTCTAGTTCCTGAAAAGGAAGAGAGTAGTAAGACTACTTTATCTGATTCCATAGACACAAGAACGAGAGGAAATTCTATAGCGATCCCCTCCCCCAAACGCGTAAGAACAAGACATTAAAAAGGACCTGCAGATGGATAAACTGGTGAATTGGTACCGATGACACCCAGCGAATGATAATGCAGTGTATGCGGACATGGTGAAGGACAAAATTCTGAATTACCAGACTTGACCTTCGTACACAAAACTGACTCCCAAATTTTAACACAATTAAGGAACCTTCCATGCCAGAGGAATCCCAGACTTGCCATGATGTAATTAAAAGAACCCAGATCCAGTTAGGATCATTGCTGTATGTATGGAAATATCAGGAAACACTGTCCCTTATCCTTGACAAGACCAGTGATGACTGGCCAAAATGACTCCATGTCCATATTATTACTTTCATCGATGAACTACATTTCTGAGACAACATATCAGGAAAAGAGTTGAATATTATAAAACGATTTGACTGTAAGTCATCATTGTCTCAAACAGCAACAAAGCAGCCATGGGTTCCAGACAAAATATACAACAGAATTAGTATTAAATCATAAGGACATGAAGTGTACATTTTTTGGAAGTTGTCAGAAAAGGATAAATATATGAGTTGAAGATAAGAGCATAGACCCTATAAAAGATGATCTGCCAGCACCTCATAATCCTTAGTCTTTGGATTCTACCACTTCTCCACTGTATCCTACTTGAAAAGAGAAGAAAATTATTGATCAAGAACAGAAGCAGGACTAATGTCAGAAGAGACCAACACGGTTTGATAGAAAAAGGGGGATTCAATGACTACGTTGATTGTACCTTATATGTAGGAAATCTGCTACCTGAGACATGCATGAGGCTAGCTATGCCCATCCCCACCCCTGATAGAGTAGAGATTATATAGAAGCGCTTAAGCATGACAGCTAGGACCAGAATAAACCTGCATAATCTTATTTTACAAATCTAATTTTAAAACAAAACTAGTATGATATGAGCCCAATTGTTAATATCTTTATCAGATGATTAAACATGAAAGAAGTCCATTAAACCTGTGACCAGATCAATGATGGATACAGCCAAAGGACTGAAACTACACAGAAGGGTGAAAGAAAAATAACCATATTCCACAATCCATGCAAAGGCAATGACCCAATCATCTTGGTTAGGCCGCCTTGAGGAATTTATTTAATAATGCCTGGGAAAGTTAGAATTTAGAAAATTAAAATAGGCTTGAATAGATAAGGCAGAGAAAACAGCTCCATATGAAAATAACAGAAATAGACATATCACTAGACAAATAAAAAGATCAAAATTTCTACCGAACTCGAGAAAGGAGCGGTGTAAATCTTGATAAGACAAAAAAGATTAGAGGAGGTACCTTATGTAGACTAACTTTATTATTGTGACAAGCTTACATTCACCCATAAATATGCTTCATCATGGCGAGGGATCCTACTGATAGAAAAGAAAGACTGAAAAACTATGTGAAAAATAAATCAGGCCAGATATGATACTAAAAGATAGCAAACCACTATTCAGAATTAAAATAATAAAGACTGATGCACTTATTTGCAGATTGATATTAGGAGAATTGAAAGTTGATGGATTCCAATTTTTTGAGAGAACAGTTCGAAAGATGGAGACTGATAGGAAGAGACTAATACATGAGAAGATTCAGGAGCAAAACGAAATCTGGTGAAATCAAAACGACAAAAGAACTGCTAGGATCATAAGAAAAGATAAAATTATTCCTAGAAGATAAATGCGAAGAGTTGGGTATAAACAAGGTTTCGAAGGATGAGGATGATTGGATCGTTCAGCCATTGCACTAAGAGCAACTAATAAAGAATTAAAGATTTGAAAATAAGAGCCCCTGAAATAGGGCATTTAAATTGTCAAACGTGATTTAGAAACATAAACAACACCAGCAAAACAACAGAATTGAATTGATTTGGCATACCTAAACCAGAAGATTAATTATAATCTAGGTAATAATACTGAGCACAGGACAATTGGGCCTTTTGTTCATCTCTTCTTCATTTATCTACATGCCTGTGCCGTCACTTCTGGTCATGGGTTGCGTGTACGGTGTAGTCATGCATTGCCTCTTGACTATGCCAAAGCCTACCTAAACCATTTTCGAATGTTTTAAGAGTTTGTGTGGAAACAACATGTTCAGACAAAATATTTCACAGTGTGCACACCCCTAAAGAGACATTTTTTCTAACTAGGTTAGTTCTCCCCCTCTTCTGCTAGACTTTCAGATGATTTCTACGAGTAATAGTCCATTTGCAAGCAGAATGTTATATTTGACTATAACAATTAATCGATTGAGAGCCGATAGAATGATCCATCATAGCCTGGGTACGTGCTCTATATATCCAATTTCGCCCAGGTTAAGTACCTGCAGAAAGAATTTCCAAAATGGTGAGAGATTAGATTATACATTAAGTAGGAAAAAGCCATCTTAGTGCTAATAAAAGGGTCTGATAGTCAAGAACTTTCCTAATCCAAAGACTGCTTGCTACTAAAATACTGAGAGCGACACACATCTCTGATATAGTAAAACTTGGTCATCAAAGTTTGGAGTGTTTACTATCAAAATATTAACCATTTAACTCTCTAAGTTATTAGTCATAAGTTGCAACTGAAATAAGTTGAATCTGAATGAGTACCAGCAAATATGGGAGTGGCGTATTTACTTATAAACCCATAAATAGGCCGCACATTTATGTTCAATTTACACTTTCTAAAAAATTTGCACGCACTATATACAAGGATAAAACTTATTTCCTCTGAATTTTTTAACTTATCTTAACATCTGAAGAGTACTCGGATATAGTTATCCTGGAATTGGAAATTCAGCAGTGCGATCTACGCTTCTCATCAGCACCTACAAACGGAGATTTATTTTGCCACTGGCTGGCGCGCTAACATTAGAAGCGGGCTACGCAGTTTAATTATCGGCCATTCAAGCAATTTTTCTCGAAGATCGCATTATGTTTTGTATCATTTTATGTTGGTCACTTACATTACAATATAACCAGTAATATATATGATAAATTTTCTCACTAGATTTAGAAATCAAGCGAACGCAAGTTTCTCGCTAGATTTACAAATCAAGTGAACATGATAATCTGACACAGGCTTAATAGCCTATCTAACAAAAGAGGGTTATGTGATTATGAGGATTCAAATCAGTATCGTAATTTTGAACATCCGGGCATTCCGAGATCGTCTGACATTTGCCAATTTACGACACACTAAAGAGGATATCCCATAGCAATGCAATGGTTACATTTTTCATGAAACTAAGGCCATAATAAAGACTTGTATCGAATAACGGTATTAGAAAACATAAAATCTTGAGTAATTTTTGCAAGATAGTAAATAAAAGGTAAAAAGGTTTCACGGCCCATTGCTAGTAATGTTAAATTAGCTGCAAAAATGGCGCCAATTTAATGCGAAAACCGAATCGTGAATTAATATGATGGTCTTGTCTTTATTGTAATACGACTAACATGACTGATCATCATGAAGTAATTGCGAGTTTCATGTTAGTTGGTTGGTAACGGTCCTTAGTGGGACCACTCGCTTTTCTTCAGGGGATGATCGTGGTGTATCCTTGTGGTGTTCATCCTGTCCACCACACCTGTTTGCACAACTGTCACATTCTTAATAGATCCAATAACTTCCCAAATTGTATATTACATAGTTATGTAGGATACCTTATGTAGGATTCGATCCAAACTGGTATGTAGTATACCTTATGTAGGAAAGAATGACGCTCGGAAATACGTACCTAGTCAAAACTCTTAATTGATCCAAGAACTTCCCAACCGGTATGTTACATATGTCATGTAGGATACCTTACGTAGGAGATGTTACAAACCGGTATATAGTATACCTTATGTGGGAACGAGCCTCTGTGGCTAAAATGGGATCAGAGATTTTGATTTCACCTTGATTAATTGTACAGCGAAGCTGATTGATGATGCCATTTTCTTTGTAGTCACAAAAACTCCTGTTTCATATCCACGTAAATTATAACCATTTTACATAAAGTACATGACTTGTTCAACAAAGACTGCAAGTTCTGTGACATTCATGAAAAATCAAATGTGGATGTAGCTCCACAAGATTATGGAATGAATAGGATTTGTTGAGATAAAAGTTAGGTGTTTCCTGTAATACAGAAAATTAATTAATGACAGCTTGGACTCGGTCGCATGCATAGTAGCATAAATGTGCATGCTCACAGACTCATTTATGTTCTCTATAGGAATAGAGGAACCAGTTCCCTAGAGCAATGACTGCTTTAGAGTTAAAGAGATACTATCAAAACTACCCAATGGAGGGATGTATCTCTGCTAACCTTATTTACAAGGAAACCCACACATCATGGGAATGAATAGGTTAAAATTTTCTGAGATATCTAAGTCGGGTGACTTATAGCAGTGAATTGAGTGGCTTAGTATTTTTGTTGTGTTACAAAACTTGGATATTCATGAATATCCAAGCTTTTTTTGGCCTGGGTAAGGCGAATTCAGCATTAGGCTTGAGAAATGTACATTTGCAGAACCAGGAAAGACTATTTTTGGAAATTTACCACTACAATGACTTAGCTCGATAACTGACCCAGTCATTTCAGTGGTAAATTTTCAAAAATACTTCTTGTTCTGCACATTTTAATTTTTTTGGACAATTAAAAATTTTCTTGAATAGATTTGAGGGTTAAATGGTTATTAATTTTATCATATAAAATAATCTTTCTTTCATCCAAACTAAATCTTAGCATCATGTTTATATTGCCAATAATACATACCGCACCCTTGTGTCCAGCTAACAATATGGATATATCCAGTCTTAGCTATGTCCCACCCCCATCTAGCTAAGCCCCGCCCATGCTTTGCGTGTATTGGGATCGAGTTATATACTTTGAATCCTGAATTACCAGAAGCCCAATTTCACGGTAAATATACATCTAACCTGTTGAATATTTTGAAAGTAATTTAACTTGAGGCTGTTGCTTAGTAAAGACATACAACTGACAAACTATTCCAGGTTCATGACAGAGTATTTCTTTCAAATATGATTGCGACATCAGCCTACATGTGATGTAATTGCTTATGGTGGCATATATCCTATGGTACCCACATATTGTGCACTTTTGAATTATTGGCTCCTATCAAATAGATTGAGAAAATTTTTTAATTGTTGGATAAATATAAGAAACTAGTATGGGTTCTTATTCACCTGTATGAAACTTGACTTTTTAATTATCTGTTTAACTAAGATACAGTCCAAAATGAGCAGCTACCGAATTCAATGACGTATCCTCTTATTGCGCACTGGCAAAAAGTATATGTTTTGCAGCATATGCCACCACACATTTAAAATGTGTTTGACATAAGCACATTGTTACTGCAGCTTAACCAATGATAACATATGTCTCATATATGAAAGGTCGGTTTGACGAATGGTGACCATGAATGCGTAAAAACGTCTATTATTTTTAAAGGGGGAAAAAACGTCATCTGAATCTATGTAATTGTCAAACATAGGTACAAAGCTTAATCTTTTATGTTTCTGGGAAACATTTTTTGTGATAGTTATATGAAAATTGTAAAATAATATGACAGTGTCAGTGATCAACAGCACGGCTTTAAACGTATAATGACAAGTAGTTTCACAATTTCAAGCTGGGAAAATCTTGCATGAGCAAAATGAATAACTGTAGATTGACATATAACCCAATATGTGTGCGTGCTGATCGTGAGCAACCCTCACATGAGGCTGAATACATATGCGCAAAGAGAGGGGATGCGTAAATACAGGGAACACAATGATGCTTGACTGAGAGATCAAATTCATCCATTATTGGCTCACCTGGTCTGAAAGGCCAAGTGAGCTTATGTCAAGGCGACCGTCCGTCGTGTGTCCGTCATCCGTCCATCTGTCCGTCAACTTTTCCTCTACGACTTCTCAAGAACCGATGGGCCAATTTCAATTATATTTGGCAGGAAGCATCCTTAGCGCATAGGGGTGGGTCCAAGTTTGTTCAAAAGAAGCTGATCTGCCAATTAGGCCGGTGGCCATCTTGGATTTTGGCCAATTTTTAGAAACGTCTTTAAAAATCTTCTCTGAAACCGCTTGAGGGATTGAAGGAAATCTCATGAAATATGATCTAAGGCAAGAGCTCAACCAAATTTGTTCAAGGAAACTTAATTGGTCAAATAGTTTGGCGGCCATCTTGGTTGAACTAGTTTTAGTAAAAATAACTTCTTCTCCAGAACCGCTGAAGGAATCAGGCTGTAATTTGGCAGATATGATTAGGGACTAAGGGCTAGTAAAGTTTCTTCAAGAGAAGTTAATCCGTCCAAAAGCATGGCCGCCGTGGACCAATCAATATATAGCATGTTTGGCAGCCATATTGGATTATTTTATTTGATGGATTTTGAGGCCGAAATTGGTTTTATATAGGTTTTTCGGTATTCTGATCTCAAATTTGCAATTTTCGAAACTGTCGGATAAAACGGTTTGGTGGCCATCTTGGATCATTTTCCTGCCAAAAGCTCCCATACTAACGCAATGGGAAATTTAAAATGTCTTCTCGAGAAATTCTGGGATGATTTCAATTATATTTGGCATGAAGCATCCTTTAAGGCATAGAGATTCAAGTTTGTTCAAATGAACCCAAATGGCCAATTCGGCCGGTGACCATCATGGATTTTGTCCAAT